>BMAU01000327.1:0-482338 GCA_019973935.1 Trichonephila clavipes | reverse complement strand
AAGTATGAACCAAATTTAAAAAAGAACAAATCAATTTATTAAAGTAAGAAAACAGATTATATTTATAGATTTAAATTGCTTACAAGAAAATAGATTAAAAGTCAATTCGGAAAAAGAGAACATGATTCACCTGTAGAGATGGGGGCGTCAAACATTTCTAGGTTTAAAGAAATGCCGTTTCTGAAGGCCAAGAGGCATCGAGCCTACCCCGTCGTGTCCGGTGTGCGAGTGAAGGTAAGCAAGCAAAAAAAAAAAAACGATCCCGCGCTTAGGGATTATAAACGCTGACGTTATCGCTCGAATCCCTGATTGGGCATTGAGATGCCTCTCTGTGTTTGACGTCAAACGCCCGAGTTCCTCGATTGGCCTCTAAATTCAATTCAGTTCGTTTGAGGCCACCATCCCTACATATCTCTCTCTCGAAGTACACTGGAAATTAAAAAATATTCTAATTATTCGAAATCGTCAAGAATACAACTTTCCTACAAGTTCGGCCATCCTGGAATCACTGCCCCAGTGATTTGACATAACGTCAAATAATTTGCTCTAGAACATTAAAAATTTAAGAAAATACAACACAACTCACGCAAACAAAAACATTAATGACAATAGATAAAAATAAAAGAGAAGCACAGTACACAATGAATTAAAAAACGTTCAATCTCTCTCATCCCGGTGAATAAAATTTCATTAAATCGGCGGAAGAGGTTAATTTAGACCTTCGTGGTTACCTACTCTTTCTAAATTATACCTATCTCTAGGTTTAACTTCGATTACTTTGTATGGTCCTAAAAAATTTAGGCCTTAATTTTAAACCTGATCCGAATTGTGTTCTCTGGATGGCCACTAAGTCTCCTTGTGATACCTAGGTGCCTTCTTGCGTTTCCTATCGTAGGTTCTTTTTATTTTTCTGCCTGGATCTTCTGAATATTTCTCTTCGCATCTTGTCGTAGTTGGTTTCTCTGTTCCTGTGCAATTCTTCACCATCTCTTCCATAAATAGGTTTCTCTTTCGGGTAAAGGTCTTCCTTTATTTCTCATGGTAACGCCAGTCAATAGTTCAAATGGAGACCATTTGGTACTTCGGTTGGAGGTGCTATTTAGAATTCTTTGAAGTCGGTCTACGAATTTGTACCATTTTGTAGGATCGTCGATTGACAACTTGGTCAAAACGGGGATTAGAGTTCGGTGGATTCTCTCCAATTGACCGTTCCTCGGGGTACGCCGGTGGTGATCTGCAGATTTTGGATTTTCTCTTCGGTACAATAATCATCAAATCCTTTGGAGTTAAAAGGAGAACCCTTGTCTGTTATTATTCTTTTGGGATTGCCGAAAGTCTTTTGCTGTAGCTTTAATTTATCTAGTGCATCTTCTAGGGTGGTGGATTTTACGGGATAAAGCCAGTTAAACTTAGTAAAGGCATCAATTATTGTGAGGATATGTTGATATCTTTTGTTGGTAGACGAGCAAAGGTCCAATAAAATCTACATGATAAGTGCTTAATGGCACGTCCTCTTTGGAATAGGATTTAGAAATCCCTCCTTTTTCCCACACTTTTTGTTAGCTAGAATACAAGATACACAGTTAATGATCACGTTTTGTACTTGTTTGCTTAAATTAGGTATAAAAATTCTCGTTTTACAATTTCTTCTGTTTTAGCGGATGAGAAGTGCCCCCTTTCTCATGAGCTAACTTTGATTAGCTCGGTTTGCATATCCCTTGGTACAGCTATTAATTCGCGGCCATCTACGTATTTGTATAATATTTCATTTTTAGTAAAAAGTCCGTAGCATTATTTGTTCCTATTAGTGACTTTAAATTTTGAATATTTTCGTCTTCTTGTTGGGCTCTTTGTAGTCTTGCGGGGAGAGTATCGCTTGTAATTATGGTGACTGGGTACCTGCTCAGAGCGTCTACATGTTGCATTCTCTGGCCGGAACGATGTACAATCTCGTAGTCATACTCTTCTAACAGTAATGTCCATCTTGCTACAAGAGTAACTAAATCTTTTGTCCATAGTCTTTTGAAAAGCTCCACAGTCCGTTATGATTTTAAAATGATTTCCCAGAAGGTAGGTGCCAAATTTCTTTAAAGCGTTGACAACAGCAAGAACTTCCAGTTCATAGCTACTATATTTTTCTTTTGCTGGAGTCGTTTTATGCGACATGTACGGGATGTAATTTTCCGTCTTCTGCTTCTTTGGAGTAGAACGGCGCCATATCCTTGTTGACTCGCATCGGTATGTAATTCGGTAGTTCTTCCTTGCTGAAAAATGCTTAATACTGGACTTTCAGTCAACAATTTCTTAAGCTTTTCGAATGCTTCCATTTGGGGTTGCTCGAACATAAATGGGTTGTCTTTCCTTGTTAGGTCACTCAATGGTTTCGCTATTTGAGAGTACGCTGAATAAATTTGCGAAAGTAACCGGTGAGTCCTAAAAAAGCTCTGCACTTGTTTGACTGTTGTTGGTACCGGAAACTTCTTGACGGCTATTGTTTTTACAATTGAAGGACGTATTGTCCCATTTTCGACGACATGGCCCAAAAATTCTACTTTCTTCTTAGAATTGACATTTTTAAACTTCATTTCTAAGCCATACTTCGAGGCAACCTCCAATACTTCCCTTAGTTTTTCTAAACCTTCTTTCTCATCTTTAGCAGGAATTCTCAAATCATCCATGTAAATTATTACAACGCCTTTCCGCATGAGCTCTCTGAAGATACTATACACAAATCTTTGAAATACGCTGGGGCTGGTGCTTAGACCGAAAGGTACTTTATTAAATTCGAATTGTCCGTCTGGAACAACGAAGTAAGTGAGGTGCTTGCAATCTTCATTAACGTCAACATGGAAAAATCCATTTTTTAAATCTAACGTTGTGTACACTTTGGCTCCCTGTAGCCAATCTAATACATCCTCTATCAACGGCAATGGAAAACGATCCTTGACTAATTTCCGGTTCAGTCTTCTGTAATCTACACACAACCGGGGGGTACCATCTTTCTTCTTAACCAATACAATTGGACTCGCATATTCGGATGTGAGCTTGGTCTTACAATCCCTTGTTCTAATCATTCATCGATTTGCTTGTTGACATCTTGATTCTCAGAAAATGATAAGCGGCGCAGGTTGGTAAAACCGGTATGTCGTCTTTCAGATAATTCTCATGGACACACATTTGTCATTTCGGTCTTTTTGGCTCATAGTTGGAGATTAATTCAAACAGTTCTCTTCGTATTTGTGGATTGGTAACATGTTGAACTACAATTTCGTCTTCCACTTCTGCTTCGTAAACTTGCATTTGCAGGAAACAATTTTTATCCTCATGTTTTCGGAACTGAACACTTTCTTTATAGAAGCAGCCAGAGGCTTGCTCCAGTATATCTGAACCTATTACTGCTTGAAATTCCAAACTCGGCGTAGGTACGACATGCTACGTCAGAGAATATTCTTCTCCATCTAGTTCAATCTTTCTCTGAACGACCCTTTTGTTTGACTTCGTACTTCCCCAGTCCGATCAATACTGAAATGTCTTTCGAGAGTTTCGACGGCTCGATGATTCCTTTGCCTACATCTTCTCGAATGAGTGAAACTGAACTGCCGTCAATGAGAGCTTCAATAATCTTGTTCCCCATGGTTATTTTTCTGGTCTTAATTCTTTCTCGAGAGATTCGTGAGCAGATTTGGATTGAGGAGTCTGTAGAGTTATTAATTTTCGAACATTTGGGGCGCTTCGTACAATCCACGTCATAATGACCTGGTCCTTTACAGTAGCTACAGGTTAGTCGTTTACTTTTCCCGGTAGTAGAGGTACCGTTCAATTGAAAATGTTTTCTCTCACGCCTATTACTTCCACCCTGGGGATATTCAGTTCTTTGAAAGTAAGTATCGCTTGATCCGCTGGCTTCGTATCTTCCCTTGGCAAATGAATTGTAAAATTTCGGTCTTAATGTTCTTCGGACACTTTCATACTCTTCAAATTTTTCTGATATCTCGGCCGGTGAGTTAATAGTAGACCATTCACACACACACATCTAAAAAGTGCTCCCGAAGCTCGTACGGTGCACTCTTCTTTATTTGGTCGGCTATAATTAGCTCTCGCAGCTGGTCGAAAGTTTCTACATTTGAACCGGAAATCCATCCATCGAAGTATGTTTGTATTTCGTAGAAAAAATCTTGCCAAGTTCGTTCATTAGATTTTCGGTGAGAAATAAAGAGTTGACGAAGTTTCTCCGGGGATAACTTAAATCTTTTTAACAGTAACCCCTTAACGTGGTTGTAATCGTTGCATTTATCCGCTGGCTCTCTGGCAATCAAATGAGCAATGTCGATAGGAATAAGTCCTATAAGCTTCTGTACCCAATCCTTCTTCGGCAAGAATGTCAGTTCCGCATGTCGTTCAAACAATGTCAGGTTCAAGCTAATATCGTCCTTCATATTAAACTTATGAAAAGTTTCGTGGATCACTTTCGGTGCTTGTACATTTTCGGGGTTATTCATAGTATTAGCATTCTTTCAGCCTGCATTCGCAACTTCTCTAATTCATATTCTCGCTCTTCTCGTCGCAATTTCTCTTCATATTCTCGCTGTTCTCGTCGCAATTTCTCTTCTTCTGTACGTATGCGATCCTTCACAATGCTATCGATCATTACCTTGACATCATCTTCAATGTAATCTGGGCTTTTCACGATGAGATCCCTTAGTTTGGGTTTAGTCAAGCTCGCTTCGACGATCAACCCTAACTCTTCGGCGAGTTCTATTAGATGCTCTTTTTTTTTGAGAGAAGAAATGCCATTTTTGCAACCAAAGATCAAGAGTGACGGCTCAGAGAACAAATTTAAAATTTTAAACCAAGCCCAATTTTCCCCTAAATACTTAATCCGGATGCGAAACGTTTATACAAAAACGCAGGAAAAGCTCCCTTACTCAACCAAGAGGAGAGACAAAACGTAGATAAAATACAATTATAACAGGTATATGAATAAAATTCACAAATACTAAAAAAATTCTAAAATCGACACTAAAAATATTAATACAACGAAATCGAAAAATTATGACAGTAATATCTCAATTTCTCGAAATGTAGTCAATAAAAACACACTGGAAGAATCTATAGCAAAGCAGCATTCCTTAAAATTAATAATAACATATCATAAATTAAAAAGTAAACCACAAAATATTCGTAAAAGTATTTTAAAAAAAAATAGACAAAATATCTATTTCCCAGTTGCTAAAAATATTATCTAAAACAATGCACAATTTTCACAAATCATTCCTATTCGCAATCAAATCATTTAGTTAGCCACAACTACCGCTAATTAGACAACATACTCTTATTACAAAAAACACTTTTACGAAACGAATTTATGTGAGGAGAAAATAAAATATTCACGATTCCTAGTTATTAATCACATGAAAAGAATTTTAAAATGACATGAACAGACGATAGTTTCGTAAATTTCTGCAATCGTTATTTGATAAGAAAGTACCACACTGACCTGGCGATTCGTTGATTTTCGGTGATGACGCCCGAAAAGACAGAATGGATCACGACGAAATTCTTGAACGATGCAAGTTGATCTTCACTGTAATGGATGACGACGCACTTAGGATCATTGGCGGGAATTAACTGGCGATTCGCTGACCCTCGATGACGACGCTCGAAAAGACAGAATGGATCACGACGAAAATCTTGAACGATGCAAACTGATCATCACTGGAATGGATGACGACGCACTAAGGATCGCTGACAGGCCTTTCTTTAAAATAAAATGGCGATTCGCTGATTCTCGGCGACGACGCCCGGAAAAATAGAATGTATCACGACGAAATTCCTGAACGATGCAAATTGAATTTCACTGGAATTGTTGACGACGCACTCAGGATCGCTGGCGAACTCTTTCCAAAGCAAACTTTAAAAAAATACATTAGAAAGGAAGTTGAAATCGACACCGACGGACGGGTGAGGTCTCAACGTTTTGAAAAAAAAAAAAAGTCGCTGAAAGGTGAGCACGAGGGAAAAATAATGAATAAGGCTATTGCTATATATATAGGCAAATGCCTAATACGAAGAAACGAGTTTAACATCGCGGTCGAGCTCCCAATTTGTGGGACGGGTGTCTAGGGGTAATGATAAAATTCTTAACGAAAGAAAGTATGAACCAAATTTAAAGAACAAATCAATTTATTAAAGTAAGAAAACAGATTATATTTATAGATTTAAATTGCTTACAAGAAAATAGATTAAAAGTCAATTCGGAAAAAGAGAACATGATTCACCTGTAGAGATGGGGGCGTCAAACATTTCTAGGTTTAAAGAAATGCCGTTTCTGAAGGCCAAGAGGCATCGAGCTCACTCCGTCGTGTCCGGTGTGCGAGTGAAGGCAAGCAAGCAAAAAAACGATCCCGCGCTTAGGGATTATAAGCGCTCGACGTCATCGCTCGAATCCCTGATTGGGCATTGAGATGCCTCATACGTTTGACGTCAAACGCTCCGAGTTCCTCGATTGGCCTCCAAATTCAATTCAGTTCGTTTGAGGCCACCATCTCCTACATATCTCTCTCTAGAAGTACACTGGAAATTAAAAATATTCTAATTATTCGAAATCGTAAAGAATACAACTTTCCTACATATATATATATATATATATATATATATATATATATATATATATATATATATATATATATATATATATGTCAGGCCCCAGGCTTGCTGGTAAAATGAGGAGGGCATCATCTTCAAAATACTTCTTTATTTCGCTTCCATCACATAAAATCTAACATGGCGGTCCTTTGCCGCGCAACCGGGTGGTACAAAAGACAACATCTCAGCGAGGAGACACCACCCAAACCTTTTCTAGTATGCGTTCGCCTTTGTCATAGGCGTTGAATAGGCGTTTACTTTTGGGCGTCTGGACTGTAAAACAGTCCTCAATCCCATATCGTGAGAGTCTATGATGTTGGGCATGGCAAAAGTGGAGTTTAACATTCTGCTGAGTGGCATGATGGCGATTGGTCAGCGCTCGTTGCACCTTTAAATAGGCTTATTTACCCACAAATCCTAACGCGATGGTAAATAGTTCGCTTTATTTTCATTTATTACTTCCTTAATTTTGAATCTAAACTTTTCAAACCTGACAAATTTCCCCCCTCCGCTGAAGCCTGGCACAGCCAGATTGGCCAATTCTGACTGGCAAGTCCCTAGGGGAAAGAATTATATTTCAATGATATCAAATTCCTTAAATGAAATAAAAATCTATAAGACATAATAATTGTGTAAAAGAGGGGGCTGGTGAATCCTAACATGTACAAAAAAAAATAGCAATAATGAATAACAAAGTATCAAAAATTTGGTATAAAACTTTGTGTTACATAGAATTGTTTTCTGAAAAATATCACACATCTAATACTTCCACTACGACTATAATAATAATGAGGTTAAGAAAAAACAACATAAGATAAAGATAATTCACCTTAGACATTCAAAAATATAGTAGTGCTAAATAACATAACATAAGATCAAGTGAAATTCTCACTAAATGTGCATCAATAGTAAACAATGTTAATAAAGTGATAAATGTTGAAATGTTACAAGTACTTCAAAATGGTATTGAATGTTGGAATAATGAGTACATAAATACATAGAAAGAATAGGTATAGAGTAAATAACATGATTTTAGGAATAATGGTAAAATAAATACTTACAAAGAATAGATATAAAATAAGTAACAGCAAAATGAGTTTAGGAATAATGGTAAAGTAAATACATACAAAGAATAGATATAAAATAAGTAACAGCAAAATGAGTTTAGGAATAATGGTAAAGCAAATACATACAAAGAATAGATATAAAATAAGTAACAGCAAAATGAGTTTAGGAGCTCCCAAAAACAAAGAAAAAGAGTACATATCTATAACACAGAAATTTATCAAAACAAACACAACATCAACATTATATCAAAATATCACTAGAAATATAAAATGCAAAGAAAAATAACGGTATTTCAGATATATCAAGTACAGGTAAAAATTCAATCAATGTAATGTAATGTTTCACACAGTCCTGTCTTGGAAAAAATAGTTCAATGTTCATCATTCAATTATTGTTTATTTCACAATTCTTTTGTTTATTATTATTCGAATCTACTCAATCAACTCATTTCAAAAACATACAACCATAATAAAATTTTCATAACATCACATACTATATTTTAACTTTCAGAATATACTTATATCACAAATAATCACAATGAAATTATTATAACACAATGTATCGTAAAATTGACCTCATCACAATGTTTTCATACAGTCCATAATTCAGTTATTTTTTTAAAAATAGTCTTCAATAATGTGTTCATTATGAATAAAGATACAATACAAATTCAATTATATTAAATTTTGATTTTCATAATGTAAACAAGTCTTAAATTCAATTTTTAAACACAACTTTTATTATTATTATTACTTTTTAAATAACAATGTGCACTTCTTTTAAAATTACAATGCACTTCTTCTAAAATTACAATGCACTTCTTCCCCCCTCCCAATGTGTTTGAGAAAACAAACTCTATAACAAATATAAATAAGAATTTAGCATAATTGGAAATTGGATTTTGACTGAAAAGGTTTTAATCTTGTAGAATGAATAATATCTGTTAATTTTCCTGTATATTGATTTGGTTTATCTATTTCATAAGTAACATTTGAGAGTTTCCTGACAACTTTAAAAAGACCATTATAAGGAGATTGAAGTTTACTTGAATTAGGGTATGAGAAATTTTTTGATATAAGACTAAATCTCCAACTTTAAATTTTGCATCAACATAATGTTTATCATACTTTTGTTTATTTATCTTATGATGCTAAATTATGATGATAATTCTGTTTACTGCAATTTGTCTAGCTTGTTGTATAGGTGGATAGTTTAATTTTACTTGATTAGGTAATGGCGAATCATATGGCAAAGTTCCAAACATTAAATATGCAGGTGGAAAGCCAGTAACATCATGTGGCGAGTTATTGTATCCATACGTAACTTGTTCTAATAATTTTGTCCAAGGAGTTTTTGTAGTTGAATTAACTTTACATCTTAATTTTGCTACTAATGTCTGATTAACTCTTTCATTCTTTCCATTGCATTGTGGTCTATTTGCTGAAGTTAGTAATTGTCTAATATTATGATGTTTTAAGAATTTCTTAAATTTAGATGAAGTGAATGCAGCATTTCTATCACTTAAAAGTTGTTTTGGGCATTGAATTGAAAAAAAATTGTTTTAAGCAATTTGTATAAGTTTCAGAAGTGACACTTTTGGATGGAAATGTCCAAGCATATCTGGTAGCATGGTCCAGAACAATACGCAGGTATTTCTTTTGTGAATTATGATAATTAAATCCTCCTATAGTGTCTAGTGAAATCATTTCAAATGGTTCTTCTCCTACAGGAACTTCTTCCAATAATCCATACTTTTTTTGTGTAGAATTTTTATTAATTTGACATGTTTCACAACATTTAACAAAATTTGAAAAATGCCTAATATAATGTCTTTCCAGTAGTAAATTGGGGAAATTAATTTTTAACATCTTTTTACACCTGGGTGACCAAATTGTTCATGTGCAGTTGTAATTAATTTTCTCTCAAAGATAACGGTACTACAATTTTAATTAAATTCTTTTTCTTAACTGTTAATACATCATTAATTTTTATATATTTTGGATCATTAATGTTCTCTGAATTTTGGTATTTAATAATTTCATCAGTATTTAAAAAATGACAAATGGGTGATATATAATGACATACAGGGTTCCTCGACAACATGTATGCTTCAACATTTAATTTACCTTTTATATAAACTATCGAATATTCATACTGAGAAAGTTTTAAACTCCACCGAAATAAACGTCCAGTTAAATGTTTTACACTTTTAAGCCATTGTAAAGCAGCATGATCAGTATGTATTGTGAATTTGGATCCATGTAGGTAACAGTGGAATTTATCTAAGGCAACTATAATTGCTAAACACTCTTTTTTCTGAAATTGTATAATTTTTTTCATGTTTAAGTAATTGTCTCGAGTGGTAAGCTATGGGGTAAAGTGTTCCATCTGGGTGTTGTTGTTTCAAGACTACGCCTATTGAATCCTGCCTTGCGTCACAAAACACATGACATGGATATTGTGAGTTGTATAATTTAAGTATAGGTTTTGATATTAAACAATTATTTAACTTTTGCTAAGCTTCTTGACATTCATGTGACCAATTCCAAATTGCATCTTTTTTTAAGTAATTTATTTAATGGTACTCTAAGTTTTGCATAATCTTTAATACATTTTTGATAAACATTGATGGAACCAAGAAATTTTTGGAGTTCTTTCACATCTTTAGGTGGTGCTAATTTTCTTATTGTTTCAATTTTTGGATTACTTGGAGAATAATGATAACCTTGTGTTATTTCATATCCTAAAAAATTTATTTTTTCCTGTGCAAACTGACATTTTGATTTTTTAAGTTTAATGTTTTCTTTTTTAAAAATTTGAAATATTGTATCTAAATAAGATAAATGCTCTTCCCAAGATTGTGAGAAAATTATTATATCATCAAAATAGTTTAAAGCAAAAGTTAACTGATATTTTTGTAAAATTTGTCTTATAGTTCTTTGGAAAACAGCTGGGGAATTTTTCCAGCCAAACGGAAGTCTTAACCATTCATAGAGTCCAAAATTAGTTGTGAAAGCCAGTTTCTCTGCGTCTTTTTCATGAATTTTAATGTGCCAATAACCGCTTGTTAAATCGAGCGTATATATATATATATATATATATATATATATATATATATATATATATATATATATATATATATATATGTATGTATATATGTATATACATATATATATGTATATATATATATATGTATGTATATATACATATGCATATATATATATGTATGTATATATGTATATACATATATATGTATATATATATATATGTATGTATATATACATATGCATATATATATTTTTATATACATATATACATATATATGTATATATATATATATATATATATATATATATGTATTTATATATATATATATATATATATATAAGGCAAACATATATATATATATATATATATATATATATATATATATTTTGCCTTCGTGCCTTTACCATAGCTCAAATCCAAAACACCATCTCGTTTAATCCAAGTAATACAATAATAGACTGTCAATTAAATGGTGTCAAATACACAAATAATTTCACCAAAATAAAGCTTTTATATTGTGTAGCTTTGCCCTTACTGTTTTATTTCATTTTAATTATATATGTTGAAAGGTGAGATATTTTTTAAAATTCCTAGGTAAATTGTTTTTAATAATATTAACAATACCTGAGCATAATAAATTTCTGCTAACCAAAGTAAAAATGTGTTTAATTCATAATTTTTATTGAAAGATTCTGAAATTAATACAATTTTATATCATAGTTTGTATGTATAATCTTATAAAAGCAAGCTACTATTATTCGTTAGAGTATGTGCTTTATTTTTCATGCTCTGAAATCCATCGTCTACATCAGTATAACTTAAATCGAGTTTTTTTCTGGTAACGCATATTGATCATATGAACCAATCGTGGAGTTTAAAAATCTAAGCAATAGTCTAGAAACTTGTAATTTATTTATTTTTAAAGTACATAAAGATATGAATGTATCCATTTGTAGTTGTTTCTATTTTATAAATTTATAATAAAAAGGGCGTATTGAAAAGTGAAAGCAAGATGTGTCTAAATATACGTTTATTAAGTCTTATTAGATGGGAAAAATATTTTTGTGTGAATAAAAACTTCAATATTATATTTTTATTTAATATTAATTCCGCTTTATTCTGAATTATTCCAGAGGTGTCGGTAATAAGGATATTTGTAGAATTTTTTCCCCTTTATTTTTATATATCATGAGACCACGTAAATGAAGAATACATGTTATGTTCTCATTTTAATGGCTGTATATTTCCCATGACTTCCAAAAAAGTAATCTTTTATTTCTTATTTCCGAATAAAAGATATTTCTATAGAGCTTTTTTCTTTAATTTTTTTTTATTTAGTTGGATTATAATATTTTAATAGAGAATAAAAATATTGCATTAACTATGCAATTACACTTCATTATACTAAATAAGCTTTAATAACACTTATAACCAAATAATCAGTAATTTAATTGTTATTAATTGTTACTTAATTACAAACTGAAGAATAATAAATATAAAATTTAATCTTGGATCTTAATGTATTACTAAAGTACGATCGCTATTTTAATGTTGCATTATAAACATAAAAGTAGTAAATAAAATCAAATTTTACATTCGGATCTCCTAAAATGATTAATAGTTATCCAAATTAATGTTTTCTATTTTTTAATTCATCTATATAATAGTTTTTCCGTTTTTATATGTATTCGGTACCTCATATGAAATAATTTCTTCTTACGTACACAAGCTCTATTTTTCCGTTCCTGGGTGGAGCTCAAGAAACACCACACCCTTCCGTTCCCACCATTATGAGACCTAACCTTCGTCTGATGAAACTCTTCTTTTCAAGTCTTTTGAAGGTGAAATATCCCCTCAGTACCATAATCATTTGCGCATCATACTGTCGTAAGCAATCAACTTCCCATCACCAGCTACCATTCGTTTAAAAGATAAGATAATTTTCCTCATGTTTCATGAGCATATAGGATATGTTTATTCGTTTTGTCCAATCAACTTTGAGTTTAGAAGGAGCCTAAATATTGAGCTTACTTGCATATTCCATTCCTTTTTTGCAGACATGAACGCTTTTAAACTGATATTCAGTGTCTCCGTAATACATTGCATCATGTAACGTGGGTTTCTCTGGATCAATGTCTTTATTTTGTCATCATCGATCTGGATTAGTCTTCCTGATCGAGAAGCATCTTTCAGGTCAAAATTACATGCGAATAATTCCTTGAACCAATTTTGATAATAACGTTCTTGTTGTACATCATCTTCGTAAACTTAACGAAATTTGTCACAGGCTTGAAATGTTTATTTTCCTTTCGAAAGTAAAACAGTAACATATGGCGAAAATAAACACGAGGGAATTCCATATTCAACCCAAGTTTCAAAACTTAACGAGATTTGTTTTCTTTATGCTTTACCATGAAGTTTAAATTGTCAACTATCAATGACGCAAAACTGTTATTACAAATAATTCAAGAAATTCAAAAACTGCTCTGCTACCCAGTGGCGTAGCTACCAATGGGCTAGGCAGTTCTGGCCCCCAAGAACCTCAAGCTCAGGGGGGCTAGTATTCTGACCACCAAACTAAATACGATAATGTCTCTCCAGTATTTAAAAATTAAATATAAAAGGTTTCAAAGGAACTGTATTCATGGCAACTCAGTTGAAAATAATTTAGAACTTGTAAAGAATTTCCCTAACGTTCTTTTCGTTGATAGTAGGCAAGTCTGTCCTTTATACCGGGTGATCAAAAAGTAAGTGAAAATTTGAAAAATTAATAAATCACGTAATAATGTAGATAGAGAGATAAAAATTGACACACATGCTTGGGATGACATGGGGTTTTATTAGAACAAAAAAATAAAGTTCACAAAATGTCCGACAGATGGCGCTTCATCTGATAAGAAAAGCAATAATTAGCATAACAAATTAAGACAAAGCAAAGATGATGTTCTTTACAGGAAATGCTCAATATGTTCACCATCATTCCTTAACAATAGCTGCAGTCTAGGAATAATGTTGTGAACAGCACTGTAAAGCATGCCCGGAGTTATGGTGAGGCATTGGAGTCGGATGTTGTCTTTCAGCATCCCTAGAGATGTCGGTCGATCACGATACACTTGCGACTTCAGGTAACCCCAAAGCCAATAATAGCACGGACTGAGATATGGGGACCTGGGAGGCCAAGCATGATGAAAGTGGCGGCTGAGCACACGATCATCACCAAACGACCTGCGCAAGAGATCTTTCCCGCGTCTAGCAATATGGGGTGGAGCACTATCCTGCATAAAAATCGTACGTTCCAGCAGGTGTTTATCAGCCAGACTGGGGATGATGCGATTCTGTAACATATCGGCGTACCACTCACCCGTCACGGTAGCAGTTACAAAACCAGAATCACGCATTTCCTCGAAGAAAAAAGGCCCGATCACGGTAGATGTGGTAAATCCAACCCATACCGTGACTTTCTCGTCGTGCAAAGGAGTTTCCATGACAGTTCTAGGATTTTCAGTAGCCCAAATTCTGCAGTTGTGGGTGTTAACAGACCCTCGGAGCGTGAAATGAGCTTCGTCGGTCCACAACAAGTTATTCAACCAATCGTCATTTTCCGCCATCTTTTGAAACGCGCACACCGTAAATGCCCTCCGATTCACGGAATCGCCAGGTAACAATTCATGATGCCGATGGATTTTGTACGGATAGCATCGGAGGGTACGCTTAAGGCCTCATAGCACTCTTAAATTTAATTTTTTTCGATTTTTTGAAAAAAATATATCTTAAAGCCTCAACGTTTCTGAGCATTTTGCTACCAAAATTTTGTTGATACTGTTAAAACTTCCGAAGTTATTGAGAAATAACTAGTAACACGTAAGCAAAAACTTGCATCTGCCACGCCCACTTTTGACATCTGTCAGAACACATTCCAAACATTTTAATATTTCGCCGATTAGTTTTATTAAAAGAGCCCCACCTAATATCAGATTGATTTCGGGAGTAGCATAACTACAACTCAACTTTTGACTTCGTTTAATCTAAGCGGGATTGTTTGTTTACATTTCGATTTTGGATTAGCAAACTTTTTCATTTGTTATTGAAAGCTTTTGAACATGGATGTTCCATTGAAAAAAAAACTTCATCCGGAAAGAGACCAAAGAAGAAAAGATTTCAAGGTAACATGTATCGGAAGAAATCTCTGTCTGAAAAAGGTATTATTTCTTTTGAAAATGTTTCGCCAAACAAAAGTTCATCTGTGAAAAAATTGCCAAGTGCACACAAGATTTCAGAAGCTTACGAAAATGTAGTTTCTGCCGAGTTTCAAGGTTATAGACTAATAGACATTAGTTTATTATTTTCCCAAATTGAAAAGTTACTTTGTTGCTCTGTGTGTTATGGCAAAATAAAAATGAATGAAAAATCCACTGTAGGATTATTTTCCACATTTCAGTTCACATGCAGAAAATGTAGCATTGAAAAAAAACTTAATTCCTGTGAATTGATTGGTATAAAAAAATATACCTGAAATCAACAGACGGTCTGTTTTGGCCATGCGCTATATAGGCCAAGGATTGTCTTCGCTCGAGACATTTTGTTCTCTTATGTGTTTGCCAAATCCAGTGTCTCAGAAAGCTTACGACAGAATAAATGCAAAGATAGCTGATATAAGTGAAGCGCTTGCAAATGCATCGATGAAGAAAGCTGCTGCTGAGGAAAAAATTATTGATGGCACCGTAAATTCTGTTGTAGTTAGCGGTGATGGGACCTGGAAGACCCGTGGGCATACTTCACTTTATTGGAGTCTGTGCATTGATTGGAGCTGACTGCGGGAAAGTTCTCGACATGGAAGTCATGTCCTCTTATTGCAAAGGATGTGACTCCTATAAAGGGCCAAAGTTTGGACCAAAATATAGTGCTTTTTTGGCTAAACATCAAATTTTCTGCAGAAAAAATCATAGCGGATCTGCTGGAGGAATGGAAGTTTGCGGAATGCAGAAAATTTTTTTCCGATCAGAACAAAAACATGGATTAAAGTATCAGCGATACATAGGTGATGGTGACTCAATAACATTTTTGTCTATTGCTGAAAAAAAACCATATGGGGATAGTGTTCCCATTGAAAAAATAGAGTGTGTGGGCCATGTCCAAAAGCGAATGGGTAGCCGCTTGCGGAAGTTGAAAGCTTTATGGGGAAAAAGAAGCTTTCCGATGGGAAAACAATTGGTGGGAAAGGTCGCCTAACCGATGCTATTATAAGCAAATTGACGACTTTTATGGCAATGCTATTCGTGCCAGCTCCCATAATGTGAATGAGATGAGGCAAGCTGTCTGGGCTGTGTGGGCTCATACATCCAGCACAGATGATGAGCCGAAACATTGGTTTTGCCCAAAAGGCAAAAATAGCTGGTGTAAGTACAATGTTTCGGTTCACAACAATACAGTGAATGAATTTTCTCACAAGAACACCTTACCAAAAGCAGTTTCTGAAGTGATTAAACCTGTTTTTAAAGATTTATCACACTTGAAATTGTTAAGAAGGTGTTTAGGGGGAAAACTCAAAATGCTAATGAGTCATTGAATTCACTGATTTGGAAGTATAGCCCGAAATTAATTGGATCAGGAATTAATGTCACAAAATAGCTGCATTTATAGCCGCATGTGAATACAATGATGGAAGTAAGAACAGAATTGATCTGATGCGTGCTTTGAATTTAAAAATAAATAAAACAAATGTTTTGAATTGTGTAAATATTGACAAAGTGCGCAAGTCAACGGCTAAGAGACAAGTTTCTAAAACCTCCTTTGAAGCTCGTAAAGCTAAAAACTTAAAATACTCAAACAAATTGAGCAATGCAAGCTTGCAGAGGGCAATATTTATGCTGCTGGGACTTTTAAAGCATACTGGTATGTTTAATTTTCTTTTTTGTTATTTTTTATCTTTAACTTCATTTTTCTCAAATGAAAAATTTTGCCTTCCGCGCAGAATTTTCAAAAACTATTTATCATGTCAATGTGAAACTTCATACACATGTTCAAAATAAGGCTTTTTTATATCTTATACAAAAAATTTTAAACAAATTTATATATAATTTTGTTTTATTTGTGTTTTTTGAATTTTTCATAAAATTTTAAAATTTTCTTCATAATTGTATTTTTTAAAACTTTTTTGTTCTCTAAATGCTTTAAAAGTGTGTATAAGTTCAAAAAGGAACATTTTTATATCAAATAAAATTAATTTTGTGAATTTTGATCAATTCTGTTCTTCAGATTTCTGCGCGGTGTAAATGCTAATTTTCATATTTTTGAAAAATTGACCAAATTTTATTTCTTAATAACTTTTTATTTTTTTTCTCAAATTTTCAGAAAATTTGAGAAATAATGTAAATATATATGATTATCATGTGGTAAAAATTTCAAAATATTGTTTTGTTTTATTGCTAAGTTACATTGGTTTGAAGAAGGATGTTTTCTTCGAGTGCATGGATATCTGTTAAGGGTCCTATGTTAAGTGCCAACCAAACAGTAGTGTATGGAATGCCGGTGCGACGTGCGACTGCACGGGCGCTGACTTCCCCGTTCATATACGAACCCGCTACAGTCTCCATTTCATCCTTAACCGTCTCAGCAGCATTCCGCCGTGTGCTCGGTCGGCCACTACGGGGTCTATCGTCTAAACAATCCGTCGCTTCGAACTTTGAAATCATTCTCGCCACAGCTGCATTTGTCAACGGACCTTTACCCCTTCGAATCCCCTTCGTATGGTTATAGGAACGTAACGCTGCACTAGCACATTCCCCATTCTGATAATACAGCTTCACTAACAGCGCCTTTTCAGGTAACGTCAACATGCTGCGACTACTGGTGCAACTGATTCTCTCTCTCTCATGACAGCCTCTTTTCTACGCGATTTTCATGCGCAGTCACTGACGTTTTGTTGTCCAGTGCCATCTGTCGGACATTTTGTGAACTTTATTATTTCTTTTTGTTCTAATAAAACCCCATGTCATTCCAAGCATGTGTGTCAATTTTTACCTCTCTATCTACATTATTCCGTGATTTATTAATTTTTCAAATTTATACTGACTTTTTGATCACCCGGTATAATAAAACTTTTATTTTATCTGCATCGATTTATTTCCTAATACGTATGTTATAATTTGTAATCTTCTTTGTTACTGTTTAATTTTTTTATTAGTTATTATATTACTTATCATTTTCCAGTTCCAGGACTTTCTTAACTCTTCACTGCTGTTCAGGAAGAGGTCTGTCGTGGCGTCAAATCGAACATGGGTGATCACTAATGCTCACGCAAGAAATCTCATTCGCATACATGTAGTTAGTATGAAGCTTTGCTTTCCTATGTTATGAAGAGCATGATAAAAGACTGATGTTAAAGTGGCTTTGTATGCTTAAAATATTCATGTGTTTTTACCTTTTTACTTGATAAAATCAACCAAGATAGGGCCCTCATTTTGTGTTTGCACCAAGGGCTATCTAGCTACGCCATTGCTACTACTATATGTTGTAAAAAACCGCAATGACTTTTTGCGAAACCAAAATTTCCTTCTCATTTTTGTTGCCTAAAATACTAATAACTATTTTAGGTCGGGAAGTCACAGAACAATGTCCATTTTCGGAAAGTTATAAAACAAAGTAATGGGTGCGTTAGAGGCTTCCTTCTTGAAGAACATAGCTGCTATATCACGTGCAGTTACTCTATACAACAGTGAAGAAATGCAAGAAGTGGTTAAAAAACTGAAATCTGGGCATCGAGTGACGAAGAATTGAAAACTGTAATTAGTAGAAAATTGTATAATTGCCAGCAAATATATATGGCATTTACAGCAATTAATTATGAGTTTAATGAAGCTTCTATGTTACAAGGCAAAAAATGGGTTGATCACCACAAGTCATTCTTGGCACATAACAACCCTCCACCGATTAGATACACTGGCCATCAGATGGAATGGTTGATAGATGGAAAACTGCGTATTCTCTTAATCAATCTGTCTTTTTAGAAATTAATTATCGATTCAGACTTGCCTGCAATTATTGGCTGGAAGAAATTGTTACGCCCTTCTGGGAAGAAATATCAACAGACATGAAGAGAAATTGAATTTATAGATATGCATTCTTCTGTAACGGAACAGCGGTTCTAGAAACTAATGATTGGAATTAAATGCTGTGGATAAGGTGGTATATGCAAAGAGATAGATATAATTCCAGATTGGCGGAACCCTGGTTTTCTTATTACAGTTGGGATTGTGTATTCTTGCAAGGTTTACGTTCTCTAAGGTTTAAAAATAAAGAACAATTCCAAATGATAAAAAGCCCACTAAACCATACACATGATCCACATATCGGTCGTTTGTGTATATTGTTGGTAAATGTAGATCAATGAGTAGATGTGTTAAGAATGAATCCTTATCAAATGCTAAAGAGCTGTTTGCTTTTTCCAGGGCAGAGTATGTTCATCAAAATGGCAAATCAGGTCATAAACTAAATTTCAGAATGAGATTTTATCCTTTTGCTGCATATCATTTTTTTTGTCAAAAAATTGTTTCTAACAGAGAAGATTTCGATTACATAAAGTTACTGATAGACTTTTGGTTACTTAGTCCACTTCATTTGAAAAAATTCATAAATGAAAATTGTAATATTTACCAACCGATTGAACTGTTATTAGCTAGTGAAAGTTCAGTGGAACTAAAGTTAAATCAATTTTATACCATAATCGAGAGAGTGTTGTTGAAACCATTAAAATATATTATTGGTATGAAGTAGCTTTTAAACTTAATCGTTTACACTCTCAGTGGTTTTTATACTGATTGTTTTCTGAAAACGAATAAAAAGATATATTAAAACTATGTACTGTACTGTTTATTTTATATTTTTTGCATTTTTTCACTCAAAGTATTCCCAGCCATTTTACAGTAGATCGCACGTGCACAAAACTCTGGCTGTTTTGAAAACTCAAAGAGTTTGTGTTTCCTTTTAAATGAACTGCATTTTGTCAGACAGACTTTGTAAGCACAGCAAACATCATTGGTGGTACGACCTAGTGGTGGATCCAGCGACCAATTGTTAGATGCTTTAATTTAATCAATTCAAGCTCTCATTGGATGCTAAATATTGCAGTGATTTAATTTTGATGAGAGTATTATAGCCAAATTGTGATACTCACTGCAACTTTTTCATGTGACAGAATCTCGTGCATACGTGCCTACGATGTGGAACTCACGTTCTGGAACTATGGGCGAACATCGGCAGACTTCAATAGCGAATAGGAAGGAGAGAGCTTGAGGACAAACTAGTGAGACAATGATAGAGACACTCTGTAAAAGTGCAGTATCTGATCTAGTTCATCCAAAACTTTTCTGAACTTTAAGGAAACTAAAGCTAATTTCAGTATAATAATTCACAGTATCACATGTTCATAATTGTTTAATATGTCCATTGCTTCTTATACAAGTGATCTTTGCTTTACTTAGAAAATTGCTTTAAATGTGAAATAGAACAATTTCTTTTTATACGTATTTTTCTGATTAACTTATTCATCCGTAATCATAGTAATGTAATTGTTTATTTAAATTCTTAATGGAGAAAGCAAATGGATAATTTAATTGCTTATTTAGATTCTACTGGAATACTGAACAAACCTAAAGTATATTGAGGAAGTATTTTGTCTGACGGTGTTCGACTGTTGTTCCTAAGTTTAATCACATGATAAAATAATCTTTCAAACCCTTTCCATTGATACTTAATCAAAGGAATAACTTATTGCATATGTTAATTACTGTAAAATAATAATTGACTGCAAATAACACATACATAAAAGTACCCAGAGGAGTGTACACTTTGGGCAATGCTTAAGGGGTCGCTCACAATTTTTGCACAAAAAATGGGGTCACCACCCCGAAAAGCATTTGAACTCCTGTTTTAGAGTGACACGATTTCTGCATTTTCGTGTGTAAATTTTCGAAAACATCCTAGTCGAATTGCAGAAAAAAAACTTTTTAAGAAAGTATCAGTTATGGACAAAAGCTTTAAGGTAGAGGTCTTTAACTTTCCAAAAGATCGAGAGCTAAATTAATAAATTTACAATGATCAATGGACTACATCAATAAGTTAAATGTAATCCGTGGGTCACGTCAACAAATTCACACTAATCCACGGGCCACACGACTGTCAAAAAGTATTGTAGTGAGGCAGCTTATATAAAAAAGAAGGTTGTTTTACAAGACTAAAACAAATTCTAAGGAAAGAGACAATGTTTATAAGTTTGCATATATATTGGCTTCAAAAAAGTTAAATGTGGAAGTGGTATTAAAATAATTTGTAAGCCTGTTAAGGATAAGAGTCCTTTTTAACACGCTTTTATAAGTTTCACTTGTATGTAATGGAAGCTTTGGACACGATTTTTACCCACTTTAAAAGGTCAGATTAATTCGAAATTTTGCACACTTGTCACGGACAGATGACAATACAATAATTTCAAAATTTTGCCCTTATATTGATCAGGAGCATCAAAAATAGCGATTTTAAGAATTTCGAAATTTGGCGAGTAATCCATTGTATCGTTTACAGATTTGGCGACTAATTCATTATATCGCTTCCAAATTTGGCGGATAATTCCATACTCCATTTCCAAATTTGGTGACTAATTCCAGATATGGCGACTAAAGAACCTTACCCTTTAAAAAGGTGCAACCCTAAAAATGAAAAAAACTTGTTATTCATACAAATAAAACAAAAAAAATGTTCTTAATGTAAGAAAGGGGGAAAAAAAGACTCATGCATGTGAATAAAAATAATTTATGTGTTCTAATATTAAATATTTTTTAATTTGATAAAGCAATATGTTTAGAAGTAATGATGCGAATTAAAATTATAGCAATACGTTTAAAAGGTGTTAATAAGATTGACATTTAATATTTCTTCTTAACACACTTTTATTAGTTAGACTTGTATCTATAGAGACGGAATCTTAGAAATACAACGATACAGGACTCATCTAAGACACCGTAAACGGAGATATTATTCAGACTCATTAATTAACATCCATTGAAGAGCAAGACTGATTCCTGCCACCACATAATTCTGTAGCCAAATATCAAACTCAAAGATAAATTCAACAAAGAATAAATGATAGTTACTGTGGTCAGGACGTCTCGATACACCAATTGCTTGAGACGATCCCATAGGAAAAAAATCAATGGTATGAGATCTGATAATCATGGTGGTCATAGAATTGGACCCCACGTTTGATCCATTGACTGTAGTGTACGATATCCCAAAAATCACGTGAGGAAATAAATAAAAAAAATGAGCTGGAACCCCACCATGCATCATCATTCATTCATGACCATCATCATGTACCGTTTTTTTCTCGTTAACTATCGATCATATAGGAACAATTTTTTTTGCACTCACAACCAGGAATCTGGCTGTGAAGAGCTTGAGTGCTATTTTTGGGACACCCTTTATTTGGAAATATATACAGTACACTTAAAGAAGATTTAAAAAACACTGGAAAAAAAATTCTCCGTGTGATTCTTTGTTAGGTAATTTTTATCTTATTTCCCTATAATTTACCTCAAGTCTAAAGACGGATTATTGCTGCTTTGTTGGAAAAAAAAGGGGGTTAGTTTCTGAAAGGAATATATGTCTTAAATAACTAAAACATTTTTAAAATAAGAGAGTTATTTTTATTTGCTTAACTTGTCTCCCCATAACCATTGCTATTTCTACAAGAAACAATCTAGAAGATATTCCTAACAAATAGACTAAAACCCAATAAAACTAATAAATCAGCTTCCCTATACTTCTTTATTTAAGAGGCTGACAGACATTCTTCCTACTGACAGAAGATTCTTTCGTCGAGTGATTCTGTGACAAATTACTCAGTTCTCTTTCCTTTATTTCTCCCTTCTTGGAGACTTGGAAATAAAGTGGCTTGAGTAGTTAGAAGCTATTGGAGTAATTTATTAAAGCCCTAACTCAGCTCGACATTTTGGGTGTCACGTGGTACATAGTTCTTTTTGTGTGGTTAAAACAGTTTGAAAATCTTACGCTTTTAAAAATCAGAATAACTAGAGTCAGGTTACAGCTTAGATGCAGAAGAATTTTTTTAAGTTACATTTTAAGATATCCGAACACTTTGTTTAAAAAATAGCATGCTAAAGCGTTATAAATTTGGTTTTTTTGGATCAATACCAAAAAAATAATAAGTTTTCTCTCACTAACAAATTTTTTAATAAAATAATTAATTTTTATTACAAAAAAACAATTCTAAGTAAAGCTTTAACAATATTTTTAAAAAAATTCCAAGCAATTAGAGGAAAATGTAACTAACTTATATCATTAAAAGCAGTGTTTCTCAAACTGTGGGGCGCGGTCCCCTTGGGGGTCGTGACAACTCTACGAGGGGGACGTGAGCATATTGAAAAGTCGAAAACAACAGTTTATTGAAAAAAATTACTTTATTGAAATTAAACAAAATACATTCTGACATTAAAAAAAATTAAAATAAACATTTACACTGATATATTACACTTATAAACATGCCATTGCTACACAATGTATTTTATAAATGAGTTTCAATACTGAGTTAAGAACGAGTCTAATAATTACCAGTGACCCCTTGGGATTGTCATATATAAAATTATATACCAAAATTAACCCTTATCCTTATAATTTGTACAATTTTTAAGTAATTCCTTAACTTCCGATTAAAATTTATGCTATTCACTTCCCAATATGCAAACCGTTTTCTACGTAGGCACGCATATATGATGTATTGGAGAGGGGGAAGAAATAAAGAAGTAAAAATAATCTGAAATATTTAAATCCTTTGCAAACATCGTCAAGGACCTTTTATTGCATTCCAAAGCCTTTGGAATAATTTCATGGATAGCAGTGCAGAGATATTATCACACTTCGGAAAGATGTAAATATACACCCAGGCAATTATCGCTCTGCTTGAGCGAGATGTTTATATACGTCGGTGGCACTTAAGATGTTAAGGTCGTGTTGTAAGCTTAGCTTCAATGTTTAGTATTATTGAATTTAATATATTGTTATTGTTTAAAGGGGGGAGGGGTGCGATGAATTTGGGTCACGAACATTGAAGCTTTGAGAAGCACTGCATTAAGCCAATTGTGAATTTTAAAGATGTGTAGTTTCAAAAAAGATACTCGGTTTTAAAAAATTTTTAAATTTTACTCTGGTGCAAATGGGCATTAGCGACCCGCGTGCTAGTACTAAAAAAATATGAATGAAATTTGATCCACGTCTCAAAAAGGTTCACCCTCCTTGTTCTAGGGGATCCGAATCCTGAGTGATGCTAAGTACGTAAAATCCGATTTGGTGCCCAAAATCTTACTTTGCAGGGAGGCCTTAAAATTCTCCATTTCGCCACTATTTTGGGGGATATATATGTACCACAGTGTTTCTCAAATTGTGGGGTGTGCCCCCCCCTAGGAGGGCGTGATAATTCTACAAGGGGGGCGCGAGCATATTGAAAAGTGAAAAACAAAAGATTATTTAAAAAATTAATTAATTTACTGAAAGTAAACAAACAAAATACATTTTTACGTAATAAAAATAAAATACACATTTACACTGAGGTAATGTACTTATAAATGTATCCGTACTGCACAGTGTATTTTATAAATAATTTAACAATACTAAGTTAAGAACAAGTTTATTAATTACCTGTGGCCCCATGGGCTTGCCATATGTAAAATTTTATTCAAAAATTAACTCTTATATCGATCATGAGTATGGTTTATAATTAATGTCTTAACTTCCGATTAAAAGTTACGCAATTCGCATCCAAATGCCTCCGTTTTCCACGTAGGTTCGTATATGTGATGCATTGGGAGGAGGAGGAAAAAAGGAATAAGTAAACAAATTCTCTTAAATAAGTAAATCTTTCGCAAACATGTCACGGTCCTTTTATTGCATTCCAAAGCCTAAAGAATAATTTCATAGATAACAGTGCACAGAAACGATTTCACTTCGAAAAGACGTATATATACGTCCGGGGCAATTACCGCTTTGGTTAAGCGAGACATTTATGTACGATGGTGGAACTCAAAAGTTTTAAGCTGTATTGCAGCTGTAGCATGTCAAAGTACAGTACTATAGAATTCAATAGATTGTTATTGTATGGAGGGGGGGGCCGATGAAAATTGGGATTGAATATTGGGTCGCAAGTATCGAAAGTTTGAGAAGCACTGCATTAAAAGTATTATTAACAAATTAGATCTATTTATCTAAAACATGTACTAAAATTTTTATATTTTATAGATGATCGAGTAAATATTACAAGAAATGCGATATTCTTTGCAAGATCTTTACTTAAGAGGACTTGGTACCCTAAAAATCACAAACCTATCGTTTTTTTTTATTTTCATTTAATCTTATTCTTTGCATTATTATCCTTCGATTGATATATCACTTTTGCATGTCGGAAAGTTAGAAGTTGAATAAAACTTCATTTGAAAACAAATTAGGCAATAAAGCCACACACCCTTTTTAGAAAAAAAGCTAAAAAATGCGTTATGATAAAAAAAAATTCTATTTTATAAATAGAAATAATAACTATAAAAAAGAATGTGTAGTATCAAAAGCAGACTATTTCCGAGGCAATACAATAATGTAATTTTTCTTCCTTGTGAAATGTGTGCATGTAAAATTTTTAAATTAAGGCATTTTATATATTAATAATTTCATAATTTCAGTTCTTATTCCTGATATATTTTTCATACAAATGTAATACTTTAATATTATAAGAAAAAAACAGCTAAAATTTCTGTCGTGACAGAAAAAAAGTTTTTTTTAAAGTTTTTCTTGTGCAATTAGTACTCTCTAAAAGTTGATCATTTATAAAAATGTGTGGGTTGAAAACATATGAAAATGCAATTATTTTAAAGAAAACGTATAAGTAATATCTTAAAGTGGTATTTTATGTTTAATTAAGCTTATAATAATTATTTTTTCAGAATTATAAACTTTAAAGTGGTTTTTCTCAGTTTGTGTTTTTCGAAATCTTAGTGCATTCAAAATGCTACTCCTTCGACAATTATTTACCAATCACACCAATTTTTTTCCTGCGTGTTAAAAATAAAGCATGTAATAAAATTAGGGATCCGTTTTGCTATAAATTGAATAATTTTTAAAAAAAAAAATAAAATGTAAGACATGTTGGCTTTTTCGTTGATTTTTAGCCTGTATATCAACATTTTATTTTTTTTCTCAAAAACTAATGAAGTTATTCTAAAATAGATCCCTAAAGTTGTTAAGAACATCCATAAGAATATTATAAAAAAAATTCAGGTCAAAAAATTAATTTTTACAAAAGGAGTAAGATTTTAAAATTTTCCCAATTTTCTTCAAAAAATTAAAATTTATAAAAAATTGTGTGAATAATATATAAAAATTTTCATCTGGTAACATTTTCTTGAATAGAAACATTGTATAAAATGTTAAAATATAATTTTTAAATACGTAAATAAAAAAGTTTGCTCAAAGGGTGCCAAGTCCTCTTAACCCTTTATCTACCGCTTTATGATTTATTGAAGTTTTTTTCATGCAATATTTTTTTGGAACACTACAATGAAAATTAAGGGATATACATAAACAAAATACTCAACTCTGGAAAATTTAATCAGTTTGAGCTAATTAATTAATTAAAGATATTCTACTGTAAAATTAATTATGTACACTGCTAACTTGAAATAAATAGTTAAATCGTTTTCTAAGGTCTTCATTAATATATAAAAAAATAAGAAACTTCACAATTTTGACATTAACTATTTTTTTCGGGACAAAAATGATAATCTTTGTAATCCGCTGAAAATTTCGTCCGCTGAAAACGCAATTAATGCTATAAAACTATTCACCTTCCCCGCTAAAATACTCATCCTAGAACCCGTGCTGTCACATATCATGGAAGAGTGAATTTCAAAGATAATTCTTGCTAAGTGTATCGTCAGATTATTCGTAAAAATGGCTATTCTATGTAATTTTAAAGTAAGTACCATCGTTAGATAAAGGGTTAAAATAACAAGCCAAAACTCAAAAAATATTTATACAGTATGGAATATTTTAGTATATTCTCTGAAATTAGAATAAATATCAGGTTCAAAAAGTTTCTGAGAAAAGCATTAGAGGAATATTTTGAGTTATCAGACGCGGCGTAACAGAGAGATTTTGAACAATTTAAATGCCCAATTCTGGTAAATCAAAAATCCATTTGCGATTTTCTAATTTTATGAAATTGATTGTAACTTGGCCTCTAGGTAACGTAGAAACGAATAAAAGTGTTTTTCGTAAAGTCAAAAGATATAGATATATTTGATAAAATAAAAAACAAAAAATATATATGTATTTTGACCCAATTTGGTCATTTCAACCTGTTCGGATACTTTAAGAGTG
This sequence comes from Trichonephila clavipes, assembly GCA_019973935.1. Taxonomy (NCBI): domain Eukaryota; kingdom Metazoa; phylum Arthropoda; class Arachnida; order Araneae; family Nephilidae; genus Trichonephila; species Trichonephila clavipes. The sequence goes on along the minus strand of BMAU01000327.1, from coordinate 455,146 downwards.
AAAAAGTGTAGCCTCTGCATACTGATGACTTAAGTGAATATGAGAGCTATGTTATTTTTCATAGTTTAATATGTGTTTAGTTATAATTAAAACCAAAAATGTATACTATATGTGTTTTTCCAAAAAAATGCAAATATTATTGCAATTTAAATTCTAAAAATAATATTGGGCTCGCAAGAAAATAATTTCGAATTTTTAATCCGAAAAACCATTACATTTTTTATGTACAAATATTGAATTTTAATCAGACAGATAAAATCAATTATGTTCGAAGCAATCTTTCTGATAACTTTAAAATTCCAGTCTTATACAATTTCTGGTATTCTTATCAGAAAAAAGACTCAAACAGTAGTGATTCAGGTTCATCGTTATGAAAGAAATTTTCACTATTTGAAAAGTTTTGTAAGTTTCGAAACAAATGATATTTTGATGGTACAAGGGCATATTTATAGAAGATGGGACATCACTTCCCCACCAAGTTCTATAACTTCGTATAGTAGCAGCCCTTAACGACTGGCTTGTCTGACTCCCTTTGTAAGATTTGGCTTTAGTCCAAAAAAATCTGACATTACAGGGAAGCTCTAAAATATTCCGTTACGCCACTAGTGCTTAAAAAAATCAAATACAAGGAAATTTTAGATCTATTGATGGGCCTTGTAATTTTAAATCTCAAACAAGTGACGATGATGGCACTTGAACTGGCATCCCTAAGCTGATTTACTTAGCCATTAATAGGACTTTGAGCCACGACATATTTAATGTTCATCAGCCTTTCTACACAGTGGGTATTAAGTGGCATCATGATTCGAACTAGTGACACGTCGTTCTTGAGCAGCCAGCGAATATGATTACTAAGACACCGTGTTCATATCACTTTTGAAGACTTACGGCCGCGGTAGTCTAGTGGTCAAGTTCACGGACTCATGCCCGGTGTGTCATGAGTTCTATCCTAGTAACGCTGAAGATCCTCCTCGCAGAGATGGCCGATGCACGGTCGAGAGTTCAAAGGTCCTCCCGTTGGTGTGGTTTAGTAGTTAGGAGAGGGGGTACCAGAGCTCAGGTGTCCTCGTCACTTGAGCAGGGTTCAAAATTGTGTCACCAAAAGCAATCGAGTAGTCGACAGTGCGATGTTAACCACTTCGGGATGAACGTCCCAAATGTGAGCCAGCACAAAACACCGCCAGAGGCCGAATGACTCAAAAATGGAATAGCGTGCTTTTCTCCGTAGGCCGAACGACTCAAATTTGCACCAGGCATTTGGAACGTTTTGTGTGCTCAGTTTTTTGGCAATAGATGGCATTCTATGTCCATAAGATTTGAGATACATGGAGATCTGACCTTTTAATCCAAATGAGAGAAATATTACTCACAAAACGTGTTTTTTGTTTTGTAATCATAAGAGGAAAGGAATGTTTCGAATTGAGTGCTTTACGACTGCTCTTGAAATGAACATGTAGTTTTTGTTTATAGTAAAGATGAGAAATTTAGATTTGGGTTTGCAGTCTAGTTTTTAATGGATAATTAGATCTGGTAGACAAAATTTGTCTTTTTTTTTTACTTTTTTACAAGGTTGACTTTAACAAATGCTGACAATAAAATGTTTAAAAACTTGTACTTGAACAAAAAGTGGATGAAGTAATAAAGTATATTAATGCGAAATATATAAAGCATATGCCGTTCGTATAATGTAAAAAAATTGAACAACGCGTTTATATTTCGGTATTTTTATGGATTTAGGCTTAACTACACAAAACCCTCCGGCCAGTGATTGACACTCGGGACCTGAAACCTCCGGCCCTGGCAATACGCACGTGTTTGCGTCCTCCGACCCAAAAGGGTTAATAACCACTCACTACCCCATCAGCTAGATACCATCAATCTTGGAGAATTTCATCTTGGTTGATGCCAGGACTTTAATAATTTTTCCATATAACTATTTTGTTTGGATTCGCTACTATTTTAAGTATACTGCAACATTAAACTTCAAAAAATTATATGCCCTTTTAATCATTCTTTTGGAAATGTATTACTTACCTTAACTTGTTCTAAGTAATAAGTTTCTTGAAAACGTTTTTCAAATTTTAAATAATTTTACTTCTTAAACATAAAAACAGTAAAAATAAAGTATTAAAGTTCTGTAGACTAACCAACTACAGAAGATTATCTTATTAGTTGAACTTTTTACTACTTTAAAGTGAAGATGTACTTCATATAGTTCTTCTACATTAATTCTGTCCTGGAACATCAAACATGGTTCACTTAACCAACTGAAAGAAGTATTGAACTCGGCTCTAACTCAAACATCGTTTAAAACTCCAGTAATGTGAACAAAAGCAAAAGCAGTCTCTCAGAATATAAATAAAAACGACAGCACTTCTTTACTTCTGAAACCCGATATCTCTTTGTTAACAAAGTATAGAATTTAAGATCTCTTCCCCCCCAAAAAAAAAGAGAAAAATTCTTCAACTGTGTGGATATCAGTTGAAGGCGGAGAGTTAACTTTATATTATTTGAAACCCTAGACCTCCAACATTTTTTTCTGTGCATTTTTCATAAAGACCATGGTTTTTAAATATGTCTCTACCTCTTTAATTATAACAAAAATGCAGCCCTTCTTGTTATAATAATTTGCAAAAAAAAAAACTTTGGATGAGCTAGAAATATTTATACTTCTGTTTAAGGTATCCGACTACGTTAGGAATCGTGATTTTGCAAAAGCGTATAAATGGATTCTGTTTATGTGTGATATTTAGCGTCACTTAAATTAGAAAATGTAGATATAGGGTTGGAGGGAAAGTTTTGTCGTATTTTAAAGAAAATATTTGAATGCATTTATAAAAATATGTGTTTAATATTAATCAATTATATATGCTACATTATGCATTACAACTTGTTGCCATCTTTCAGGTAACATATAAATTCCTATTTGGTAGAAGTTCTCGTCCTTGGAGTTAAAATAGTCAGCAACTGCCTTAGAAACACTTTCAAAAGACTTGAATTTTTCCCGTTAGATAATTTTGAAGAGATCTGAACAAGTAATAATCAGATGGTGCAATGTTAGGTAAATACGGTGGGTGACTAAGAACTTCCCATCCTAACTCATTCAGTTTTTGTTGTGTCACCATTGCAGTATGTGGTCGAGCCTTATCGTGGTGGAACACTATTCCTTTTCAGGACGCTAATGCTGGCCTTTTTTTTCTTTGATAGCTGCATTCAATTTATCCAGGTGATTGCAGTAAAGATGTTGATGATTTTTCCTTGTTACAGCAACTCGTAGTACACTGGACCTTTCCCGTCTCACCACAAACAAAACAGTACTTTTCGTTGATGGATACTTGGTTTTGGAACTATTGCTGATGATATATATGTTCCTGTTTTGCAAAAAGATTTTTTTTCTCTTAATATCCTCGTATAGAATCCATTTTTCATCTCCAGTAATCATCTTGTCCAAAAATGGCTCTACATTGTGTCTAATCAGAATTCATGAATACATTCTTACACGATCAGACAAATTTTTTTCTGTTAATTCATGTGGAACCCAAACACTTCGCTTTAACACAATCCCAAGAGATTTAATGTGATCTCCAACAGTTGTATGATGAATGTCAAACTCTTATGCAATTTCTTGACTTGTTAAATGTGAATTATTTCAAAAAATGGATTGCAAAACATCATTATCGATCTTGGATGATCGTCCAGATTGATCACTTTCTTGGAGGCTCAAATCTCCGGAACGAAATTTGCTAAACCATCTTTGACAAGTACAAACATTTACAATATCTTTTCCAAATACCGCACATAAATTTTTACATGCAACCGATGCATTGCCTCCTTTTTTTGAATTCGTACAAAATGCACTTTATCCACTGACATGTTTTTCACTTTTAGTACTACAAGTAAATTGATGAACGGTAAAAAAGGATTCATTTTATATTATGCAACAGCTAAAAAAAATCCGAATGAATCATTAACCAGATGTTTTTTTTTATTTACAACAAAAATCCACTGCCTATTTAAAACACGACAGAACTTTCCCTCCAACCCAATAAAATTGTTTTAAGAATAGTATTATAATAAAATATTATTTAAGTAAAATATTTTGACAAAAAATTAACATAGATTGATCCATTTTCAAAATATTCTCCTTTTATGAAAAATGCTTCGATTATAATATTTTGCCTGTATATTACTCAGACCTCTGTGCAGAGGCTCAAATATAATTTTTAAAATATATAACTTAGAAGTCAATTTATCCATGTTTTACGACAACAGAGGGAGAAATTTTAAGAAAAAAGTGCAGATAATTAATTCAATTGGTGGTTACTCTGAAAATAATGTGAATTTTTCAAAAATCATTGTTGAGCCTCTCTACAGAGGTCTGAGCTAAATACAGGCAAAATATTATTATAATAGAAGAATTTTTTTATAAAAGGAGAACACACACATTTTGAAAAAAAGGTTATTCTAAGTTAACTTTTTTGCCAAAATATTGTATTTAAATAAATTTTTTTTGTCACAATGTCCTTAAAACAATTTTATACGTGTATTCTAATCCGTGACACTAAATATCATGAAAATAATCCATTTATGCGCCTTTTTAAAATCACGGTTCCGAACGTAGTCGGATACCTTAAAATAATTATAATGATTAGTTTTTGAATTAAAAGAGGCAATTTTTCACTGATAGAGACCGAAAGACAGAATTACCAATAAGTTATGTTGACTTCATTTTTTAAAATTTTTTCTCAGAATAATTTTAGTATTTAAATAAGACATCTGAGAAAAACAAATTATTACTGTTGTTACGTAGATCGAGGGTCGAGGATTTAATTTTATCAGTCCCAAACAACAAGATGGTTCCTCAGGAGCGATGGAAACTTACGGTTGAAAAACAGTTTTTAAAATACAGGATTAAGTACTCAAATTCGCTTAATAAGTCTCACAAGGCTTTATAACCTTCTAATGCACTCAGTCACAAATATCAGTTTCTAAAATACAAGTATGTTTAAAGATTATTCGCAAGCATTCGCTTGTCCAACTCAACAACCGAAAGAATAACTAATCACTGGTCAACTCTTCATGGTCAAATCCATGGCTCTTCAGCAGTTAAAACAATACTTACTTTGTTTCAATGAGAAACTCCCTATTTATAGACCTCACAGATCTTTAGAGGAAAAATAGCTTGCGTCAAAGATCGTGATATAAATAAATTTCTCCGCAAATTTCCAGAAGAATCCAAAGGGTTATAACTCGCCAAAAAGGGTCGTAATACTTTGTTGAATCCTCTGCGAATGCACGATGCTATACGATCGGGCATTGGGGCCTACAAGTTCTGTATGATGTCTCGAGACATTTCGCTCAATATTTGCTGTAATCTTGCCTCTTGTTCGTTCAAACTCGTGGGATGTCCTTCTCTTCATCTCAAATGGTCTTAGATATGCTCGATTGGAGACAAATCTGGGTATCGGGCAGGCCAAGAAAAGGTAGTAACAGTGCGGAGACAGTCTTATGACACTCTTAACTTGAGGCCGAGCATTATCTTGTTGAAAAATTTTGTTGGCTCCTGGGAGCCGTTGCATGAGTGACAACACATGTGGTTGCATGATGTCACGAACATACCGCTGGGCTGCCATGGTTCCACGGATCAATACTAGGAGTGACCGTGTATTGTAAGCAATGACACCCCATACCATCACACCAGCTGAGGGAGCGATGTGTCGCTGTAAAGCAAAGGCAGTATTGAGGCGTTTACCACGGGGTCTCCACACACGAACACAATTGTCATCAGTGCTGAGATTCAATCTGCATTCGTCACTGAAGACGACCTGGTTCCATTCCGCTGCATTCCAGTTTCCTCGTGTGCGGCACTACTCCAAACGGAGGCGTCAAAGATGGGTGGGCGTCAATGACAACACACGTAATGGGCGCCGCGATCCCAAATGTCGTTCAGCAAGGCGTCTTCGTATCGGTCCAGAAGACACATGGGCCCCTACTGAAGTCTACCTGTGCCTGGATGGCGGCTGATGAAGCAGTTGGCTGTACGCGTGCGCTTCTTACAATGTGGTGGTCTTCTCGATGACTGGTCTGTTGCAAGCGTCCTGAGCCTGGTCTTCGTGCAAATGGAATCTCTCGGATCCACTGGTCCCAACACCTCCTCACAACACAATCAGAGCGTCGTAATTGACGAGCTACTCGCCTAGCTGACCACCCAGCTTCCATCATGCCGATGATTTTCCCTTTCTCAAACTGCGACAGCTGCTCATATTGTCTTCGAAAACGGCTTAATGGCATGTCTACCTCAGCTCTTCCCTTGTAAATGATTCAGCACACTCAAGCATGCTTTGGTTACCTGTCTTATGCTCTACGGAGAAAGACGTTAAATGCCCTCTACTGGTTATGTGTAATGCGCAATCACGCTGCATTTCCAATCATTTGCATATCTCTTCGACATGTACCTTCATGCGAAGTTTTGTTACGATCCCACAAATATGTCTTGGTGAGCTAATTTTTTGTCCTTGAGTGTAATTTCAATGCTTCAGAAAATATAATTTGAAAGAAGATAATTAGTATTTTTCCATTTTCTTATCCAACTACAATTAATTTATTATTAAAATTTAATTTTTAAAATTAAAATCAGCAAAATTCTTCTATTTGTTAAACTGAACTGAATAACTGAAATTTTCAAGGAAGAATATTTCTAATGTAATATTATAGAGATAATGAAAATAAGCAAATGAATTAAATACAAGTGTTAATAATGTATTGGAAAAATTACATGTATACCCAATATTAGTTCAGTTATAAAAATATTTGTACTCTCACCTTGTAGTTAAATTAAAATGTTTAAATAGTTAAAAAGAATTCTAGGCATATTAATTTATGGAAAAAATTTATATATTTTAGACGGAATGTGGCTTGATATGAGTTCAAGCATGGCTCGAAAGAAATACAAATACTTTGTTCTTGATGGAAAGAATAATTTAAATAAAAATGTACAAATACTGAAAAATTCAACTACACAAGAATACTGTTACGTTGATCAGGATTCGAGGATTTTATACAAATCAGTCTCAAAGAACAAGACAGTTCTTTAATTCTGATGAGAATTTATTTTCGAAAAACCAATCCTTGAAAAACAGAATTCAACAGCAATATTTCCAGAGTAAATATATCAGAAGGACTTCACACCTTCTACAGCTCTCAGACACAACTATGTGTGAAATTCACGTATGCACACGATTCTTCACAATCACCGCTCGTCTTACTCAACAGCTCAGTTAATCGCTAGTTTTCAAGGGGGGAAAAGTCTACTAATCGCTAGTCAAAACAATACTAACTAATCTCTGGTCAAAACTATACTGACTGGTTTTTAACGAGCATCTCTCTATTTATAGACCTCTCGGATCTTTCGAGAAAGATCCGCTTGCGTCATACGTCTTGATTTTAGTTTTATTTCTCCACAAATTTCCAGAAGAATCTAAAGGGCCCCAAACTCACCAAATTGGTCATCCAAAAATGATTACAACTTGGCTCTAGGGCCAAGATTTCGCCAATATCCCGTTGAATCACCATTTTAACATCAGGGACGCCGTTGCTTGCAAATTCTACAGTTTTACCATAAAATCAATGTAACATAGAGTAATGTAAATGCATTATATATCCAATACAACTTATTTGCACTATTTGTACAACATTCGTACAATGCATTCCTAAAGTAAGATCGCGGTTATATAAAAGAAAAAAAAATTATTAATCAGAACCAACCTTTGTGAAAAAGATGTTCTGTGGTACGGATATAAGGATAAAAGAGCAAGATTAGAAAATAATTTCATAAATTAATATTGCCACAAAAGGGTTGAATTTTCGAAAAAATAAGGCTTAATCTTTGTTTTGAAGATTTAGACTAAAAATAAAATCATTTTTCTACAATATTAATATCCAAAAGGAATGATTACTGATAAGCAAATACTTTGTGTGTGCACATTAATTATAGTACAACATACAATACATCTATTTCATCTAATCAGCTGTCTCTCCACACACACCGTGGAATCAGTCTTTTCCAAGCCTTTTCCGTCTTTCACTTTATTATACACTGCAATTTCGACAGTAGGTAATTTTAAAAAATTATATGAAAGAAATAGCAAAATGAACCACAGATTTTTTCTTGTAACTATTTAATAGGTTTCTTCGCATCACAATTAATGTTAAGAAGTAGTAAAATATTTTCTTTTTTAACAAAAATTGCTTTACACTTTTTTTTTTACCATGTAAAAACACATTCACCTAAACTGCATTTCATTTGTGGCAGTATTTAACATAAAAGTTTACATTTTATTTTATTTTCCCCTTCATTCGTGTACCAGAAAAGTCCTTTTCCGCATAAATACACTTTTAAATTCGGAAAAAAACATGTATTCCGCCCTAACACTTATAGGTCTTAGGAAACATTTTTTTTTCATATAAAAGGAAAGTTCATTCAAATTTTAATAAAAATGTGAAGCAATATATTTCGTTTGTCTCAAATGATTAAATTTTTTCTCTGATTCTAATTCACTCGGAAAATCTTCTCGATTGAGTGAATATTGACGTCGCGCTATTCAGCTACTAGCTCCAAGTTAGGTGTCTTAAGGAAAAACATTAGATGGAACAAAAATTTGACGTAAAAATATGCCAAAATAAATAAATAAATAAAAATAGCCAAAAAAATGAAAAAATGAAGACAACACCATGAAGGAATCATCATAATTAAATGAAATTTGATGCACTAACGACTTGTATTAGTAGAAACAAATGACGAAATTTTAAAAGCAAAAAAAAAAAAAAAAAAAATTAAGTGTTCGAAAACAGTATTTGGTGTAGCCACCACGCACTGCAATAAACGAGGAGCCTTGCAGTCAAAAATATTTTGAATGGCTGGAGAGAATTTCGTATTGCTTCTATGCGCAGCAAAAGTTAAGAATACACGGTACTCTTTTTCAAAAAAAATTTTTGGAGAAAAAAATATTAAAAGTAATTTATTTATTGTTTTATTAAACTGATTCTGAAAATAAAAAGTCAATTTAACAAGCCCTTATTTTAAAATTAAATAAAAATTTTAATTTTTGAAGTTTTTTAAGTTCTTATAAAATACACAATTTTTGAAATTTTTTCATTATTTTGAGTGATTTATATTCCTAATATTATTGTAAACAAAAGTTAGTATGCATTTGTGTGAAAATCTGGTTTTTTGTTGATTTTTAATAATTATTTTTCTAGTAAGACCTGGAAAAAACACGAAAATTTTAAAAATATTAACTTTAACCCTCTAACTGGATACCTTCCTCCTGAAAAGTTATTCCGAAAACGTTTTACTCTTATATTGCTATTCCCTTCAAAAATGCAACAGACTTCAATTCTTTCCCCCTTTTACAACTTGGGAGGTCGAAAGGGGACAAATTTATGACTTGGTTCGGCGTCTTTAATCAGTAAGAGCCAGGATAGCAATCGTTTACAGCTAGCTATTGTTGCCTTGGGCAATCTTGTATGAAAACCGTAGTTCCACTCTGTTGTTTTCCCCATAGATTCAGTCACAGTAAAATTAAATTAAAATGCAGGGTAAAAAAAAAACATGAAATAAATGGCGTGTTAAAAGTTGAAAATTAGTTACATTTTCTTGAAACAAAATTTATTTTTCTGCCATTTTTTAAAAATTAAAAAATATATTTTTTGGTATTGCGATTTGAACTAGAAAAAAGCATCCTGTGTTCATTTTTGAATATGAGAGTAAGAAAACGCGCTCACATTAATGTTTTTTTAAAAAATTATGAGGTAAAAAGAGTAAAGGCCCTATCTTTTTTAAACAATAATACAATAAATAATACGTGCATATATTTATAAAATAAAACAGATCTTTCTCTATTCAGTTATATTTTTAATTTAAAATAACATAAAAAAATTATGTCAATACTTTTAATTTATTTTAAATTTAAAATCATATAAATGATATTTTTATGTTAACTGAATATTTTTCGAAAAAAATTTAAATTTTCCTTCCTAGTGTTCTCTTTTTCGAACTTCTTGTATTAAATAAAAATTCCTTTTCTACATCGGCATTTGTGATGGACATAACACACATTCAGTCAATAATTTTTAATTTTAATGGGGGATATACTTCTTCAAATGCGCATGAGAGTACTTCTAACCATTTTCTACTCAAGTTAAATTTCTTATCTTTCTGTTTCTTTTATTACAACGAAAAATGTCACACATCCATAACTACATTTTCACACAATTCAGTCATTACAAATTCTATTGTGAGAAAAGTTCTCCCTAATTAATCTTGTCTTTCAAAAAACAGTACACTTAAAACAATTTTGTTCAGTGAAGTTAACCGACAGTTCCACAATATATTCATACCAAATTTTAAAAACAAGTTTAACACTTGGAAATGTATCCTGTATTAAATTTTTCAGTATACACAAATATTTCCTGCTGTAGGGAAGATATAGTATGATATATGGTGTGCGGTTGTGAAAGAATGTTTTCGTACGTGTAGACTATTTTTGAAAATTTAAATATCACTGAAGCTGATCATATAACTGCAAATAAGCCTTATTTTAATGTGTGCTGGTAAAAGTAAAACACTTTACAATATTAAACAGCCTATGGGTTTATACTCAATATCAAACTATTCGCAAAATGGCTTACAACTTCTATTCAAATTGTAAAGAAACTGAAATATAAATAGATCTTACTGCAGTCAAAAATATTCATAATATGTAAGTATCCTGTTTCTCCACTTATTTCTGTACATTTTAAAAACTGTAGCTGAATGCAATTTTTTATATTTTTAAATGAGGCATAACAGCTCACAGAATCGTAAAAATGTCCTTATCATTTTTAAATATACTACTATAAAACGTATATGGATTGTAAGATCAGTAGTAAAATCCTAAAAGCTTTTAGAGGAGCTAAAAACATGTAATTTTGGATTGATAAAAATTTTAATATAATACAAATATATACATGTTATTAAGTAAATACATTTGAAAAATCAAACTTCCTTCTGAAATAAACGTAATTGAATGAAAAATGTTTAATTGCAAATGAGTGGAAATACATGTTTATCTAAGGGGTATTCCCAAAGTGAGGTAATCCTCAAACTTAAGACTCAAACTCAGAAGCAGAACAATCCATGAGGGCCAGGAACTACTGTGTCCATCATAATACACGTGACCATTGCACGCTGAGGTGCATGAACAGATGTCCCGATTTGGTGGTCTGTTTGAAGAGAGACCTTCAGTGTTTAAGACCCGAAACAAGCTTGGTACTCATTTATCGACCCAATGTAGCGGGAATGAAAGGCAGAGTCGACATTGCGCAGCCCGTTAATAGAACCCCAGACCTGTGGTGTCGAAGCACCACTCGATCCTATTCGTTGAAAAATAAAATTTAAAGTTAGAATCTTATATAAATCCTAATGAATGAGGGAGTCCATATTTTTTTTTTTTTTACATGTAAACTGTTTAGACGGAAATGGGTAATTATGAACATTTCACAAGTTGCATAAATTAAAATTAACCCTTATAGTTTACATAAATTTTTAAGGGTACAAAAGGTGTATTTCGGCTGCACGAATTAATTTTAAAAGGAATACGGTTACGAAAAAGTAGTACAAATCTATCTAAAGTAGGGTTGGTTACCTTAGGTATTGGAAGCCAATTCCACAATTCGTTGTTATAAAAATGTATGGAAAATTACAAGATTTATTTTTGCATTTGTAATTTATATATATATATATAATTTTTCCTGGGAGCTTTAAAAGCTAGAGCGGCATCCACCAAAACCGCGGTTCCCTCTCTGTTTTTCCAGATCGCCCCTGACTAAGCCGTCTCTGCCATAGTAAGTGAAAATGCCGGATTTTGTTTGTCAAGATCATTTTATAGCCGACTGCATTTTTCATGTATTTTAGATGGTCGTTTTATATTTTCTAGATCAATATCTTAATGTCTGAATTTAAAATTACATAAAATTCTTGACATTCGCATCAATGACCATGATAATTTTTATTACTATATGAATGTGTCATCAAACGATTACATGACTAATATTAACATATTTTTTTAACCATTTAATTAATATTAAGTATAACATAACACACATTTTCTGAACTTTAAAATAAATATTTCGAAAACTACTTCAGATATACTCAAAATTTTTTATTCCTACGCTTTAGGTTCTGAGTTTTGCTTCTATGTAAGAATTTATTGTAATTGTATATTCATCAATTTTTTTTAGTATATTTTTTGCACTTAGCATGCGGTTTTCAACTGAATTGTATGAAATCTTCGAAATATATTAAAAGATACCAAAGAAGCTATATAATAAAATTTGAAATTTTTATTATACTCAAACAATTGCTAAAACTTATGGTAAATAATTTTTAACTGCGCGATGCATTTTTTTCGAAATTTCAAATGGAATTTCTAACATAAAATTTCAAGCTTTACAAGGTCGAGATTTCAAAAAATATCCAGATTTTAATTACTTATTCAGTTAGCCTTTATAAAAAATAAATGTTGAGAGGTATTTTGTATAAATAGATATTTTTGAACAATATATAATTCGAATGTTTTTCAATAGCTCGAATTTAAAATTGATTTCTATGTTTATTTATATGCATAAATGTCTACTGTAAATGTTTCCGTATATTTTTGATTACCATTTATTCAAACATTCAAGTTATAAAAAAAAAATGTGTGAAAATCTTCATTCATGTTGTCTTTGATGTAAACTGAAGTTCAAGCACTTAAAATTCAAATATAATTCGGTGTATTTTAACAATATATAACCAGGCACTGTACTTAAAATTCCCTGAACCCTTAGGCTTTGAAATCTAAAAAAAAAACTAATAAATCTTAATTAGTTTTTTTTTTCGTTATTATTTTTATCAAAGTTTAAGAAAATGTTTCAAATGATTTGATGAAGTTTAAATTTATTCATTTTTAGTGGTTGGAAATTTGAAAAGGTTCCAAATTTTAAAGAGTTTGGTGTTTTATTATTTTTTTCGGTATCTTATAATAAAATAATCATGTTCCAAAAATTGAAAGCTTTGATTAAAATAAGAAAAATGAAGCGAAAGATTATACTTAAAAAAAGATAATTTGTCTAACTATATAAAGTAGCAGATTGCCCTGACACGCCCCAACTTGTTACAGTTTGAAATTAATATGAAACCAAAAGGGAATTGTAACATATTTTACTTATGCGTTGGGACTTTTGGAAACTTTTAAAATACGAGGTAACGAATAAACACTTCCTGGGGTCTAAAAAAATTTCCCCTCGATCTTTTACGATTCCCCCAGGGTCAAAACACGGGGTTCCCTGCGAGCCATAAATCTCCTGCTGTGTTGCTTCATCCGTCCCTCATTATCTTTCAAGATGTTAAACCTTAAAAGGGGGAAAGGATTTCAGAAAAGTGCGGCTAATCCGCTTTTGAAAACGTTACTTGAAGGCAGAAAAATCCGTGCAGTCCATTTTCGAAACATCTTTACACTGACGGAATTTTCCGTGCTATCCGGTTAGAGGGTTAACAATTTTTAAAAAAATAACTAGAGATCCCAGATTTAAATTGTAACGTCGTGTATAGCTAACCATCAATAAATTTTAACAGCCTAATATAAAAATAAAAGCATTGTTTATTTGCTAAACAATTTGTTACTGAAGCAATATAATTCAGTTCATATGCCAAGCCGGTGCATTCAGTCTATATTCTATTCTCAACGTCACCGGCGTTCATCGTCTTTCCACTCCAATCTCGGACTAAGCCCTTTTCTCCAGCGCTCTCTTCCCGTCCGTTCCAACCAGGGCTCTCCTCTCATGCTTTCTCCATCCAGTGCAGGGCTTTTCCCTTTTCTCCATCCAAGGCCGGGCTCCTCTCTCTCTCGTCTCCTTTTCCTTCGTCTCCTGAAAAAGAACCATTTTAAACACCAGGGGTGTGTTCAAAACACGCCCCTCGTCCCTTCCTATTGACAGGTCAGAAAAGTCTCTTGGACTCCCTCGTCCTATTTGCACATAACACGCCAAAACACACCCGGGCCGTCTGTCCCAAGGCACCATAATTCTTTGTCCAACATCTGGACACACTTGTCCATCATTCCACCTGTTTCTATTATCCCCTTCTCTCAACAACAGAAAAGACGACATGATTCTTTTAAGGCAGGCTTCGCCTATTATCAATGGGGTGCCTTCTCTCATTTACCATTATGGCGACCTGTCTGGCTGTCGTCACTCGCCGACCTCAGACAATAAACAATGGCCCCATCGCCACGTGCACTGGTCATTTTACAGCTGGTGGATCTTAAAAATTCAGGTACAATCGATGGGTGTGAGTTCACAAGAATCGAAGACGTCGTACTTGTCCCTTAACAGCTGGTGAAACTATAAAACTTATCGTGAATCGAAAGATGGGGATTCACAACAATCGACGATGTCACAAAATCCATACTAACTTTTGTAGAATACACATATCTTAGTATATATAAAAATTTAAAGAGAGACTGTATCTTGAATAGAAAAGAAGCCTTAGGGATTAGAAAACACTTACATCTTCAAAAATAAAAGTCTGAGAAAAATGCATTTTAAGTTTGTAAAGGCATAAAACAAAAACTAATAATGCTCGCAATGCTCTACATTTTTAGTATATTATTTTACTTCTTATATAATATATGAAAACACTACATTGATTAAATATGATTGAAAATACTTTTACTTATTCAAAATATGTTTTTGCCAAATATCGATGTAGCATTTGTTACGATAAGATTATTCAGCTTAGAGTTAACATAATGATTTCTTAAAAGTTTTAAAATACAATACACTCTTATAAAGAATAATAATGATATAAATAAAAGTTTACAAAAAGTTAAAAACCACCAGATTTGTACATAGGACCTACTTTTTTCTCAATTTTAAGTCGACGCAATTTAGCAAGTTTTATTTTTTGCTGCGTGACTTTAAAATTTGCAGATTTTCTTTTCTTTCTGAAATAGGTTATCCTATAAACAGTAAAGAAGGCTAAATGTTCAGACGATAAACTTGTTAGAAGGTAATTAGCATCCTGAAAACTTTTTAGAGCTTTTAATGTTACAACATTAAATTCAGATAATGCACTCGACACGGTAATCAGCACACGACTCCTAGAAGCTGAATTTTCTTTGGAACATCTGTTCCATAACATCGAATGCAATGTTTCATTAGAATTTTGTGTCAGATCTCTGACACACCTGCTTAATAATTCAGATGAAGCTAATCTTTGATAAATCGGCTAGATTTTGGGCAAGTATTTTTCATTGATTAGTGCTTTTACCCAATCTTTGTGAAAACCTGGTTTCTTACCACGTGCGAATGATGACTGGTAAAAACACCATGCGTATATACCAGAAGGGCCCTTTTTTGTTGTGGCTTCTGGTCTGTAGCCATGCAATGAAATAGGTAGCATAAATTGCAGTTTTCATTGCCTCTACATCACCTTTACTTTGGCGTGTGGCATTAGTGTAGTATCTAGTTAGTTTTTTTACTGTCTTTTCTTTCAAACTACCACGTTTCTTCCCTCCCAAAGTTACATCTTTCACTCGCCAATCTTTAACTGTCGGTCTTAAAGATGTTCCCAACCTTTTACTTACATGGTTAATGCATTCTTCTTTTTTAATTTGTGTCTCACTTCCATACACATTCCTTTCTTTTAATTCTAAGAAAGACTTAGAATCCCCATCAGAGAGCAAGGTTGTGTACCGGAAGCCAATGCTCTCAGATCTTTCCCATAATTTTACAGCTGCATTTACTTCCAATGCACCAGATGATCCGACATGTGTTGCACTACAAACATTCTGATGTCCTTCAAACCAAATACGAAATTCAGCACTGTCTTCTTCAAGTGCAAATTTTGCCTTCTCACATTCTTCACATCGTTTTGACATTACTTCGTAGTCTATCACGAAGCCAATAAGCAAGTCAATAACACATCCTACTCCCATGTTTGACGTATGTCCTCTTGTCAACCAGCTTCCATTGTATGACACTCCAATATCGACGATATCTTTATCATTCTGTGAACCATACACTTTTCTGACATTTTTACGAACATGAAGCAACAGCTGATTTGACCCAACGAGATGTCCATCATAACTTTGGCCTTATAGGAATTAAAAGTTTTACTAGACATTTTACTTAAATTTATGTGCATGCAGAATTTTTCCAATGCCGAGTAGCCAAGACCCAAACTTAAATTACCTTGCACTATTCTCATATTTACATCAAATGGAGCATTAAAAATTTATTCTTGCTAACATTTGATATTTGATGCAATTTAGTATCAACCAACTGTTTTGAAGAACATATTTCACTTTGAGTTAGGTCACAATTAACACATACAACATTCATTTTATATGCAAATCCATTTCTTTGACCGAAACAAAGTTTTAAAGAAGCAGTATGACAAATATTGCATAAATAATTTGTAAACAAATTACTTAACCCTCTAACTGGATACCTTCCTCCTGAAAAGTTATTCTGAAAGCGTTTAACTCTTATTTTGCGATTCCCTTCAAAAATGCAACAGACTTCTTTCCTTTCCCCGTTTTAGAACTTGGCAGGTCGAACGGGGACAATTTTACGACCCAGTTCGGTTTCTTTGTAAAGTAAGAACCAAGAGATCAATCGTTTACAGCTAGCTGTTAAGTTGCCTTGGGCGTCTTTGCCTTCTTTGAAAGCGTAGTGAAATTCGGTGTTTCTTTCTCCTATATCTTCAGTCACAGTAAAACTAAAAAAATGAAAGGTAAAAAAAAGAAAAAAAAATGAAATAAATAGTATGTTAGAAGTTCAAAAATAATTATATTTTCTTCAAAGAAAATTTATTTTTCTGTCATTTTTTAAAAGTTAAAAAAAAAATATATATATTTTTGGTATTGCGATTTGAACCAGAAAAAAGCATCCTGTGTTCATTTTAGAATATGAGAGTAAGAAAACGCGCTCACATTAATGTTTTTTAAAAAAAAATAATGAGGTAAAAAGAGCAAAGACCCTATCTCATTTTTAAACAATAATACAATAAATATTACATACGATGATTATATTTATGAAACAAAACCGATCTTTCTCTATTCAGTTATATTTTTAATTTAAAATAGCATAAAAAAGGATTTCAATACTTTTAATTTATTTTAATTAAAATCATATAAAAGATATTTTTATGTTAACTGAATATTTTTCGAAAAAAAATTTAAATTTTCTTTCCTAGTGTTCTCTTTTTCAAACTTCTTGTATTAAATAAAAATTCCTTTTCTACATCGGCATTTGTGATGGACATAACACACATTCAGTCAATAATTTTTAATTTTAATGGGGGATATACATCTTCAAATGCGCATGAGAGTACTTCTAACCATTTTCTACTCAAGTTAAATTTCTTATCTTTCTGTTTCTTTTATTACAACGAAAAATGTCACACATCCATAACTACATTTTCACACAATTCAGTCATTACAAATTCTATTGTGAGAAAAGTTCTCCCTAATTAATCTTGTCTTTCAAAAACAGTACACTTAAAAACAATTTTGTTCAGTGAAGTTAACCGACAGTTCCACAATATATTCATACCAAATTTTAAAAACAAGTTTAACACTTGGAAATGTATCCTGTATTAAATTTTTCAGTATACACAAATATTTCCTGCTGTAGGGAAGATATAGTATGAGATATATGGTGTGCGGTTGTGAAAGAATGTTTTCGTACGTGTAGACTATTTTTGAAAATTTAAATATCACTGAAGCTGATCATATAACTGCAAATGAGCCTTATTTTAATGTGTGCTGGTAAAAGTAAAACACTTTACAATATTAAACAGCCTTTGGGTTTATACTCAATATCAAACTATTCGCAAAATGGCTTACAACTTCTATTCAAATTGTAAAGAAACTGAAATATAAATATATCTTACAGCAGTCAAAAATATTCATAATATGTAAGTATCCTGTTTCTCCACTTATTTCTGTACATTTTAAAAACTGTAGCTGAATGCAATTTTTTATATTTTTAAATGAGGCATAACAGCTCACAGAATCGTAAAAATGTATTTATCATTTTTAAATATACTACTTTAAAACGTATATGGATTGTAAGATCAGTAGTAAAATCCTAAAAGCTTTTAGAGGAGCTAAAAACATGTAATTTTGGATTGATAAAATTTTTAACATAATACACAAATATACATGTTATTAAGCAAATACATTTGAAAAATCAAACTTCCTTCTGAAATAAACGTAATTGAATGAAAAATGTTTAATTGCAAATGAGTGGAAATACATGTTTATCTAAGGGGTATTCCCAAAGTGAGGTAATCCTCAAACTTAAGACTCAAACTCAGAAGCAGAACAATCCATGAGGGCTAGGAACTACTGTGCCCATCATAATACACGTGACCATTAGACTCTGAGGTGCATGAACAGATGTCCTAATTTGGTGGTCTGTCTGAAGAGAGACCTTCAGTGTTTAAGACCCGAAACAAGCTTGGTACTTATTGATCGACCCAATGTAGCGGGAATGAAAGGCAGAGTCGACATTGCGCAGCCCGTTAATAGAACCCCAGACCTGTGGTGTCGAAGCACCACTCGATCCTATTCGTTGAAAAATAAAATTTAATGTTAGAATCTTATATAAATCCCTAATGAATGAGGGAGTCCATATTTTTTTTACATGTAAACTGTTTAGACGGAAATGGGTAATTATGAACATTTCACAAGTTGCATAAATTAAAATTAACCCTTATAGTTTACATAAATTTTTAAGGGTACAAAAGGTGTATTTCGGCTGCATGAATTAATTTTAAAAGGAATACGGTTACGAAAAAGTAGTACAAATCTATCTAAAGTAGGGTTGGTTACCTTAGGTATTGGAAGCCAATTCCACAATTCGTTGTTATAAAAATGTATGGAAAATTACAAGATTTATTTTTGCATTTGTAATTTATATATATATATATAATTTTTCCTGGGAGCTTTAAAAGCTAGAGCGGCATCCACCAAAACCGCGGTTCCCTCTCTGTTTTTCCAGATCGCCCCTGACTAAGCCGTCTCTGCCATAGTAAGTGAAAATGCCGGATTTTGTTTGTCAAGATCATTTTATAGCCGACTGCATTTTTCATGTATTTTAGATGGTCGTTTTATATTTTCTAGATCAATATCTTAATGTCTGAATTTAAAATTACATAAAATTCTTGACATTCGCATCAATGACCATGATAATTTTTATTACTATATGAATGTGTCATCAAACGATTACATGACTAATATTAAGACATTATTTTAACCATTTAATTAATATTAAGTATAACATAACACACACACATTTTCTGAACTTTAAAATAAATATTTCGAAAACTACTTCAGATACACTCAAATTTTTTTATTCCTACGCTTTAGCTTCTGAGTTTTGCTTCTATGTAAGAATTTATTGTAATTGTATATTCATCAATTTTTTTAGTATATTTTTTGCACTTAGCATGCGGTTTTCAACTGAATTGTATGAAATCTTCGAAATATATTAAAAGATACCAAAGAAGCTATATAATAAAATTTGAAATTTTTATTATACTCAAACAATTGCTAAAACTTATGGTAAATAATTTTTAACTGCGCGATGCATTTTTTTTTCGAAATTTCAAATGGAATTTCTAACATAAAATTTCTAGCTTTATAAGGTCGAGATTTCAAAAAATATCCAGATTTTAATTACTTATTCAGTAAGCCATTAAAAAAGATAAATGTTGAGGTATTTTGTATAAATTGATATTTTTGAACAATATATAATTCGAATGTTTTTCAATAGCTCGAATTTAAAATTGATTTCTATGTTTATTTATATGCATAAATGTCTACTGTAAATGTTTCCGTATATTTTTGATTACCATTTAATCAAACATTCAAGTTATAAAAAAAATGTGTAAAAATCTTCATTCATGTTGTCTTTGATGTAAACTGAAGTTCAAGCACTTAAAATTCAAATATAATTCGGTGTATTTTAACAATATATAACCAGACACACACACACACTGTACTTAAACTTCCCTGAACACTTAGGCTTTGAAATCTAAAAAAAACAAAACTAATAAATCTTAATTAGTTTTTTTTTTCGTTATTATTTTTATCAAAGTGTAAGAAAATAATTCAAATGATTTGATGAAGTTTAAATTTATTCATTTTTAGTGGTTGGAAAATTGAAAAGGTTCCAAATTTTAAAGAGTTTGGTGTTTTATTAATTTTTTCGGTATCTTATAATAAAATAATCATGTTCCAAAAACTGAAAGCTTTGATTAAAATAAGAAAAATGAAGCGAAAGAATATACTTAAAAAAAGATAATTTGTCTAACTATATAAAATAGCAGATTGCCCTGACACGCCCCAACTTGTTACAGTTTGAAATTAATATGAAACCAAAAGGGAATTGTAACATATTTTACTTATGCGTTGGTACTTGTGGAAACTTTTAAAATACAAGCTAGCAAACAAACACATCTTGGGCTCTAAAGAAATTTCTCCCCGATTTTTACGATTGCCCCAGGGTCAAAACACGGGGTTCCCTGCGAGCCATAAAACTCCTGCTGTGTTGCTTCCTCCGTCCCTCATTATCTTTCAAGATGTTAAACCTTAAAAGGGGGAAAGGATTTCAGAAAAGTGCGGCTAATCCGCTTTTGAAAACGTTACTTGAAGGCAGAAAAATCCGTGCAGTCCAATTTTGAAGCATCTTTACACTGACGGAATTTTCCGTGCTATCCGGTTAGAGGGTTAAACATTCATTATCCACTATAATGTAATTTCGAACATCACTGAAATGCTTACTTTTACATGTAGTATTCGTTTTCAAAACATTTGTATTTTGAATTCTCGTAGTTGTACAAGATAAAGGCTGCTTTTAAAATTGTCATTTTTAGAAGTACTCCATCGCTTAGAAATATTGCTTCTCTTTGCAAGGTGCAAAAGGTTTGTCCTTAGCATTTTCTTAACAGAAAAAAACTTAACTTAAACAAAATTACAAAGCTTTTAAGTTTAATAAATTATATGCTTATTTGCAGAATAAATATTGGTCTTGAGAGAAAGGCCTTTTTTTAATTCAAGTTTAGTTAAGTAACTATAAGAACACCAGACTCAAAATATAAACAAACTGAAATGATTTTAGTAGTGAATGTTGAAGTTAATAACCACTTCTCTGTAAGTATCGATTTTCTTTAAAAATATTAGTAATTAATTAAATTTAAAAATGGAAAAATGCTTTAAAATTAAACCAAAACTAACCCCACCACCTCAGCTGTCAAATTTAGTGACTGACAATACTCAGAAAACTTCAAATATCTGAAAAACTAATTGCTTATTAGATCAGAAATTTAGGGCCATGATTCCCAATCGTATGGGCTACAGGAAAATGCAAAAAAAATATCGATAAATTTGTCATTTTTAGGGTAATGTGTAGCCCTAATCATTTGAAGCTGCAGGACACGGATCACGAGCTAGACGCCAACCAACCATATCCCACGCGTGCTCAGCAGGCGATATATCCGGTGAATAAACAGGTCAAGGAAGACGTTGCGTGTGTGGGCGGAACAGAAGTCTTGAACAGTCTTTGCAACATGCAGACATGCATTATTCTGCTGAAAGATAGCTCCAGGGATGCCTTGAAAGAAAGGAATGACTTTAGGCTCTTCACGGACGTACCTATTGCTATTGAGATTACCCTCATTTGTAGCACATTGGATCGTCCATGATATGGAATCGCATCCTAAACCATAACTCCGGGTATTGGACCACTATGCCATTCGATAACACACTCCGGAAGGCAGCGTTTACCGGCATAGCGTCTAACACGAATGCGGCCATCATGGTCACACAAATTGAAGCTAAATTCATGTAAAAAGACAACTTGGTGCCAAACAGCTTGTCAACCTCTGTGCTCATGAGCTCATTGCAGACGCGGCCGTCGATGGTTTATCGTGAGGGGGATCCTGTATAAAGTCACCCTTGCACGCAATCTACTGTGCAGCAGACGTCGAGAAGCCGACATTAGTACATCTGTAGCAGTTGACCAAGGTATTGCCAATTGCTTGGAGGGAGCTGTACGGTCATTCACCACCATGCGGAGCAGGTGTCGATCGTTGCACGCTGACGTCACCTTCCGCTGTCCACTGCTAGTTTTTCGAGTTGCTCGGTGCTCATGGATCCGCTGCTTTCAAACTCGCATAATTGTGGCACTGTTCCGTGGCACACGAGCTCCTATTGCGTGATATGAAAATCCTCGATCTCGAAGGCCGATAATCCTCGCCCTCTCAAACTTCGTAAGTTGTTGGAATTTCTCCTTATTAAATCGTGGATGCATACTAAGGTCTCACTAAACGCTACAGGCCTCTATTTTCACGCTTTCAGCATCAGTTCAGAGGGCGCTGCGCACGCCAAGCATGCGCGGTGGCTCTGAAACCTTACTACTTTTTGTGACATCCTATAATTGATATTTGCTGTAAAGTTCATTTAATTTTGATGATTCCTTCAAGGTGTTGAATTTGTTTCAAACAGCAGTGTATATTGCAGTCGGACAACTGCGTAAAATTGATTATAATTTGATTATACAATTTAATTCTGCCTTG
This sequence comes from Trichonephila clavipes, assembly GCA_019973935.1. Classification (NCBI taxonomy): domain Eukaryota; kingdom Metazoa; phylum Arthropoda; class Arachnida; order Araneae; family Nephilidae; genus Trichonephila; species Trichonephila clavipes. Next base: position 432,480 of record BMAU01000327.1, on the reverse strand, counting down.
AATTTTTGATTACATGTAATCAACTATAATAATATTAATTATGACATTACATATAAACTACTTAATACTTCATGAATATTGGGGGGAAAATGCTGATTTTGTAATGATATTTACTTTGATTTTATACGAATTGCAAAAGTTTTATTAGTTTTATAACATGTTTTATTGAAAATTATTGGCAGTGAGAGTTTTGGTGGATAATTATAAGGTATTTTCGAGACTTTTATCTTTGCAATTTTCTTAAGCTTCAAAATGACTTAAGAACTTCCCCTTAAAATTCAAAATTCCATCCCTTATTTTTTGGAGTCTCAGTTTTAACATATGTATGAATTTAATACATTTAAATGATTCAGTAAAGAAGGAAGAATGTACTATACCGTTGACCATGTTTGTCAAATCAAAATGCGTCTTCAAATGGTGTGATAAGCAGCCAGTAGTGGTAAACCTTTCTCTCACATGCTTAAACACAATAATAATGATGGCAATATTTTGTGATTTGATCTGAATTGATGATTTTTTTATTTGAAAAATTGTACTTTGTTATATTACGCAAGTACCGAAATTAAATATTTACTGATTTTAAAAATTATTCTTTTCAACAAAAATCTTGATTTTCTAACGTACAGCAGAAATCAGAAAATTATTTAAACTCTTTTTTCTCTTTTTAGTAAAAAGTTATTTACTTTGACGTTAATCATTTTTCTTATATATCATCCTTTAAATCTGCCAATTTTTAAGGCATTATCATATGAGCTAGCAATTGGTTACTTTGAAATGGAAATATTACCTGCCGATTTTTAAAGTTGCCTAAATGTTACATTTGTAATCCTTCGCTTACCTTAAAATGTGTAATACATGATAATATATAAGAGAATGATAGTTCAAAAACGCTGCTATTTAAAAAATAAAATATATTTTTTAAAAATTTAACTTTGATTTTTTAATTCTTCTATAAAATGTGTAAACTTTACTTCCTTTTGTTTTTTTTTTTAATTATTAAAAATAACCATGGTAAAATTTCATTATCTAAATATATACCTAATTACAAAAACAAAATTTTTTTTCTCTTGAAACATTATACATAGATTTCTGTATCATATAACCCGGGTAACTCATGTTGTCATTTTATTTGTTCACAACCTTATTAATAAATATTATAATTTGATCAATATATCAACCTCTATATTTGTATCAGAACATGCAAAGCTCTAAGGATTTTAAAGCTTTTAGCATATTGTTCACATTCAGAGAGCACAAAAAAAAGAAAGGGAGCAATATTTATGTCTTTACTTAGGATTTTATTTTTAAAAAATGGATAAAACTTAATTATATCAAATGCTAAAATGCGGTGGCAGGAACTAACTATATGATAGATTAGATATTTAGGAAAGGATAAAAAAATATTGCATGCAATAGTTAAAAAGAAAAAAAAAATGACATTGCTTTTTTTATGTTAAATCATCAGCCATAATAATTAAAACAAATATAATGAAGCATCTATTAATATTTGATACTGAATTTTACTTAGGAAAATAAAATTAAAAGCAGAAAAAGGCAAACATAAGTGCAAATTACTCTCAAGTCATTCACAAATATGTTACTTTATCAAAACACATTGCAGCACTTATATTATTAACGATTGGTAACTGGAAAATAAGCTTTCTTCAAATTTTAACCACTTTTGAAATAGTAAAAAAAGTATTTGATCCTTAAGTTAAAAGTCTCTAGGATTCTTTAAAAAATTTAATAAAAAAGATTAAATAACAAACAATTAAATTCTAGATAACGTATCTACCAAAATGTTTCACATTTATTACTATTTTACTAATTGTGTTTTAAAAGCGCAAGTGTATCAGAGGATTTTTGCAATATTCAACTATCAGAATGCAAATTAAAAAAAACGATGAATTTATTTTAAGAAATGAATGTATTTCTCTCTCAATTTGTTTTCACTGAATCTAACAATATTTGTCCTAAATTGTTATTGAAGTGATTTTTATAATTAAAGCTTTTATGATAAAATAATCTCAGGAAACATTTTTGTTTACACAATAATGTTATTAATATTTAACATGAAAATTTTGAATGAGAACGCTTAAAATTTAACCTAAGGTATAATTGATCCAATTAATTGTAACGTCACGCAAAATCATCACCTTACTCTCGGAAACAATGAGCTAAAATCGTGATGTCATAGTCACATGATAAAGGCAATTCCATTTTTCCAGTCGATCAGTTCACAAATTCCCGTGACATCATATTCAAATAAAAATGTAATTATATGTTTTGCCACCAATCAGTTCCCGCGCTTTGCTGTTTGCAACTGTTCCCTTTGAAGAAATTTTCTTTTAAAAAGCATTTATTTGTCAACAAAAATAACTCAATAAGTAGGCAAAATGCACTTGTTTTAAAAATACATGCCTAATATAAGAATTTCCTTTTTCTAATATTGAGAAACTTATTGAAAAATCTTAACATTTAAACATCTGTATCCAAATATCAAATTTTAAATTTTATCTAAATTTTACATTTAGAACAACAAGTACAATTCTAGTGTCTGTTTGAATGATGTTGAGAACACGTAATTACCTTTTATCGCGTCACCGTCATGACTTTAACCTATTATATGACTAGTCTTTATGTGTATATTGTCGAAAAAAAAATGGAATATAATTATTTTTTCATTCATCAGATTTTTAATCAAGATAATTATTTATTTAAATACTTATACAAAGGGAGAGCAAGTTTACAAATAGTGATAAGGTTTATTGTTTCAATAAACTACAATTAAAAAGGGACAATAAGCAAAGTAACTTAATACTATATATGCAAGGGTTTCTCCCCCTAGGCATTAAATACTTGCATTTTTTTCTACTTGTAATAACTTTCACTATTTTCTTCAAAAGGCAATGCCATTAACTCATTAAAATAATTAACACTTACATAAAAACCAAATTTTCAATTAAAACGGCATTATTATGCAATACTTCATATTTATCACTTTTATTTTGATTTAATTTAAATTCATGTAGACACTACGGTAATTATCAAAAGAAACGAAATAAATTGCATCCGAAATAAACAGTATTCATATTTCACTTCATTTGAGAGGGAAAAAAAGTCTTTTTTTTATTCAGAACACAATGGTTAAAAACTAAGAACAAGGCTGAAAAAAGAATTGAGAGAAACCTTTTTTACCAGTATTCTCCCCAGCATCAATTAAAATATTGCAATTAAGGAAAAGCGTATTCCAAATGTTTAAATGTCACGTTTTTTGGATAAGAAAAGCAGATATGAAAGGTTTTTGGAAGGGAACGGTTACTGTGTTTCCTTTAATTCTATGAAAGAAAAAAAAATTTTGGTTTTATTAGAAATATTTCTCATTATATAATACTAGCTGACTAATGATTTCTTTGAAAAAGTAATTTGCAGTATGAGATTTAAAAAAAAATGTTTAAAAAAAAGTATATTTTTTTACGTTCACAAGAAAGAGAAATGATATAGAGTTTTCATTATTTCCAGCAAAGAGTAATTATAACTTACGAATATTTTCAAAATGGGTATTGTTCAAGTGTTAAATAAAAAGAATGGTTTAAAAAAAAGGTGATATATGTATTTTATATTTAATCTCTAGGTTCCAAATTACAAACTTATTAAAACAGCATTTTGACTCTGGAGAATAAAATGGATTGGGTTTTGATTTAGCAAAATTTTTAGTATCTAGATATATTTTGTATATATATATATATATATATATATATATATATATATATATATATATATTAAAAATACATGCAATTATTTAGAAAGGTTGTGTTTTTAATTTCATAACTGAGGCTGTAAAATATTTTACCAGCAACATTTCCATTTTTAATTTAAAGGTAATTAAAATTTCTTATAGCTCAAAAATACTTTAAGGGAGTCATTTAAAAGTTTTATAAGATTATTTTGTCAACAAAAACAGACAAATGAAAATAAATTAGAAACTTTGAAACAATTGTTTTATGCCACGAGGAATGACTCAATTGCGTAATATAAGAAAGCAAAAAACAACTGATCTGGTGCAGGGCCGGCTCTAGCAGTTTTATCGCACCGGACAAAAATGGAAAATGCCACCCCCTCTTTCTCTCTCTATATAAATATTATTTTAAATCCTAGAAATTCCAAATAATTCGAAATTAAGGACATAATTACTTATTATAATTTCAAACGAGTGAAACATGAAAGAGAAGGATTCGTCTATTTAAGAAGCCCAATTCCTTCGAAAAGTAGTATATTAATGGTGGGAATTACAAGAGTTTGTTTCAACTTTTAGTAACTACACTCAAGACATCTCCCGTGGCTCTCTATCTACCATAACCTCTTATTACCCTTGTCTCCTTTTGGATAGCTGAAACCGGACATCGTAAAGGTGAAAGGAATGTCCATTGTGACTTCACTCCGAGATGGGGAGAAAGTTCCATGTGAAAGATGTGTAAACATATGAAATTTCGTGATTTAACACATACTACTGTCTTGAACCCTTCAAGTTTGAACATAAAAAAATTGTAATTAAATATACGGAATAAAAAAAAAATACGTTAAATTAAATGCCAAATTTATACCCAAAAATATTTAAAAAAATATATCAAATTTTTTGTAAAAAAAAAATATTTTTCAAATTTAATCTAAATGACGCCCATAAATTTGCTGCCCCGGGCAGGGTCCGGTTTGTCCGGCTCTAGAGCCACCTCGGTCTGGTGTTATTTTTATGTGACATTAAAATGGGATTTCTTAAAGTCTAACAGCATAAATCTTCAAAAGTCATTGATATCTTTCTAATGTAATTGTCTGCCGAGAAATAACTGCAATGAATTAATTAATATAATTTAGAGCTACAGTTTTACTTGTTGAAAAATGGTAAAGATTTAAACCAATGCACTGTCTGAGAATATGAAAACTGAGAAATATCTTTCAGACCCACGACGATCAAGACAAATGGGTCCCATCACATGTTAATATTAGCGGTAATAAGGTCACTCTTAGACTGGCTAAAGAAGGTAGTGAGAATGAAACGAACCACTGGCTTTTCGTTTACTTACCAATAATTATACTCAAATGGAAGATCTAAACCAGTGTTTCTCAAACTTTCAATATTTGCGACCAAATATTCAATTATAATTTTTGTCGCCCCCTACATACAATAACAATGAATAGAATTAAATACTACTATACTTTGATGCTAACACTACAACATGACTTTAACTTCTTATGTGCCACCGGCGTATATAAACGTCTCACTCATTCAGTGCGCTGAATGCCCCGGACGTATATATGAGTCTGTTAGCTGTAGAATTTTTTTCTGTGAACTGCTCTCCATAAAATTATTTGGAAGGCTTTGGAGTACAATAAAATCACATGGACAGTGTTTGTGAAGGACTGATTTACTTCAGATAATTTGCTTATTTATTCCTATTTTACTCCTCTCCTTCTCAATGCACCACATACGCTCGCCTATGCGCTAAATAATGGCATTCCGGAGATCGCATAATTTTTAATCGGTATTTTAGGGATTAATTATAATTCGTACAAATGATTAAGATAAGTATTAATATGTGCATGTAATTTTATATATGAGGAGTCTTTGGGCTCACTGGCAATTAATTAACTTGTTCTTTACTTAGTATTGTTAAATTAATTATAAAATACATTGCGCAGCACTTATATATTTTTAAGCGTCTTACAACAGTGTAAAAGTGTATTTTATTTTTATTATGTCAGAATGTATTTTGTTTGTTTACTTTCTGTAAATTAATAATTTCTTAAAACAATTTTTGCTTTCGACTTTTCAATAGGCTCGCACCCCTATCGTAGGGCTATCTAGTCCTCTAAGGGGGTGCGTCTCACAGTTTGAGAAACCATGACCTAAACTTAATTTAATAAGACGTATTCCATCAATGCACCAGTGGTACATAGGAACATCCAATGGCTCTCTGCTTGTAATCAAGCGTGATCGTGGCTCTCACAATTGGAGATAAACTCTAGCTGGACTCACAAGTGGCCTCATTAAATGTCGTTCTTTTGAAAGTGGCAGAACCGCCCCCCCTCCTTCAATCACTTGTAAAAAATGATGTGACCCTTAGGCTTCACCGGATCACATTCTTGATTGCATAAAAATTTCTAATTGGGATTTAACATCCAGTCCCTTTACTATTATAGAATTTTTGTCTGTCAGCCATCTACTGGAGCTGATTTGACTTAAGTCACATCTTTCGAGGATAAGCAACAGCCACAGAAAAATATATGTGTAGTTAACAAGAACCATATTTATTTATGTAATTTTAACATCATGAACAGTTATAAATTGAGCATCCTTTCCTCTGACGTGCCAATACACAAGAGAGAATTAGTTATCCCTTCCTGTATTCAAATAGGGAAAAATATAGTCAGTGTTCAAGTGAAGGGAAACATTAGTTACAGATTACGTAAGTAGTCTTAAGGAAAAGTTTCAATCATTCAGTGAGACCAGGGTAATTTGAAAAGCGTAGTTTTCAATTCATAAGGCAAATCCACGCCTCCAATTTATCAAAATAATTATTTCCGTTATTAATCAATCCGAGAAGATTGTACATATCTTAAATGCAATTATAAATAACTAGCCATAACCAACTTGCTTTGCAGGGTGTTTTATGCCACTGTAAGACCATACATTCTTTTCAGATTATTATTATCGAAATCCTAGCATAAATATTCTTAAAACACTCGCGTCTGGAAATCAAATTGATATGACTTCAATTTCTAAAAACATAAGAATATTTATCATTTACACCTCTGTATTTCCGCTCTCAACCGGGATAGTTTCCTCAACACTATTTTCATATTATCAGTGCTCATTAAAAGAAACATGCTTGTCAAAACCTATCTGTATGTCTAACTGTTCAAAAACGGTAATACGGTAAAATCCAAAGCTTTGTTGGAAGTCGATTTTCACAAAACACGTTCTTAGAGGATTTCTATTCAAGAGGAGAAATATGCTAGTTAAATGTGTAGTCTGAAAGTTCTATGGTTCAAAAATAGGAATTATTGTCACTAACGCTCAAGTCCTCCTTCACCTTTGATGGTCGATTTTCATAATATTCGTTTTTAATGGATCTCTACTTAAAAGAAGAAACATGTTGGCTAAATTTCAAGTTTATAAATCTAATATGTCAGAAAATAAAATTTTTATCCATAACACCCACGCAATTTTCCCCTTTGGAAATAGATTTTCTCAAAACCAGTAACTAATCTCTACTCAACTTAAAATTAACGTGCTTTCCAACATTCAAATTTGTGAATCCAATAATTCCAAAACAAGAAATGTTTTTTTATAACATCCCTGCAATTTTCCTCAGGAATCAATTTCCACAAAACCCTCTTTTTAAAAATCTCTATTTAACAAAACATCCATGCTTAGTAAATTTAAAAACTGTAAGTATAATAGATTACAAACGGGAAATTTTGTCTTTAACGAACCTTAGGAGTGAATGTATGAAAAACCCATTCTTTGCGTGACTACTTATGAAAGGAAAAATTTCTGCCGAATGGAGTATTTACACGACAGATCGACACCAAGTAAGTAATCACGTGATTCCTTTGGAAACAGTAGCACGTGTTTACTTTTTACCATGTTATAACCGTATGGAAGTTGTTGACATTCATTTGGTTTAATTTTATCTAATTAAAAATATATGTCATTGTATTTTTTGTATTATTTTAGAATATATATTTGTTAGGAAATAATCTTAACAACTCTTTTATGTAATGTTTGCTTTATTATAATTTATTTATCTAATTATGTAATTGTACACTTCGACTAGTGTTAACTGGCATATTTAGGTTGGATCCTAGCATTTATTTATAGTTCTTGGTACACTTAGGTATGGCTCTTAGTTATTTTAGTTCTTAATTAATTTAGTAGTTGTTTATTATATAGTTTTGTGCAAGAATGGTTGAAAGTATAGAATCAAAACTATTTTTTTAAAATTGTATGACTATCGAATAACAATGGTATCATTTCCTTAAAAGAACTCACACGCATTATTTTACAACACCGTGTCAGTTAGGTGTGAATAATATAAAAAGTGTCTGTTTGTAATTTTAATTAATAATTCAAAGTCAAGAGTAAATATTTATTCTGAATTTTTTCAATTTGATAACTATTTGTGGGAGGAATGTTTACAAAAACTTTAAAAAATATTTCTTTGAATTTTACCTTCCACAATTTATCAATTTCAAAATTATTTATAATTATTCTTTGTTCTGTTAAAAATTAATGTCATTTATTTCTTTAAATTAAAATACAATATTCTTAAGGGGAATGAAACGACATTACAAAAGGGTTATCAGTTTTTAGAAATAATTACATTTAATTTGATATGTTATTATGTTATTTTTCGAAGTGCATATCAAACTTGCAAATAAGTTTATTTCTTGAAGCCTATGTATACAGAAAGTTAGTTAATATGGAAGTTTCTCAGATAAATGAAAAGAGAATTATCTTTTGGTAAAATTTTATTTTTTTCCAACATTTTTTTTTAAATCTCAGTGGCTACTTAAGAAGTAAGTATTTGTTTATCTATGTTTTAACTATTTTCTTTTTTTTACACAAATCCTTATGATAGTTTAATTTCTGAAAACTAAGTATTATGTATGTAAAGATAATTATGGATATGAGTATATGATTCATATATATGTCTCCTGTGATAAAAATGAATTTTTTTACAACCTCATTAGTTCCAAATTTTATAATAGTATGGCTTAAACACACTATGTGAAACATTATAAGTGTAAGACATTTGAAATAATCCTGTAAAGTTCATTTGATTTATCAATACTATAGGACAGTGGTTCTCCAACTTTCACTACTGGCGACCCAATTTCCAATCACAATATTGCAATAATAATGCACTTAGTGGGGGGAAACGATCATAATTATAAACCATACCAATTAACAAGATAAGTATTATATTTTATTTTATTTTTTACTTCTTAGTTTGATTCACTTTAAAAGAGTGTTTTTTAGTTTACTTTAAAACTTTAATTTATTTTATAATTATTTTTACTATACATGATAAAAATCACAATTGCAGTGAATAATTTAATAAAAAGAAAATATACTTAACTACTTTCAAGGAATTTAAAATTTTTAATAATTTTAGAAAAAATCCAATAAAAGTAAAGGAAATGTTCCAAATGTGCGTGTCCTTAATAAAGGACATAAAGGACTCTTTACCGGGACAACTCAACCCACCTCCCGCATAAGAACTTTGACTTCGACTTTCCCCGGACTTAAACAAGACACGTATACTAAGGACTCACTCGCTGCTGATCAGCACTGAAAGAGCTCTCGTTTATGTCATGGCATGGAGTGCAGACTGCTTTACTAAATATTGAAATAAAATATAATAGGATAAACGGCTGTCCGTTGCATTTCTCCAATACATGTTATATATATATATATATATATATATATATATATATATATATATATATATATATATATATATATATATATATATATATATATATATATATATATATATATATATATATATATATATATATATATATATATGTATAATATATATAATACATATATATATATATATATAATATGTATAATATATATATATGTATAATATATATAATATATATAATATATATATATATATATATATATATATAATATATATATATATATATATATATATATATATATATATATAATCTAAAACATAAAAATACACAGATAATTAGAACCTAAGATAACTATACTAAATAGGAAGAGATAGGCACAGTAGTACAATAACAAACTCCTTGCCTTAGGAACCAAGATTGCAGGTTTAAACAAGTTTTAAGGCTAGCCAACCTTCCCCTGCAGTTTGTCATACGTCGTACCAAGAGGAAAGGAAAGAATAACATTTGGAGGAATTTATATAAACATTATAATAAAATCTCTAAACTAATAAAATATAATTATAAAATTATAGCCTACTAGTATTCACATTATATACTTAAATTCGATGCAAAACGTAGATAGTAAGACTTACTTCGGGAGTGTATTAACTGGTTTTGTTTCCCGCCAAATACAAGAGAGGGAAAACAGTTCCGCATAAAGTTAAATTATGATAGAATAATATAAAGTTTATATGTATATATATGTACTTTTAAAAAATCATAAATGTATATTGATATAAATATTATTGTAAACTATAAATGAATCCTAGAAATATTTAAATATTATTGAATTATTAAACATTCGGTGACATCTATTTAATAATTGAATAATTGGTTTTCAAAAAACCATAATATCAATAAGTAATTAATACAAATTGCATATCATTAAGAACTATTGGAAATATAATTGTAAAAAGAAAGTTAGCAGGATATCCATGTCCAATACATTGTTTGTTAAATTTATTAATGTTTAAATAAATATTAGCTTTATCACTAACTAAAACATTATCACGATAAATATATTTAAAAATAATATTTCTATATATAGATATTGATAAATTTGAATTCCAGTAAGGCACTTTAAGAATGTTAAAATTAAAGGCATCTCTTTTATCATAAATATTACAATGTAATTTCAAATCCTTAATTTAAAATGTTACATCTAAGTAATTAGTTTTAATTGGATTATTGTTATTTTTATTTAAGGTTAGTTAAGCCGAATAAAAATTAATATTGGGATTTAAATTACCATTTTTACCAAAAATAATTAAATCATCAATATATCTAAAAATTTAACAGTCGTTATTAATAATATAATTATATTCATAAAAGTGCTAATATAAATTAGCCAAAAATATTGCTTGCAGGGCCTCCTTGTGGAAGGCCTTTGTATTGTTTATAAAATGAACCATTAAAAAATTAATGTAATTTTCTTTTAAGACAAAATCTATGAGAGTTTTAAATTTGTTAAAATTATTATTAAGATTATAAATAATGTGGTTTTCTAAAATTACTTTAATAATATCATTGATATCAATGGAATTGAAAAGATCTTTAAAGTCATAACTATGAACTGAATAAACATTTTTATTTTTGAAAAAATCGATAATATTTTTACTATTTTTAGTTATAGCTTTATTACATTGCTGATTAATAAAGTTTTGTATAATATTATGAAGTAATTTGCCTGCAGTAGTAATATATGTTTCAAAGCTTTATATAATAATTTCTAAAAAAAATTCCGAACATTTTTAAAGGATAATTACCAAGTAAATCAGCCGGTTAAAGATAGGGAATGTTATTTTATTAGAAACATGTTCAAATATCGTTAAATTCTTCCTAATATTGTACAATATTTATTTATATGAAAAATTCACATTAATTTCAGAGTTACGACCAATGCAAATAATTATCGGTGTTTTTTCTTAAAATTGCTCCTCCTTGTTGTCGTAAACTATGGATAAACCCACTTCTAAGTTATATATTTCAAAAATTCTAAATGAGGTTCTGTCGAGAGGTCTGAGCTATATACAGGCAAAACATTAAACTATTACAAGCAGTTTTCACAATAGAACATTTTGAAAAAAGACTATTCTAAGCTAATTTTTTGCCAAAACATTGTTATAAATGTTTTTTGTCAAAATGTGTCCTTAAAACAATTTTTACATGTATTTTAATCTTAGGGACACTAAATAACATGGAAATTATCCATTTATACGCTTCTGCAAAATCACGGTTCCGAACGTAATCGTATGACCTTAAAAGGTCAAATTAATTTGAAATTTTTCAGACTTGTCAAGGATCGATGACAATACAATAGTTAATAATTTTGTTCCATTGTTCGAAACAGGATAATCCAGATTTAGTAACTAGTACATCATACCATTTCCTGATTTGGCGACTAATTCCATGTACCATTCACAGATTTGGCGAATACTCCACACTTGAGGACTAATTAAAGATTCCATTTCGAGATTTGGTGAGTAAAAAATTAAGAGTATTCCTAAAAGCGAAAACGTTTTTTGTGTGTGTGTGTCAGCAATTTCTTATCATAATATAAGCAATTGTCCAGTCTCTTTCTGAAAATAGAAATTAAAAAAAGGCTCGTGCATGTAAAACAAAATAATTTATTTTAATTCAGGTATCGACAAATTTTTCGAACGAAGACCGAAAATTTAAGAAAACATTTAGGAATAAATTATGGTTAAAAAAGTCAAAATACATGCTTTTACTGTAGATCAAAGTAAAAAATGAAAAATAAATTATAGTTTTAAAAAAACTAAAAAAAACCGTGCTTTTATGGTTAATCAAACTAAAAAGCAAAAAAAATGTTTTATAATATAGAATAAAATGATTAACGAGAAAATATTAATGTCATTGTGGTAAAAGTGTGAGGGGCTTTGTACTAAACTTTTACACTAACTCAGGATTTCGGAATAGAACTAGTAAGAAATTATTACAATTGATGTAGACCATCCCATTCTTTTACTCCCAATGACATTACTTTTTTCATAAATCATTTTATTCTTACATTAAAAATCATTTTGTTTTAATTTTAGTTCAATTAAACATAAAAGCGTGTTTTTTAGTTTTTTTAAAAGTATAATTTATTTCATGTATCATAAATAATATACCATTTCGTTCCTTTGAACTTTTGAGTGATCAAATAATTCCAAAACAAATGCGTTTGCCTGTGTAGGTAGGTGTGTTAGTGCAAAGTTATAAAAAATGTCAGTCATAAAAATGACGTGATATATATACTTTAAGGTATCCGGCTACGTTTGGAACGGTGATTTTAAAAAGTGCAGAACTGGATAAATTTCATGATATTTAGTATCGCTTAGATTAGAATGCATGAATAAAATAGATTTAAGGACATTTTGACAAAAAAAAATATTTAAATTCAATATTTCGGCAAAAAATTAACTTAGAATAACCTTTTTTTGAAATGTTCTCCTTTTGAGAAAAATGCTTCTTTTATAATAATATACTGCCTGTATATAGCTCAAACCTCTGTATAGAGGCTCAACTATGATTTTTGAAAACTTCACGTTATTTTCAAAGTTACAACCCATTGAAATAATTATAGGCATTTTTTTCTTAAAATTTCTCCCCTCTGTTGTCGTAAAACACGGATAAAGATAATTCTAAGTTATATGTTTCAAAAATTCTTGTTGAGACATTGTACAGAATTCTGAGCTATATACAGGCAAAATATTATTACAATAGAAGCATTTTTCACAAAAGGAGAATATTTTGAAAATGAGTCATTCTATGTTCATTTTTTGTCAAAATATTGTACTTAAATAATTGTTTATTTTAATACTATTCTTAAAACAATTTTATATCTGTTTTCTAATCTAAGTGACACTAAATATCGTAAATATCATCTATTTATACACTTTTGCAAAATCACGGTTCCGAACGTAGTCGGATACCTTAAATGTAATTTAATATTAAATATGATTAATCATGCATTATTTCATCAAATTTAATCTTCTGACATACAATAGTTTTCTTTTAAAAAAAATGCTTGCATTATTTCTCTCTGTTTCGTCTTGGCGCTATTGAAGAAATGTTAGGAGAATTTTTTTTCCTTAATTACAATTTCCAGATGTACATGCGATTTCTACAGCCATAATAAAACTAACTTTAAGGCTTTTCAAGTTTTACGATGCAAAACGAAATTCTTAGAACTTTTCAGACGGGAAAAATGAAAATCGTTCGTGCGTACATTCCTCTCTATAGGGAATGAATTAGCTGAAAGCTCAGTTTTTGTTTGATTCTTTCGAAAGTTTATATGAAGCAAACATCTGTGGAAACTTTTCTTTAAAAACGACTATAAATTTCTATTTGAAAAACTTGAACACAGCAACATCTATTAAATTAGAGTTAAGTAGAATGGTCGCGGAAACTTGTATTTTAGGAACAACTACAAGCTATATTAATCTTATTTGTAGAATTTAATTTTAACGATGGAAAATGTAATTACTGAAAAATACAAAAGTGCTCATTATTTTTTGGATTAACCCCTCCATCGAACTTTAAGCTTCATATGAATTTCTTCACTCATTCTAACATGGTTTTCTAAACTTTTAGCAAAATATATATTGGTATTTTAATTACAGTAGGAAATTTTTCATTTCATTCCTTTATTCTAACAATTAAAAAAATATTTTGGAGGTTTTAAGAGATGAGTTTCCTAAAGGAATTTTTAAAAATCTATATTATAAGTCATCCTTCCTTCAATTTTAACAGTTTTTTTTTCAATTGTAGAAGTGAGAAAAGTGTATGATTTAGATTTAAAAAATGTACTGTAAAATCCGGAGAATAAAGTGTGATTTTAACACCAAAATTACGATCGAAATTTACGGTTGTGTGTTATATCCCGGGTATAAAAATGCTAGCTTTAAAATTAAAATTAAGAGATGAACATAAGAAAATAGACTTCTACTTATATCGACATATATATTTAAAATAAATTAATTCCTCTTATGAATTTAAAGAGTTGTAGTTCTAGAAATATGCTATTTTTTTCAAACGCCTGGGATATATAATGATTCCAATAAATTACTTCAAAGCAAAAGAGAGTTGCTTAATTACATTTTAGGTTTCTTCATAAAAAAGGGGGTTCGCGTTATACGGTGAATACATGGTAAAAGTTCGAATGTGCTACTTGAAAGTATAGGTACACGTTATAAGCTGGATTTTACGGTATTTACACTCAATCTAAAAAGAAGAAATATGTACATATAATGAATTAAAATAACGTTTAAACTAGTTTTAATGGAAAGATTTTATTTATTTTACAAATGCCAGGCCATTGACCCTCAGGTCATTAGGCAACGGGCTCTCCAATACCTTTTTACAATGCAGTTAAGATCATTCAGTGCAGAGCACTCGTCCAAATGAGCGGCAGTCATGTCTTGTCCAGTGTCACACAAAACTCAGATAGGTGAAATCACTAAATTAAAACGAAACAGATGAGCACAAAGGCAGTCATGTACGGTTAAAAGTCTAAATTTAGCCACAGCAGCAACACGAGGAGAACTTGGAATACCGTGGGATTTCTCCAAGGCTTATCACGAGCAACACGATAAGCTGTAAGGCGAAATGATTCCCTAAAAATCCTTTTAATTTCCAGTTTGGCAGAATGAAATGTCAGGTCTCTGCGAAAGTTTTGAAGGATACCCGTTCCCTTTTTGGCAAAAAAGTCTGCCCTCTCATTTCCCCAAAGACCACAGTGGGATGGTACCCATTGAAAGACGATCGTTCCTTTTATCTTTCCCAGGAGTTCTCTACAGCTCTGCACACGTAAACAATTATTCTCATTATAGTTGGACAAAGCCTGAAGGGCAGAAGTAGAATCTGAAAGAATTACAGCTCTTTCAATGGGGGAAGACGAACAGCAAGTTGCAGAAGAGCTATATGTATAGCTTCAACCTCACCATCAAAGTGAGTAGTCAAAAGGCCGGCGTGTAAATAGAAGGAGAAGAGGTGACTAAAAACACCAATGCCAGCGCCTTGGACAAAGTCCAAGAGTGAGCCATCTGTGTAAATGTGAAGCCACTCCTCCCGGTGGGAAGCGGGTATTGATAGTTTCAAAGCTATAACGTGAAGAGCAGTTGGACTTAGATCACGTTTTCTCACATTCAGAGCAAGGTCCAATCTGATGTCGAGTATTGCGTAGTCGAGTGAGTTAGCAAAAGACAGTAATTCAAAGGGCACATCATTAATGACTTTATATTGAATGTTCTCACGAACACATTGAATAAAGCCCTTTTGAGACTTAAGATTACGTCCTCCATCGGAATCATAGTCCCGCCAGAATGAATTATTTGGGAGTCTAATAAGTCTATTGAAGAGAATAGCAGCATTATTCTCAATTATATTAGTGAATGGCTGAAGGTCGCAAAGTAACTGCATGGCAAGTACTGGAGTAGTTTTAACTCCGCCAGTGATCATGCGAAGGGCTTGGTTATGGTATGTGTCAATAAGTTTTCTAACGTTCTCTGAGGCAGAGATCAGCACCTCATTGCAATAATTTAGAACAGGTTGAATATATATGTCTTGTAAGTTGTATTTAAGGTATCCCTATTGCATCCCCATATAACTCCGGTCAATCTTTTAAGAATGGAGAGTCGCTTTCTTGCCTTAGAAACAACAAGCTCAGCATGTTTAGTCCATTTCAATTTAATGGAAAGAAATTGCTTGTTAAATATTGGACCTTCTATCTTCTTTTTTTTCAATTTCTACTATTAGTTCATATTCTCCCTATATATGTCGCAGGAATATAATGAAATTAGGGACTTCATCCAATCCCTAAGGGAGATGATCAATTCACGCAAGATGTTACAATAACGTCTCTTTGAAGTTATTTCCTTCATGTTAGGGGCTGCGGTAGCCCAGTGGTCAAGGAAATGGATCATGGCAGGCATGTAATGAATTCGAGCCCAGTACCACTTAAAACCCGCCGTGTAGGGCAGCGATACACGTTAAATATGTAAAAAGCTGAAACGTCCTCCTTTTTGGGGGACAAAAATGATAATCTTTGCAATCCGCTGAAAATGCTGGCAGCTAAAAATGTAATATCTGCTACAAAACTATTTGCCTTCCCCAATAAAATACTCATCATAGAACACGTGCTGTCATATATCTTGGAAGAGTGGATTTCAAAGAATATTCCAGCTAAGTATTGGTAGAATATTCCTGCTAAGTTGGTGTGGCGTGGTAGTTAGGAGAGGGGTGCCAGCTCAGGTGTCATCCACGTCATTTGAACAGGGTTCAAAATTACGTGGTCCGTTGCCCAAAACCCTCGTGTAGCTGAACAGTGGGACGTTAATATTCACTCACTCACCCTGATGTAAGTAAGTGATTTGATCAAATCCCCGAACCTTTTTAGTGAAATGATCAAACGTACAAGTCAGTGTTTGTAAAGCTCTGTTTTCGCTTGTTACAACTCCCTTTTACCTCCTCTCCTCATCCATGCCAGGCAGCGCCGGGCTTCTGACGTGACGCATTAAAACAAAATTACCTTAATATCATTGTTCAGTTTTATTTAGTTATATTATTTGCATTATTATCTTTCGATTGGTATACCACTTTTGTATGCCTGAATATTATAGTAATGGGATAAAATTTAAATTAAAAAACGTAAACAAACAAATTGGGGAATTCGACAACGCCTCCTCTATACATAAGAAAAAAGCTTTCTGATAATAAGAAAACGCTATTTTAAAAAGGAAAGCAATGACTGAAAAAAGGTGTTACAAATAAAGCAGGATATTTCTGAAATACTTCATTAATGTATAATTTTAAAAAAAATGTTTGAAATTCTCTACAACAAATATACTTTTTTTAAAAAAATATCAGCTTTATCATCTAATTATTTTGTTGCTTAATTTCGAATAAATAATTTGTAATTCAATGATCATTGTTGTATTAATTACTCTATTTTTAATAATGCACCATATTTGTTAAATGAACCATTTTAAACTATTGACAATTCTTCATCATTTCACTGAAACAGGATAGGGATTTCATAAAATTACTTAATTTCCTTAAGGAAATCATCTTACACAGTTCTTATTTTAACATCTTGCATGAATTGATCAACTCCCTTAGAGATTTGATGAAAGCCCTAATTGAGTCATTTACCTGCGACATATATATATCTATCTTATTCGGATTTTCAATTGTTAGTAAAATTCTTTTTATTCATCCACACAAGTTCAAATACATCTTTCTAAACTAAAATAAAGTTTCCTTTTGTTGACTTAAGTACGAATTGACTTAAAAGATATATTTATATTACTTTTCATGAATATGTGGTTGTAAACGGCATCATAAGACGTAGTTAATAAAAATTGTGTTATATTTTTTGTACATATACACACGCACAAGAAACAAGATAATATATTTTGGTAAATTATGAATTAGCCCCTCCCCCTTCTTGAAAGCAAGAAAAGACCAGATTATTGACTTTAATGTGTTTACACGCAATGTAGGCAATTAAGAATCAATTAGGAAGTTAAAAAATAATTTTTTGATCTATCCGATCCTAATAATAACAACCTTTTTAAAATCCTGTCTGTTTATTCTTGTTTCTTAAAACACTCACACTGCATGATTAGTGGGATTGTGAATTGGTCAATCAGATCCGGTTACAGAAAGGAAATTGTAACATAAGCTGTTGAGTGAATAAGGACAATATCACTGTCCTTATAAATAATTTCTCTCTTTACATAAGATAAATAAGAAAAAAAACTTTTGGAAATCAGATAGAATCGCTCTCAACTTAGTCTTTGATCTACACTTTAACCACTTGACTGAGTATTTCTATTGAATTTGGTCATTTTAAGAATACAGCTTCACAATGCGACCGTTTTTAGTAATTCTATTTTGGGGAACAACTTGCAATATATCTAAAAAAATCAAACATTTCATCTATTTCATCTGAATATCACAACCCTATTGTAGTTTGTTACGATAAAAAGGCTTTTTCAAAGAGCAACAACAGCTCCTGGGGTGTGAAATAGGAAGGCATATGCAGTGAAATGAGTGGGGGAGCTGATTAATTGTTTTAAAAAGTCACACTGAAACCAAAACCGTCATAAGTAGGGTTTTCTTCCCGGGAACCCGAGATCCTGGGAATTCATAAGATTTCTGTACTTTTTCTATTTCCAGGAATTGCAAAATTTACAAATAATGACATTGAAAAGATAGTTTGTTTGGATGCCAAAATACGCTGGAATAGTTTATTAGCAATGCTAGAAAAGTTTTTAAAATAAAGTCACCAATTATAAAAGCATTAATTGACATTAAAGATGATGGCCAATGTGGGGTTTGAAACTGTGACTACAATTGCAGCAGGTTTAAAACCAGTAAAAATTGGCTTAGAAAAATTATGCAGTCGAAATGCAACTTTGCTAACTGCAGAAGGTGTATTTTCTTTCGTTATTGGAGAATTGAACAAACAAAATTCAGAATTTGCGAAAATTATTGAAATATTCTCTAACCCAAAGAATTATTGAGAGAGCCGACGTTAATTTAATAGGATTAATGCAATACCCAAACTTTGGGAGAAAATACGAAGCAGCTGCACTTACTGTGGATATTTCACGATTGACTAGTAAAAATTGTTTGTTAGACAAGCCCAAATGAGAGAGAGAGAGAGAGAAGAGAGAAAGAGAGAGAAAGACAAGGCTTTTCTGCGAAGAATAGGAATTAATATACAACTCTTCGCACTCAGAAGAAGATAGCATGGAGATTATGAAAGAAAAACATATAACACATATTGGACGAAAAATTAGAGAAAGCAATTTACTCTGAAACAAAAGTTTTATATTGTTCAACCAAAAAAAGTACTAGTTTCAACAAAATCATGAAACAAGAGATATAGTTGTTCGAGTCAACTGAAAATCCTTCACCAAACATTATAAAACTATGTGAGGCTGTAAAAACAATTCCTCCAACGTCAGTTGAAGCCGAGAGAGCATTTTCTGCTGCCAGATTATTCGTCAGAATGCTTAGAACTAGGCTGAATGATAAAAGTATAAATTGCGTATGCTTTCTGAAATCCTATTTTAAAAATAAACAATCAATTTAATATATGTTTTTTTGTATTTTTTAGCTTATTATATAAGTAAGTATTCATTTTGGAATTTATATGTATCCTTATTTTATACAGTTAGAATTGATTTCATTTAAAAGTAACTTGTTTTAAAAATTTTCGCAATTTTGATGTATTTCCGGAAATTGAAAAACCCGGGAAATCAGAAACCCTAGTCATAACCCTAGTGTCGGTGCACGGCTCAATGTCTTGACTTTGTATAACTTTAATTTTTCCCATGTTGTTTTTGGACATTTTGTATGAAATATTGGGAATTTTGTACAACATGCCAGCCAGCAACAATGGCAAGATTACATTTCTATATGATGGATATCGTCCATGGCCATGTATAAGCCTAGGTGTACGACCATACAGCATTGCAAATGTAGAATAAATACATATACTCAGTGGTGTAACGGAGAATATTTAGGCTCCCCTGCAAAGTCAGGTTTTGGGCCCCAAGCCGTTTATTACAAAGGGTACGTGGCATCAGTCATGCTTTAGGCCCCCTAGAATCCTGCCCCCACCCACGATGCAAGGTTGCGGGAGTGTACGTTATTCCACTGCATATACACTTCTTTAATCCAAAGTTCATCACTGAAATGAATTATTATTGGTAATATGGTCAGGGACGTTTTTTATTTTTCGACTACGTACGTAACCGTGATTATGTAAAAGCGTACAAATGAATGCTTTTAAAAAAAATCGTGTCACTTAAATAATAATACTCGTTTAAAATTGTTTAAGAATATAATTACAATAATAAATTATTTAATTGCAATATTTTGACAAAAAAAGAACATAGAATTAACTTTTTCAAAACATTATCTTTTTATGGAAAATGCATCTACAATAAAGATATTTTGCCTATTCATAGGGTAAGGACCATACTGACGAATGCACTGAATTATTGTCTCGTAACTATATTGTTTTTAAGTATTGGGAAGCTAGATCGAGATTAGTGGCCTGGTGGCCAAAAATCTTGCATTTGTATAAATAAATAAATAAGTAAGCTATTTATTATGTGTTATTATTTGCACGGATATTTGACAGCATATGCTACATACTGTCTATTTTTAAGTGTGGCAGGCGAGGCCTACTTTTGCATTTTGGCTCACATCCGTCAAAAGTCTTAAAACACACCTGACTAAAAGAGCTGCCGACAACGTATCTGTTACTTTTTAACCATTGTCAAGTTAGAAGATGCCACATGTTATCATTATTCTAATTTTCACGTTTGAGATGCAATATAAATCAAGCCAGGTGTGCAATGATCTATAGAAGCAGGTATATGACCCAAAAAACTGCTATATTTCAGTTAAAAGTCCACCATTTCCCAAACCAGACATTCGAGCCTTTTTTGTGTAGTTTAGCTTTTGTTGCCAAAAAAGAGAGGGTTATCAGCTCAGGTGTCGTCCACGTCACTTCACCATGGTTCAAAATTGCGTGGTCCGTCGCCAAAAGCCCTCGTGTAGTTGGACAGTGCGACGTCACTCACTTACTCATTGTTGCCAAAAAACAGTAATTGTTTTGAATGTAAGAGCCCACAGTAATCAAGTAACCATGGTTGCGAGCTCATGGCCTGTGGCGGTTTAGTTGAGCCACGGATTTTCAAAACTCAAGTTCGAATCATTCTACGATAGACTCGTTGTATGGCAAGGTTTTTCACATTATAAAATCGGTCAAATGGTTCAAATGCTGCAGCTGCGTGTGGTGCCAAGTTAGGAGATATGTCTCACCTTTATTACAGTTTTCCAATGTTTTTAAAATTGTTAATGTAAACGTTTATAATTTTTGTCTTTAATTTCATTTATTTCGTTAATTAATCAGCATATCTCAAATCAGAACTAATAAATATTTTTTGTGCACATTTATCGTGAAATCAATATAATTATTTTAAAACTATATTATTAATGTAATTAACATGTCAATAGTTTAATAATTATATCAATAATATTTTTATAGGAAGCTTTGAGTGGAGTTATTGAAACGAATCAGTGATTAGAAAGAAAATTAAAACTGCTTGCTTAAAGTTAGTATATCCAAACATTTCCACTAAGTATTTTTGAACATTTCTTCGAATTATTTCTACGCTTATACATTTTAATATTTAATTGTTCTGAGTTTTTAGTATTTGGTTCAGTTTATCAAAGCAATAACACTATAGCAGTTTGCTGATTTGCTGTCGTTCATATATTACTTCATGTGAAAAAATATTTTAATCAGTAATAGAGAAGGATTTATTAAAACTAAATATATCATTGCTTCACATATTATTATTATTTTAAAATTTAACGTTAAATACAGCAAATATACTCACCTTATTATTATTATAATTTTTAACGAAACTTATATATATATATAAAGCGTCGATTACTGATAAATTGAGTCATATCTTTGTTTTCATGTTGTCTTATGCAATTGATTTTTTTAAAAAAAACTACAATACAGGTAACGTACCACCGAAACTCACTTTATGTTGTACCATGAACAGGTTTCACTATTAAAAGCCCTTTATATCCCTATTCTGTTGCACTGCTATAGTTGAAGTCCCTTTAATGTAATCACATGGGGACACTTTTCATTTGGGCAACCCTTATGCTTTTCTCTGATGGGGTTCTAATATTGTCTTATTTGTATTTAGTAACCATTTGTCTTAGTTTTTCATGCATTGTTTTGTCAGGTTATTTGTTGTTCAGGTTTTTTTTTTCGGGTCGTAGCAAAGTAAACGACGGAAAGGTTCCATGGTAAGTATGGAACGAGACATGTTTCTTTCAAGGTACATTTTCAAATGTTTTTATCGAAGATTTAGGGTAAAAGAATTTATACAGGTTAATAATGTTACTAAGTTCAAAATCCTTATGTTTTTGGCGTATATCTAAGACGTGGTATCAGTTGAATAAGTTAACCTAGTTATTTGATGGGTTCGGTATCCTGAAGCATATAGTTTGTGGTTGGTGAGTCATTGACCAACTTGAAACATTCATTAGAAAACCAGACTAGACATCTACTACCCCCTACCAGTAACGGTCAACCATCCAATAACTCAATTTCTCTTTTCCTTTACTTCCCCGTTTGCGCCTCGCCACACCACTTGCGCCCATACATTCTTGTACAGCAAATAATTGCTTCAATGTCCTGCATCTACCTTTAAAGTTTATACCATGAATTCGGGACCACCCTGTATGTACATATTTTATTAAAAATAATCTTATTTTTACGGACAGTTAGAAAGCCTTTGTATAATGTCTATTTAAGTGTAAAGTTTCGAATAAACTCAGTTTACCATGAATCAATAATTCACTACATATTCTTTTATTGTATTTAATCACGAAATGTTACATTGAGAATTGTCCAATAAGCTTATTTATACATAAAATGAATTCCTTTTGAAAGTTGATGTTCGTAGATTGTCCCTAGAGAAAAAATTTAAATGAATTGTTACGTATATATATAATGTGATGTGTTGATGGTGGGTGGTGGGACTAATCCCCATCTGGTCTAGTGAAACTAAACCAGATCCATGAGTCCATAAGTACGTACAAAATCTATAAATAGCAGGGAGGAAGCAACGGCCTCCTCACAGGGAAACGCCAGACATTGCAGAATGTGCTAAGGAGAACAAGGACTGAGAGAGATGTTACATTTGGATCAAGTTGAAAAGCTTCTTTTGCCACTCTCAAAATTCATGCACCTCAGGTGACCAGTCGAAAATCGCGAGAATGACGTTTGATGTGATCTGGAACTCTTGAATGAGGAGGCGGATCCAGGGTGTCTTTGAAAGTACCATGGGTGTACAGGAGGGACTACCCAGGTTCTCTATATTAATTCTTTAGTCCTGGAGTAGATTTCAGTCGACTTAAGGACCATGTGGCCTTCAGGATTGCTGGTAGCCGCCTTCGTCATGTCGTCAGCTACTTCGTTCCAGGGCAGGCGTACATAAGAAGGGACCCACTTTAGATGGATAGGGTGCCGTTTTGAAAGCTGTTGAAAAAGGTGAAAAAGGTGTAGAATACTCCTGCTGGTGTTGTCACCGATAGATGGCCAATGCGATAAATGTTGGATGGATGATCGGCTGTCTGTCAGGATCCAAATTTCAGAAAAAGCTTGATCTCTTATGTGGTTAATTATTAAATAATAATTCATTAATTAATTAATATTTCATTAATGAATAATGCGATGTACGGGTTGTGAACCATACTATTTTATGCGAACTGCTAAAAATAATATAGTTTTACCCCATGAAATTGATCTGAAATCTCTTTACGCCCTGAGTATCATCTTAGGTAGTTTCTTTTGATTCATAACTTTATTGAAGCCTGAGACTTAAATTTAGAAAGTCATTTCCAGAAATCTCGTATGGGTACTTAAACCAATGAAGAGATATAAAATTATCCCCCAAAAATTCCCTCGGCCGAAATAAGAAGACGCGCTATGATACCTCTGAGCTCCTTAAATGTAATAAATCTTAATTGAGATTAAGAATATGATATCACTTTTATTACTTGGAACTAAGTAACCCATTATCCCCCAGGGTCACTAGGACGAAAGTATTTGCGAAAAGTATGTAGGTATTTTTCTCTGTGTGTGTGTCATCCATTTAAGATGCGTTTTATGCCCTGTCTTCTCAAAGACATGTCAGATTTCTTCGTTGGAATTACCTACAGGGGGAAAAGGAATTCCGTGGGAGTATATATTCGGGAGAGGTTTAAAAGGTTACCCTCAGGTGCTTTCAGGTAAATGGCATTTCTCGAATGGGCAGGAAACACTTTTACTCGACTTCTGAAAGTCACTTTTTCTTCCTGGAAGCAACAGTTTTGTTTATTTCTGGAAAAACACACCTAAGGGGGAATGTGCAAAAATTGCGGGGCCATTTTTCGTAGGTACTAGTCACTCATAAAGATAGTGATACTGGGGTAAATAAAATATATAAAATTAGATATTTAAATACTCTTAAGAGTGGACCTCGTAGACGGATTAATGCTACATATTACCCTTTTTTTAAAAAAAATTTCGGATACAGTAACAGAAAATATATATATATATATATATATATATATATTTATGTTTTATCTTCAGACTAAATTATTAAGTTGATTCTGAAAATAAAAAGTCAGTTTGCCCTGTCATTGTTTTAGAATTTTTAAAAAAATTAAGAATTTTTGAGGTTATTTCAAATTTTTATAAAATGCTTACTTTTTTTTTTTTCAAAAACTTTCGGTCATTTTCAGTTATTCATGTTTCTTGGATTATTGTAAACTAAGATTAGTATGGATTTGAAAATCTATTCCCTTGTTCGTTTGTCATGATTGTTTTTTCTAAAAAAACCTGGAAAAAACACGAAACTTTTTAAAATAGTAACGTTAGCAATTAAAAAAAATAACTAGAAATCAAAACCTTAAATCAATACTAACTTTTATAAAACATAAGTTTGGTAGTAGATACAAAAAATTTCAAAACTCTACGATGAACAGAAAAAAAGGCCTAAGGGGTTAGAAAAAACTTAGACCTGCAGAATTTTGAAAGTCTGAGAAAAACGCATTTAAAGTTTCTAAAGGCATAAAACAAAACCTTATAATGCAATGCGTCTAAAGTTCTAATTTTCTAATATATTATTTCCCAATGTGTGTTCTACATTGAGACACAACTGTAATTAAATATGAGTGAAAATAATTTTTTTTAAACTCAAAAAGTATTTTTGCATAATATTGATAGATTTTACTACGACGATAGGTTATTCAGCCCAATCATAACAAAATATTCGAAACACAAATCGTTTATGTACAAAATAATAATGATATCAATTTAAGCTAAAAATAACTATGTTTCATCATAAAATTTAATTTTGTTCAGTTTTAAATCGGTTAATTTAGGAAGCTTTAGCTCTTGTTATACGGGTTTCACTAAAATATAGTACTACAATATGTTTAGTAAAATTTAGTTTGGTACATCAGGGAAATATTCAGTTTTATCTGCAATACATGAATTCAGAATACTTGTATTCGGATGACTAAGTGCAGTCTAAGATGAGAACCGATTTTTAGATACATCATTTTTAGTAGTATTCCATCTCTTTGAAATATTGTTTTTTTCAGCAATCTGAGAATGTTTTGGTTATGGTCTTTTTTCAATAAGAAAGAATTAATGAGAAAGCTTCTTAATTATTTAAGCTATTTTAAAGCATAAAATTAACTTTGTAATCAATTTTAATTAATTAATTATGTGAATTCAAAGAACTCAAAGCATAATCAAGCAGAAATGATTTTAGTAAGGAAAATTGGAACTAATAAACAGTTTACACTAAAAGAGTTGATTGTGTTCAAAAATATTTTAATTAATTCAATTTAAGGTATATGTACACCCTCGAAGAAAATTTTTTTAAAAACTGTAATATTTGCTATTAAAATATTTTTTACTGATGAAATATAACTTAAAACTATGAAAAATACATTTAATACGTTACTTGTAGTACATAAAAAAATTTTAGGGAGTAAAGCATAGTGTAAATAGTAATTAAATTGATTATTAGAATAACGCACATAACTCAAATGTAAACAAAAATATCCCTTTTCTGTTAATTTGATGATGATCATTATAACATTTTTTAGGACTGGTACTATTTTCCTGAGGATAATCAATTTATTACAATTTTTATCAAGTTTCGAGTAAAAGAACATTGAAAAATCATTAAAAAATTATTACGAGCATGATATATACCTTAGTTACTAAAAACATATCAACTATATAATTATGAAAGTAGTAGGGGTTCTTTAAATCTATAAAACAAATAAATTTATAAAATTTGAACTAATTTGGTTCACAACTTTTTCTGATATTTGCGTTTTCAGATGTCAATACGTTAAACAAATTCATTTTGAGATAAATCAGAAATAAACTTTGAACTGCAAATATTAATATTAGACACAATTTGATATACTTAAAGTGCTCCTGATTTATAAATAACACCTTCTTTACTCTCTAAAACATTGATTTTTTTTCCTTGTAGCTCTTAAAATTTTTCTACGCTGCTTTACATTTGGTGTTGAATGTCATTCTGCGTCGTTAATTCTATTGATGTCAAGATGTTTGTATGCTTTTAAAGTAAAATTACCAGGAGTTATATTAAGTTTTTTAAAAATTTCAACACAACCCTTGTATCCATCATTAAATTGGATCACAGCATCCAATGCAACGGATTTTAAAATTTTGATGCACACGAAAACTTCCTTGGGTACTCTCTGCCATATAACGCTATTTAAACACTCGTTTGAATTTTGTGTTTTGCCATGCAGGCATTTAGTAAGCAGTTCTTTGGTACACAACTCTAAATATGTAGGCTTAATCGTGTTTAGTACTTCATTTGATAAGGCTTTATATTTTTCGTTTGGCTTTTTGCCACAAGACAGTGCTCGCTGGTAGTGGCACCAACTATCTTTTCCGATGGGACACTGCCCATGCATCGGTTTCTCGACACTTGATGAGCAATGAAACAAAGCCACAGTAACATTTTGCTGAAAACCGGATAGGTTTCCAACATTGCTACGAACAGCAATCCCATAATAGTTTTGCAATCGGTCAATAAAAGAGTCGGTGAGTTTGCCTTTACCAGACAGATTTTTATTTTTAGACTTTAGTTTGCGCAATCTCGCACCTACTCTCTTTTGAACATGACCAATGGATTCATATTTTGTCACGCTATCCTTCCCATAAGTATCTTTGACACTGATAAAGCCCTTAGAGTCCCCATCACCATAATAATGTGCATATTTAAGGCCTCGTTTGACAATAGAACGTTGGAAGATTATCGTAGCACCAACAGCTTCCATTTTAACGCAGAACCTTGAAAATTGCTATGGAATACGTGATCTGCTGCAAAAGTTTCCGACTCAATGCTTCTAGGCATTTTAAAAATCTTTCTGCAGGTGGGACAATATGACGACATTATTTCTCTCTATGTATTATTGGGCATGTATACTATATATTTATGATGTTATAAAGTCAAATTTGACATTTGTAATACATTGAAGCTAAAAATTCTTCACAGATTGTTACATAATTTGTAAAAAATGATGCAAAATGCTAAAAAGATCTCGTTGAACAAAAACTGAAATTTACTATATATGTATTTTCTGAACATTTTAAGGCTTTTTTGTTTCCTATTTTATGTTTAAAAAATTAAGAACATACTAATGTTTAATAAAATAGGGCAAATACATGTGGTAATTCATTATTTTTGTAATTAAGTGCTTTTTTACTCTTAAAATGCAATTATCTCAGAATGATTGTTTTCAAACTACGTGTACCTTTTTCAATGAATCTAAAAAATCAATATACTTCCAATTTTTACTGCACATAAATAATATGTAACTATATATAATAGAGCTACTTTCTTGGAGATGTTCCCAAAATATTTTGCTCAGAAGCAGTTATCGTAAAAAAATGACAATTTTCACAAATTTCAAAGCGATACTTTTACGATGAATTTTTTTGAAAAAAGTAAACAATATATTTGAAACATTTTACTGTTATTTAAAAATAAAAAAAGCCTAATTATTATACAGCCAAAAAAAATTTTGAAGTTTTTATATTCAACAATTTCTGAGAAACAGGTTCCTATAATGGCTCAATTTAACATTGTCGGTATAGCGCTACCGACTACTCTTAAACCGAGTTCTACTTTTGACGTAACATTTTTCCTCAGTTGATACCCATTTTCAATATCAATGGAAATTGAAAACTTAAGATCATGCTGTATTTGGTAAAAGCAATTCAGAACGAAAGAAAATTTATTTATGCACCTATAAATAAGTATGTGCGAAGTCTTTCATAATAATTACCACAGAACAATTTACCATACACCTTGTAAACCTTTTTTTCCTGGAAAATTAGTTGTTACTCTTGTA
Organism: Trichonephila clavipes; assembly: GCA_019973935.1. NCBI lineage: Eukaryota > Metazoa > Arthropoda > Arachnida > Araneae > Nephilidae > Trichonephila > Trichonephila clavipes. The sequence continues at coordinate 403,989 of BMAU01000327.1, read as the reverse complement.
GCTTACTATATGGTCAAATCTTTTGAGGGAACTTAGCTTGTAGGTGAATTCTAAATATGCATTTCTCGATATAGCTCATCAAGTATGTCATACTCTACGCGTAAATTGTCGTTACAGTTCTGAATGCAAGAGATCATTTTTTAAAATCTTCCTTATGCTAAGGGCATTATTGTATTTATAAAGAAGGAATGTGAGATATGTAATTAAATAGATACAGTAATTAACAATTATAATATAACAGTATTTTAGGAAGGTTTTTGCGGCGCTGAGGATGAAGAATATGATTCCTCTACTGAAACCGATATAGACTTAGAAGAGGTAGGCACTTTCGAAAGGCTTGGCGTAGTACCTCGAATAATCACTTCAAAACATAAAAACATAGCACATGTACATTTCAGGTTTCTTCGTAAAATAGAGATTCACGTTATACAGCGAATATACCTAAAAATGAAAAAATGCAGTTTGAAAGTATAAATTCGTGTTATATTCGCCGGATTTAAAAGTGTATATATTTTTCAAAATTCTGGCGAATAGGAAGTGAGTCTTAAGTTCGTACTATCAAACTGTATGGTGCCGTATCGAGCTTTCAGTTCACAGGTACGGGGCGCACCCCGATTTGAGAGCAGAGCCGATCCCAGAGTTTGAGACAATCACGAAAACTCCTTAGACTCCGGGCATCAACCATGTCCATTCCCCTGCTCTTTCCCTCTCTCAAGCTAAGTTAAATTTTGATCTTGTAGTGAAGTAAATTTCCAGGTACTTGTGCTTAAAAATAAATTTAATAATGTTTTAAACTATATGATCAGTGTATGATTTATTGTGAGATGAGTGTTTTAATTTTAGAATTAGTTAACTTAATTAATTGTCATGATGCGATGTGAAATTAGGAATCTGGGTTAAAGATTTAATAAATTAAATAAGTTTAAATAGTGTCGCATCATTTGGTGGCGTGACTTTTTCTTTTCCTAGACACGATGATGTGTTGTTAACTTAATTTTCTTCAAAAAAATTTTTTTTGTTGTTGTTTCCTTGTAAGTTTAAATTTAAACGAGATGTTGGGTCACCAAAGGATAATCTTAGTTCATCTGTGAAACATGTAAAAATTTCTTATTGTGTGCCATTGTGTTTTGATTGTATTTATTACTCAATTTTTCCGGTTGTGAAATTTTTTATTCTCGCAGTATTTTTTTTTTTATTATTTAGATTCTTGGGGATGTTGCAAACAACAACTTCTGAAAGAGGGTGGTGACGATGTGACAGGTACTGGTGCTTTTTCTTTTATATCGATGTTGATTTTTTTTATATACGCATTTACGCGAAAGTCGATTGGTTAAAAGTTTTATTTAATTTTCTGAGATTATGAATTTTCTCATACCCTGCACGAGTGCTTGAATTCAGTTGTTTTAGTTTGAATTTAATTGTTTCTGTTGCAATTTAATCTAGTTAGCAATTTTATTTTAACTTTTTAAACATGCCACGTACGCGACGATCCTACCCCCTTTTGACGCAGACAGCGTTTGAAAAATTTAATCTAACTGATTTGATCCCAAAGTATGACGGAAGCGAATCGTTGGGAATACGTAGGGTCTTGGAGAAAATCAGTGATGCTGCAAATTTAGGTAATTGGTCTAACGCTGAGAAAATCACTATTCTTAAACTAAAATTAGCGGGAATAGCTGAAGATTTTTTTTATCCGATCCAACTCACAGTAATTTAACAGAATTCAACGATATCGCTAGTGTTCTCATTTCGCGATTTGAGAGGACCATTCCGTTGTCCACGCGGCTTCAATTATTTTCATCCTGCATTCAGGGTTCATCCGAAAGCGTGCAAGAATTTGCAGAACGCATCAATAAACTAGGGACACAGATATTTCAGTCAAGTAATGCGACTCAAAACACGGCGGCACGTAACGCGAATGACCAACTTTTACAGTCCCGTTTCATCAGTGGGCTGCGAAACGATATTCGCAGATTTGTTTTGGCACGAGACCCCAATAATCTTGAGGAATCGGTAAACGCTGCGCTGATAGAAGAGCAAAACGCAAAACTCAATCAAATAGCTAATGACGAGAGAACTGGTTTGTCGCATTTACACACAGAAACATTGGACATTTTGGCATTGACGAACAAGTTAGATGAAATAAATTTGAGGGTCGAGCGATTGCAAGAGTCCAGTTCAGTTACGGCTCGCAAAACAGGTGGGGGTCTTTTTCGCAGAAGGGAGACTGACTTTAAATGTTTTTATTGTGGCTTAGAGGGACATAGGTAAACGGAATGTAGAAGAAAAAGAGCGGAAGAACGCCAATCGAATTACCAACCCCCCTGGGGAAATGCCGCGGTCGAATTTTCTGTTTTTCGCCACCCAAACACTCATTCTTTCGACCAATGACGCGTCCATTTCCACGACTCGGCTTTTCGCGACAATTACACAGCCCCCAGGCATTCTGTGACCATTCCTCAAAGAGCTTCCCGTGGCAGAGGTAATGCAGCTAGTTTCAGACGTAATACGAGAAATGATAATTTAAACTTCCGCGGAGAAAGCCGATTTTAGATACTAAACAATTGGTAGAAAAACGGCTTTCTCCTATAAAAACTAGAGACAATATTTTTGATCTGCCAATAGTTAACGCTAGCGCACAGGACCATAGATTCAGAATTTTTATTGACACAGGTGCGTCCGTTTCTTTAATGTCCAATTCACTTTTTGCTAAAATAAAAACGAAAATTTTAAAGAATTTAATGTTTCAATTCAAATTAAAGTGGTCAGCGGGAATACGGTGGAAATTCTCGGTTGTTATGAAATACAATTGTCATTGGGGGAATTTCATTTTCAACATATTTTTTTATAATTAAGCAAGATATTAATGATAATTATTGCGCTATTTTGGGATACGATTTTCTGAAATTATGGAATGCAGGTTTAGACATGGGTAAAACCGTTTATTAATTAATAAATTTTCAATTCCGCTTATCAATTTTTCGCTTCCTTCGCGTGCCCTACAGACTAGTTTTATTCATGGATTTTTAAAACACAAAACGTGTGTAGGTCCTCATTCTGTAACAAATGTTCGTATTCACGTCTCAACACTACCTAATTCTACGTCTTCGGCTACTATTCAGAGTACAGCAAAGTTGAAAAGTAAAAACATCCACTTAACTACTTCGCAAATCAATATCGATCCACAAACAAATGACACCATTATAAATATTAGAAACGATTCTGATAACATAATCATTCTTAACAAAAACATGAAAATAATTACTGTCAATAATTACGAAGACTTTTATTGCAATTTTCCCGTTTCCCAAGATATTCTACCCCCACCCCCCTCACGGAGAAGGATTTTAACCTTTCAGGTTTGGACAGCAAAATAAAAAATAGATTATTTCACTTTTAATTTCGCACAAAAGCGCTTTCGCTCGCTCTACGGTAGAATTATCCGCGGCCGCTACTGAGCATCATAGAATTAATCTGCAACATGACTATCCCATTAAATGTCCGATTTACAAGATTCCATTTAATTTAAGAAACGAATTTCGATGTCAGATAGCCGATTTAGAGAAGGCAGGGATTGTTTCAAAATCTTATTCCCAGTACAATACTCCTGCCTTGTTTGTTAAACAAAAAGAAAAATGGCGCCTTGTTTTAGATTTTAGGAAACTGAACGAAATAACTTTGACTCGTTATTTCAACATTGGACGACATTTTGCACGAAATTTCGGGTTCAAACTATTTTTCGGCATTAGACATGAAGTCAGCATTTAATCAAATTCCACTTCATTTTGCAGACAGGCATAAGACGGCATTCTCTACTCCAGACGGTGACAAATACGAATTTAATAGACTTTGTTTCGGTTTAAAAAACTCGCCTAAAGCATTTCAGTCCATTGTACAAGAGGTTTTGGGAGATTTATTTCACAACGGAGCTTTGGTTTATATAGACGACGTTATTTTATTTACTAAAACTATAGCTGAACATTTCGAATTATTGGGTAAGGTTTTTGAACGCTTTTAAAGAATTCACTTAAAATTTAATCCGAGTAATTGTCAATTTTTGACAAAGAGTTGTAAATTTTTGTGGTCTGTAGTAACGCTGGAAGGTATCCTTATAGATAAAGATAAGTCCGTTTCAATTAACGACTTTCTTGTTCCAACGGATCAAAAGCAAATTAAATCTTTCTTAGGGTGTTGTAATTTTTATAGAAGATATATTAAAATTTTCGCAAGACGAGCATTTCCATTAACGAATCTTTTAAGAAGACACTCCATTTGAGTGGACATCTGAGACGCAGGAGGCATTCGATGATATTAAGGAAGCCATATTAAACCCGCCTGTCTTAGCACTACCCGATCCAAATGCAGAATTACAAATCACGACGGTTGCTTCATCTCGCGGCATCGGGGCAGTTTTAGAACAAAAATATCCTAACTCTGAAGTCAAACCTTTACATTTTTTTTCAAAGGAATTAAATCCTTCGCAATCTAAATATAACGCAACTGTTTTGGAGTTCTTTGCAATATATACAGCATTAAATTTTTTTAGACCTTTCTTGTTGGGAAGAAAATTTAAAGTTTTTACGGATCATAAACCTCTCGCAGGATTTCTTTCAAATAAAAATCCTTCTTCCAAAATTTTGCGTGGGAAAATGGCTCTGGAAGAATTTAATTTCGATATACACTAAATCAGGGGTTCCTTAAATTCAGTCGCAGATCATATTTTTCTCGTTGTATTAATAACATCACAATAGCTTTGCCCGAGTCGAAAGATCTCATTAAAATGCAGCATGAGGATCCTGTTATAAGTCTTATTATACAAAAAATTGATCAAAATGAAGTTAGCCCACAAGTCAGCAACTATTTTATTAATGGGGAAGGTTTGTTACGTCATTTGTCCAAGCACCCGTCCAGATCATCCAGGTCTAACACCACTAGAAAACAAGTTTGCATTCCGCATTGTCTTAAAGCTAGAATTCTTGAATCTATCTATTCAGAATATGGAGGGCATCTTAAATTTTTTAAAACCTATCATCGACTCAGCGAAAACTTCTTTTGGCAGAATATGTATAAAGATACTAAAAATTTTGTTCGTTCTTGCACTGTATGTTTATCTCGAAAAAATGCTTTCAAAATTCCGCCAGCACCTCATCAGTCAGTAGAACAAAGTCAAGAACCAGGAGAAACGTGTCATATTGATATTTTTGGTCCTTTAAAGACCACGCCTAAAGGTAAAAGCTATGTTTTATCCATGATAGATGCATTCACAAAATACATTCATATCCTGCCACTTCCGGATATTATGTCGAGTACGATTTCTAAAGCTTTCTTTGATAATTACATTGTACACAGGGGTTGCCCACATAAATTAGTCGTAGATAACGCTACATATTTTAAGGGTTCAGAATTTGTTGAATTTTGCAGAGTTATGGACATTCATAAAAGACACGTATCAAGTTATTCCGCTCACTTCATCGGGAGGGTAGAGAAACCCAATCAATCGCTAGCCAATATCCTGGCATTATTACGCAAAAATACAAATGACTTGGATGAGCAACTCCCGCACACCACGTTAGCATTAAACTCAGCGATTCATGAAGCTACATACACATCGCCTTTTTTCTTGGAACATGGCAGGGATATTCGATTGTCTTACACTTACGAAAAGAACTCCGACACACCACAAAATAAGTATGAATATGTTGAGAAGCTTTTACCGTCTTTAGAGCAAATTTTTAATAAAGTTTTAAAAAATCTAAAAGAGCAGGAGGCATCACATATTGATCTGAGTACGAGAGCGACCAAGCAACATCATTATGATTACTAAATCGGGTCCTTGTGTTTTATTAAGACGCCTAATATTCAATCTAATTTATCTCCAAAACTCAGACCTAAGTTTGAAGGTCCCTACAGAGTAATAGAGCGTTTTTCTAACATCAATTATAGGGTCCAACATGTAGAACAATTGAGGAAGAGATTTAACACACATGTCAATTGGATGATTCCATTTATTAAGAGATTCTCATATTTACTTTTAAATAATTTAGACGATTTACAACCAGACGATACGGAGGTTAAAGGTATTGTTTCAAGTCCACGGTATAATTTAAGGGCCCGTGCAGGCAATTCGACTGTTTAATTTACTAATCGCGCTAATTTTTTTTTGAGGAAACTGAATTTTTTTTTTTTTTTTTTTACATTTTTACGCTTCGCCACTTAGAGAGCCCACACCTAGGAACGGTACCTGTTTCATTGTTGCACCTTGTTTTATGTCATGTTTTGATGTTTTAGTGAGACAAAATTTTGTACTTGTTATTTAATGAATTTTAGCTCATTTTTTTATGCAATTTGTTTCATGTCTTGATTTGATGCTTAAATGAGATAATGTTGTATGTAGCTAATATAAATTTTGGCTCTAGATAAAATATTTTTTGATGCTATGAGTTTTATGACAATATATAAATTTTATTGTTTGTAATAAGATCGATATTTAATTTTGCTATGCGATGCATGTATTCACGTCAATTTTAATTTTATAAATTTTAAGCTTTAATTCATGTTTGCAACAGAAAACAAATTTTGGGGTCTTTTGGACACCTGTCACGAAATTTGAATGTTGTTACTGTATATATACATTTGGCATTTTCATTAATCATATACTTTTATGTTGTGGTTATTATATAGTATTTAAATTTTTTATATACAAAAGGTTCTTTGCTTGAATAAGTTAGTTCATGCTTACTTGATTGTGTATAACTATGTACTTTTCTTGTTAAATTTTGATTTTGCATAAAAGATTAATTTTTTTTAGTGGCGTTATTTTGTCAGAAGCAATTTTAGTGATAAGTTGTGTTAGTGTATTAATTTTAAGTGTGGCTGTGTATTACTGAATAATGATATTTTTGGAATTCATACTTGTTAAGATATGGATAGAGGTGGTTGTTTGAATTTTTCCTTAAGAAATTATGTTGAAACTTAACTTTGTTTTGCTCAAGTTGTTTTGTTCTGTCATATCATTGCTAATTTTGATTTAAAACTTTTATAGTCTTTCGGTTAGGTGTTTCAATGTTAATTTAATTTTTTTGTGTGTGTTTGTTTTGCTATAGATTTGGAATTTTTTTGTTTGCTTAGGGTTCTAGTTAAATTGTGGTTTGGTTAAATGAATGTGCAGTCAATAATTTTGTCTCGCTTGTGTGCTAAACTGTACTAGGAATTGAATGTTTTGTTTGATGTCGTTATAGTAGTTCTGTTGGCTTAGGTTATTTTTTTTATTCATGGTAGCGCTTGGGTAGATTATTGAATTAAGTATTGTTATTAATTGAGTTTTTTATGGTTTTGTGGTTTTGGATTTTAATTGTAGTTTTGCATTGTTATTTGGAATTAAGTTTATGGTTAGATAATGGTATTGTTAAATTTTATATTTTGTGTACGCGTAGTTGTGTTAGCTTTGAGTTTGGTATTGGCGAAGAGGAGAATTTTGCTTTAGAATTGTTTCAGTTTTAGATATTGAGTTTGAAATTTTTTTTTGGTTTGAAAATATTGAAGATGATCAGGTGTGAATTTTTTGTTTTATTAATTGTTGAAGGAGTTAGATAAGTTTGAGTTAAGGATTTTGTGGAATATTTGAGAAAGTTATTCGAAGGAGATAGATAAATTTTAATTTGTTGAATTTGTTGAATAATTGGGAATGTTTTTTTTTATGGAGATAGATAAGTTTGCGTCCAAAAGTATGTGGTAAATTCGAGAGTTGTTTGATATGGAAATGGAAAATTGAGTTATAATGATTATGCGGTATATTGGAGAAAGTTGTTTTGATGTAGAGATGGTAATTTGAGTTAAAGATTGTGTGCGATTTCGAGTAAATAAGTTGATGAACATAAATAAGTTGAATTAATGATTTTGTGGCATTTTTAAGAATGTTTTGAGATGAATCTAGGAAAGTTCGAGTTGAGGATTATGTGCGATTTTGTGTAAATAAGTTGACGGGCACAGATGGGTTTTAGGTAATGGTATTGTGAGAAGTCGATTAATTATTTGGAAGTTGCGGATAAGTTTAGTTAGTGTTATTGAGGTACAGGATATGAATGATCTTGAGGTAAAGGCATTCTTGAATGATTGAGGAATCATTTTAAGGTTACTGAGAATTTTGGGTTAATGTTATGGAATGATATTTGAGTAATTAATTCGATGATTATTGATGAATTGAGTTAGCGGTATTGTTGAAAATTGAGGATCTTTGTTGTTTTTTTTTTTGTATATTTGTTGCGAGAACAGTGAAACATTGTGATGAGTTCTTTTTTAATTATTTAGAATTGATACATTGTATTACGTGGAATGTTAAAAAAATGATGTTGATTAGTGAAGTGAAATTTTTTTTTGGAATTATGTTATGTGTAGCACTTATAATTATTATTTTTTGCTTTTTTTGTTTTAGTTAAAATTACTTTACTCTGTATGTATCGCCTCATATGTCATGGGTTGCATTATCAATTTTATGTTTATAAATTTTTTTCTCTGAAATTTTCAACTGCATTTGCGATTTCTGGAATTCATTTCTCAATATGGAAAATCGCATGTATTGAATGTAGAAGAAATTGTTTTTTTTTTCCTCTCAAATTTTTTTTCCGAAGTATTGATCGATATAGTTATTTTTTTTTATAATCGGGTTAGCATGGTTTTTTTTTATTGATTGTACATTCTGTTTCTTGTGTTGGTGTTTGCGGCATGCAGCAAATCATTTGCGCAGAGAATGGCAAGTTCAATTTTCTTTTTCTGCCTTTGTAAACATTGCGGGTGCATCCTGATCAAATACACACTCATAAATTGCAATTCTAAATTTAATCGCATTAATTTTTTTTTTATTAATTTCAAATTGTAACCAATGCTTGTTGTGAATTTTTTTAAATTTCTTAGGCTATTAAGCATTCTCAGAGGTTATAAAAAATTTTTACCGTGTACACTATTTGCTTCAATTATAGATTTTAATTTGAAAATCTGAATTTAACTACATTACTTTTTTAAACCAATGCTTGTAGTGAATTTTTTTAAAATTTCTTAGGCTATTAAGCATTCTCGGAGGTTATTTTAATTTTTCTTCACCTACGCACTATTCGCTTGAATTTCTAATTTTTTTATTTTATAATAATTTTTTTTTAGTTTTTTTTTTTTTATTTTACGAAAGATTGTTATCGTTGCTCTTAGTGAACCATTGCAATTTCTTATGCTTTGAGTACTGTTAAAGGTTAAAATAATAATTTTTTTTGGTGGTCTGATACATGCACATCATATTGGTCGTGTCAAGATTTCAATGTTATACGATTATTAGGTGTCTGTTTCTTAGTGCCACGTTTGTATTGATTATATATGTTTCACTTGTAGTTATTTCTTATCACAAAGCATTTTGTTCGATGCTCGTATGTGTGGTTATTGTGAGTATCGAAGCTGTTATATATGCAATTTTTGAATTTACTATGCGTTACTCGTCTTATTTTTTTTATTATTTAGTGGCACATGATTCTTTGTGATTATTCGATTATTTCTATTTGTTATTTTATATATGTTGTCCTTGTTAATTGTTTGGTGACCCGTTCGACACTTATTTGTTCGTAACATGAATTTAATTGTACTTGTTAGTAGTTATTTTTTCCCTCTCACCGCTAACGGACTTGGGACTTAACTTTTTGGAATTTACTTTATATTTTTTTTTCTTCTTTTCTGTTACATTTTCAACTGTAAATTGTGGGAATGGTGACGTTGGTGCTTGGAGTCTGCGGCGGAAGTCAAATGTGGTCAAGTTTTTCTTTTCTATACACTGGTTTTGGTTTCATGACTAATATGGTTTCCCTGGAAGACAAATTTTTTTTCTATTGCAGTGTACATGGAACATTATTATTCCGCATCTGCCGGAACCTACGGGGCCAGTTTAAATTCTACTCATCGTGGACGGACTGCAGACTTTTGATGTGTTGTCCCGCCGGAGCGCATAACATTCTTCACAGTGTCGATGCATCAACTATTTCTTCTGGTCGGGACACATACATATGATCGCCGAACTCTCTTCTCGTGATGGAACATTTTTTTTTATTGCTGGTTGTAATAATTTTTTTTGTGCTGTGTATTTGAGAGAGGGGAGGAGTGATGGGAGGCCAGAAAGAATTATTCAGCAGACCTCAAAATTTCAAAGTCAGGTTTTTTTGGAATTCGCTTCAATTTCCTCTCACTTGACAGTGAAATTCCTTAGGAAAGGGTGTGTCAGAAAGTTCCCGCGCATGGGGGTCAGTAGACCTATAAATTGATGGGTGCGTCAAGAGATTTCCCGCGCTCCCAAAAGTTCATTAAACCCCGAGTTTGGAATGCTTTAATTCTGCGCTGATCTCTGGACCAATCAGAGACAATTAAAGTGGACAAGACAAAGAGTCCGCTCTAGGATTTTTGTGTGAAAAGTCGTAAATTAAAACGGGACGCACACCGATTTGAGAGCAGAGCCGATCCCAGAGCTAGAGACAATCACGAAAACTCCGGGCATTAACCATGTCCATTCCCCTGCTCTTTCCCTCTCTCAAGCTAAGTTAAATTTTGGTCTTGTAATGAAGTAAATTTCCGGATACATGTGCTTAAAAATAAATTTAATAATGTTTTAAACTATAAGATCAGTGTATGATTTATTGTGAGATGAGTGTTTTAATTTTAGAATTAGTTAACTTAATTAATTGTCATGATGCGATGTGAAAATAGGAAACTGGGTTCAAAATTTAATAAATTAATTAAGTTAAAATAGCGTCGCATCAATGGAATTCCCTTTCCGAACTTACACACCAAGTCAGGGGTGGATATCAAACTCCGACAGATTTAACATGCAGTCACCTTTCTACATACTTGGACTTCAGTGGTTCTAGGGTCGAACCCCGGATACAACAGCCATCGGTCTGCGATCCTGAAAACTAGTGCAAAGCACTGGTGTATGAATTATACGTTAACTTAAGAATCACAGAATCGTCGCACTTTTTTCGTAATAAGGCTATGAAGGAAGAGATTTATTTGTATAATAATGAAATTTCATAATACTTAGTTCCACGAAAGGATTTTTAATGATTGATCATCCACCACTGATCTACAATTAGCTACTGATGAAAGAGAATAAGAAGCGGTGTAAAATTTCTAAATATTTTTTTATTAAAATATAGGCAAAGTACCCTTTAATATGATAAAACTCTTACTATTGCAAGCAGAAAATTTTAAGCAAAATATATTTGTCAAGTCCAGTTCACATACACAAAAAATTGTATTAAACATACAAGAAAAAAGAATGTGTTAACCTTCACTTATAATTTCAGCATTCTCAGAAACGCTTTTTTCAATAGAAAGCGATCAGACATTTTCTAATTTCAGTGAAATGCTTTTCAAATTTATTGGTTGCTTTATTTAATAAAAGGTGGCAATTTTTTTTTCAGTTTTAAAACTTAATGTTATTTATTAAGTTATTTTATCGTATACATTATCAACTTCAAACCGAGTTCTACATTTGACGTAACTTTTTTTCTAATGTAAGCATTTTAAGAAAGAAAAAAAAACTTCTATATGTTATCATCAAATGAACTTTATAAAATATTTCACAAATCTTACCAAATAATAATAAATCTGTATTTTTACTGATGTTAAGTAGAATTATATTACGACTGAGATTTACATTTAGATTGCACAAGGGCTATTGGAAACATACTATGTACAATCGAACCATGGTTTAGTGACAATTATGAACCTTTATCTGAGAGACACCATTCTCTCATTACTACCACACTACATCAAGGGGAGGACGTTCAAGACTCGACATATGTATGGTACAATGGTTCCTTTTGTAAGCCGAGTCTTCAGCGGTAATAGGTTCGAAAGAGGGTTTCTGATTTCTCGGTTTTTTCCTATTGCGGGGAACGTCCGGGAAATCCCAAAATGTAATTTTCGTTCGCGGTATTCCCAGAAATACATCAAAATTTAAAAAAAAAAAAATAAAAACAAGTTATTTTTAAATAAAATCAATAATAATTATGCAAAATATTGATACATTTAAATTCTAAAATTAATACTCATTTATAAAATGAGCTAAAATACAAAAAAGCTATAATGCATTATTTATTCATTTTTAAAATAGGATTACAGGAACCAGAAACCGTTTATACTTTTATCACTCAGCCTATTTCTAATCTCTGTGACGAACAATCCTACAGCATAAAAAGCTCTCTTGGCCTTAAATGACGTCGGAGGATTTATTTTTAAACCCTCACATAGTATTAAAATTTTTGGTAAACGATTTTCAGTCCAATAGGACAACTGCATCTCTTGTTTCATGATTTTGTTGACACTAGTACTTTTTTGGTTGAACAATATAAAACTTTGGATTTAGAGTAAACTCCTTTCTCTAACTTTTTGTCCCACGTCAGATGTTTTTCTTTCATGGTCTCCATGCTCTTATTTTCTGAGTGCGAAGAGTTGCATATTGATTCCTCTTCTTCGCAGAAATACCTTGTCCCTATCTCATTTGGGCTTGACTAACAAACAAATATTTACGAGGCAATCGTGGAATATCCACCCTAAGTGCAGCTGCTTGGTATTTTCTCCCAAAATTAAGGTATTGCATTCATCCTATTAAATTACTGTCGGGTCTCTAATTTTTTCTTAGAATTAGAGAATATTTAAAATTGTTTGCAATTTTTGAAACTTATTCGTTTCACTCTCTAATGACGAAAGAAAATGATTCGTCTGCAATTAGCAAAGTTCCATTTTGACTACACAGTTTTGTAAGAGAATTTTTTTGACTTTAAGCCTACAACAATTATAGTCACAGTTTCTAACTCTACATTGGCTACCATTTGTTCTTCCTTAACGTCAATTAATGACTTTAAAATTCCTAACTTTATGCCTAAAAATCTTTGAGGGATTGCCAACAAACTATTCCAGAGTGTTTTGGTCACGGCGATTCCCGAGAAATCCCGGGGATAGAAAAGTACAGAAATCTTTTTATTTCGAGGGAAAGAAACCCTTGTTCGATATCCTTAAACGTCAGGTACGAGTAAATTACCGAGTTCGCTAAGTTACTGCGGTCAAAAATTAATACTATGAAGAAAATTTGACTATGTTGGAACTCTTGATCACGATGCTCGTATGAATTTCCATTTATGCTAAGAAATGTTTGATATTTAAAAAAAAAAACTACCAGAAGAATCCTGTAATTCCAAATTTTTGCTACGATTCTTGGTTCTTTGAGTCAATTTATTCCACAATTTATAGTTGCTATCATTCTGCAAATTGGTTGCAGACAAGAGTCTTTAGTGTTAAAAATATATCTATTATGTCATAAATCAGCCAATATGTATATAAAAGACGCAATTTTGATAACAGATAAGCAATTTCTTTTTGTTTGATAAGAACGTTTTTGAATAGTTTAACCCTTGAAAAACATCCGATGCAATTGCATTTTGTTCTACCATGAATACACATTCACAATATAAATGGATATTGAAAAGTTAAGGTCGTGCTTTCTTTGGTAAAAACTATTCAGAACAAAAGAAAATTTATTTATGCACATATATATAAGTGTGTGCGAAGTCTTTCTTAATGATTACCACCGAACACTTTTCAATATACTCCTTGTAAACCTTTTTTTTTGGAAAATTAGTTGTTACTTTTGTAGTTTATTATAAGGTCAAACCTTTTGAGGGGACTTAGCTTGTAGGCGATCTGCAAAAATGTACTTTTGGATACAGCCTCAACAAGTATGTCATATTCTGCGCGTGAATTGCCGTTACAGTTCTGAATGCATGAGATCATTTTTAAAATCTTCCTTGTGCTAAAGATCATTATTGTAGTTATGAAAAAGGAATTTGTGATACGTAATTAAATAGATACAGTAATTAACAAATATAATATAACGGTATTTTAGGAAGGTTTTTGCAACGCTGATGATGAGAGAGAGAAGAATCAAATGATATATGCACAATATGATTCATCTACTGAAACCGATATAGACTTAGAAGAGGTAGGCACTTTTGAAAGTCTTGGCGTAGTACCTCGAATAATCACTTTAAAACATAAGAACATAGCACATGCACATTTCAGGTTTCTCCGTAAAAAAGGAGATTCAAGTTATACAGCGAATATACATAAAAATGAAAAAATACAGCCTGAAAGTATAAGTGCGCGTTATACGCCGGACTTTGAAGTGTATATATTTTTTTCAAAATTCTGGTGCATATGAAGTGAGTCTTAATGTCATACTGGCAAACTGTATCGTGTTGTATCGAGCTTCCATGCCGCAGGTACGGAGCTCAACCCTATTCCCCTCACGGATTGTGCAACTTCGCCTCAGGCTCTCCTCCCTTCAGAGGGTTGATAAATAAATGCAAAGTTTTATTGATAACTAAACACTGGGGATTTTTCTGCGCTAATCTCATCGCCTGCTGGATTGTATGTTCATGTACTTCAGTGTCCAATGTCATAAAAACAAAAAAGCATATATTAAGCATTCGCTTAATTTGGGCTGTTGCACCACTGAATTTAGTATAAAGCAACACAAGAACTAATGATGACGGACCTCGTAATTTTGAACAATGGTTAAAAGAAGAACACGACAATTAAACTGGCATTCCCTCTCCGAACTTAAACACCACGTCAATGGTGGATATCAATCTCCAAAAGATTTAATATGCAGTCGTCTTTCTATATACTTGGACTTCAGCGGTTCTAGGGTCGAAACTCTGATACAACAGCCATAGGTCTGCGATCCTGAAAACTAGTGCAAAGCGCTGGTGTATGAATTTTACCTTAACTTTCAAAACATAGCATTGTCCAACTGTTTTCGTAATAAGCCTATGAAGAAAGAGACTTTTTTGTAGAATAATGAAATTTCATAAAACTTAGTACCGCGAAAGGCTTTTTAATCATTCATCATTCGCCACTGAATTGCAATCAGCTACAGATGAAAGAGAAGAAAAAGCTTTGTAAAATTTCTTAAAATTCTCCATTAAAAAGTAGACATAGTACCATTTAGTACGATGAAACTCAAAGTATTGGAAGCAATAAAATTTAAACAAAAGAGATTTTAAGATCCAGTTAAGGTACACAAAAAATTGTATTAAACATATTAGAAAAGAAAATGTGTTAACCTTCCTTTATCATTTCAGCATTCTACAGAAACGCTTTTTTCAACAAAAAAAAACTAAAGCTCCAGCTCCAGCAAAATATGCGAAATGCATAACAAACTTATCAGTTGCTTCATTTAATATAAAGTGGTATTTTTTTCAGTTTAAAATTTAATGTTATTTAATAAGTTATTTTATCGAATAAATATACATTATCAACTTTAAACAGAGTTCTACTTTAACGTAATATTTTTTCTCAGTTGATATCATTTACAATATCAATGGACATTGGAAACTTTAGGTCATGGTTTCTTTGGTAACAATTTTTCACAACGAAAGATAATTTATTTATTCACCTATAAATAAGTGTGTGCGAAATCATTATTATGATTACCACAGAATATTTTCACTACTCCTTGAAAACCTTCTATTTTTGGAAAATTAGTTGTTACTGTTGTAGCTTACTATAAGGTCAAATCTTTTGAGGGGACTTATCTTGTAGGTGAATTCTAAATATGCATTTCTGGATATAGCCTCACCAAGTATGTCATACTCTGCGCGTAAATTGTAGTTACAGATCTGAATGCATGAGATCATTTTTAAAATCTTCCTTATGCTAAAAAGCATTATTGTATTTATAAAGGAGGAATGTGTGATATGTTATGAAATAGATACCGTAATTAACAAATATAATATAACAGTATTTTAAGAAGGTTTCTGTGGCGCTGATGATGAAGAATCAAATGATGAAGAATATGATTCCTCTACGGAAATCGATACAGACTTAGATTAGGAAGGCACTTTCCATACGCTTGGCGTAGTACCTCGAATAATCACTTCAAAACTTAAGAACATAGCAGATGTACGTTTCAGGTTTCTTCGTAAAAAGGAGATTTACGTTATACAGCGAATATACCTAAAAATGAAAAAAATACAGTTTGAAAGTATAAGTTCGTGTTATATTTGCCGGATTTGAAAGTGTATATATTTTTCGAAATTCTGGCGCAGATGAAGTGAGTCTTAAGTTCGTACTATCAAACTGTAAGGTGTCGTATCGAGCTTCCAAGCCACAGGTACGGGCTCAACCCTATTCCCTTCCCGGATTGCGCAAGGTCCGCTCAGGCTTTCATTCGTGAAGTGGGTTGATAAATAAGTGCCAAGTTTCTTTAGAACTAAACACTGGGGATGTTACACCAAACGGATCGCCTGCTGGATTGTATGCTTATGCACTTCAGTGTCCAAAGTCATAAAAACGAAAAAGCATACAGTAAGCATTGGTTTACTATGGGCTATTGTGTCACCGAATGTAGTATAAAGCAACAAGATAACTAAAGGTGACGGACCTCGTAATATTGTACAATGGTTAAATAAAGAGCATGACACTTAAAATGGCACTCCCTCTCCGAAATTACACACCAACTCAGGGGTGGATATCAAACTCCGACAGATTTAACATGCAGTCACCTTTCTACATACTTGGACTTCAGCGGTTCTAGGGTCGAACCCCGGATACAACAACCATAAGTCCACGATCCTGAAAACTACTTCAAAGCACTGGTGTATGAATTTTACGTTAACTTTAAAACTACAGGATTGTCACACTGTTTTCGTAATAAGCCTATGAAGGAAGAGAATTATTTGTATAATAATGGAATTTCATGATACTTAGTACCGCGAAAGGCTTTTTAATGATTGGTCACCCAACACTGAACTGCAATCAGCTACGGATGAAAGAGAATAAGAAGCGGTGTAAAAATCCTTACAATGTTTTATTAAAAAATAGACAAAGAACAATTTAATATGATGAAACTCTTAGTATTGCAAGCTATAGATTTTAAGCAAAAGATATTTGTAAAGTCCAGTTCACATACACAAAAATTTGTATTAAACATACAAGAAAAAAAATGGTTTTAACTTCATTTATAATTTCAGCGTTCTACAGAAACGCTTTTTTCAATAGAAAGGGATCAGATATTTTCTAATTTCAGTGAAATGCTTTCCAAATTTATTGGTTGCTTTATTCGGTAAAAAGTGGCAAATTTTTTTTTTCAGTTTTAAAACTTAATGTTATTTATTAAGTTATTTTATCGTATACATTATCAACTTCAAATCGAGTTCTACTTTTGACGTAACATTTTTTCTAATGTAAGCATTTTAGAAAAGAAAAATAAATTGCTATACGTTAACATCAAAAAGAACTTTATAAAATGTTTCACAAAGTATAATAAATCTGTATTTTCACTGATGTTAAGTAAAATTATATTACGACTGAGATTTACATTTACATTGCACAAGGGTTATTGGAAACATACTATGTACACTCGAACCACGGTTAAGTGACAATTATGACCCCTTATCTGAGAGACACCATTCTCTCATTATTACCACACTACATGAAGGGGAGGATGTTCAAGACTCGACATATGTATGGTACAATGGTTCCTTTTGTAAGCCGAGTCTTCAGCGGTAATAGGTTCGAACTAGGGTTTCTGATTTCTCGGTTTTTTCCTATTGCGGGGAACGTCCGGGAAATCCAAAAATGTAATTTTCGTTCAAGGTATTCCCAGAAATACATCAAAATTTTTAAAAAAATTAAAAACAAGTTATTTTTAAATAAAATCAATAATAATTATGCAAAATAAGTATACATATAAATTCTAAAATTAATACTCATTTATAAAATGAGCTAAAAAATACAAAAAAACTATAATGCATTATTTATTCATTTTTAAAATAGGATTACAGAAAGCAGAAACAGTTTATACTTGTATCACTCAGCTTATTTCTAAGCTCTATGACGAACAATCCTTCAGCAGAAAAAGCTCTCTCGGCCTTAAATGATTATTTTTAAACCCTCACATAGTATTAAAATTTTTGGTGAACGATTTTCAGTCCAATTGGACACTGCATCTCTTGTTTCTCTGATTTTGTGGAAACTAGTACTTTTTTGGTTGAACACACAATATAAAACTTTGGATTTAGAGTAAACTCCTTTCTCTAACTTTTTGTCCCACGTCAGATGTTTTTCTTTCATGGTCTCCATGCTCTTATTTTCTGAGTGCGAAGAGTTGCATATTGATTCCTCTTCTTCGTTGAAATACCTTGTCACTATCTCATTTGGGCTTGTCTAACAAACAAATATTTACCAGGCAATCGCGAAATATCCACCGTAAGTGCAGCTGCTTCGTATTTTCTCACAAAATTGAGGTATTGCATTCATCCTATTAAATTACTGTCTCTCGGCTCTCTAATTATTTCTTAGAATTAGAGAATATTTAAAATTGTTTGCAAATTTTGAAACTTATTCGTTTAACTCTCTAATGAACGAAAGAAAATGATTCGTCTGCAATTAGCAAAGTTCCATTTTGACTACACAGATTTTGTATGCGAATTTTTTTGACTTTAAGCCTACAACAATTGTAGTCACAGTTTCTAACTCTACATTGGCTACCATTTGTTCTTCCTTAACGTCAATTAATGATTTTAAAATTCCTAACTTTATGCCTAAAAATCTTTGAGGGATTGCCAACAAACTATTCCAGAGTGTTTTGGTCACGGCGATTCCAAAGAAATGCCGGGGGTAGAAAAGTACAGAAATCTTTTTATTTCGAGGGAAAGAAACCCTTGTTCGATATCCTTAAACGTCAGGTACGAGTAAATTACCCTGTTCGCTAAGTTACTGCGGTCTAAAATTAATACTATGAAGAAAACAATTTGACTATGTTGGAACTCTTGATCACGATGCTCGTATGAATTTCCATTTATGCTAAGAAATGTTTGATATTTTAAAAAAAAAACTACCAGAAGAATCCTGTAATTCCAAATTTTTGCTACGATTCTTGGTTCTTTGAGTCAATTTATTCCACAATTTATAGTTGCTATCATTCTGCAAATTCGTTACAGACAAGAGTCTTTAGTGTTAAAAATATATCTATTATGTCATAAATCAGCCGATATGTACATAAAAGACGCAATTTTGATAACAGATAAGCAATTTCTTTTTGTTTGATAAGAACGTTTTTGAATAGTTTAACCCTTGAAAAACATCCGATGCAATTGCATTTTGTTCTACCATGAATACACATTCACAATATAAATGGATATTGAAAAGTTAAGGTCGTGCTTTCTTTGGTAAAAACTATTCAGAACAAAAGAAAATTTATTTATGCACATATATATAAGTGTGTGCGAAGTCTTTCTTAATGATTACCACCGAACACTTTTCAATATACTCCTTGTAAACCTTTTTTTTAAAAAATTAGTTGTTATTTTTGTAGTTCATTATAAGGTCAAACCTTTTGAGGGGACTTAGCTTGTAGGCGATCTGTAAATATGTATTTTTGGATACAGCCTTAACAAGTATGTCATATTCTGCGCGTGAATTGCCGTTACAGTTCTCAATGCATGAGATCATTTTTAAAATCTTCCTTGTGCTAAAGAGCATTATTGTAGTTATGAAGAAGGAATTTGTGATACGTATATAAATAGATACAGTAATTAACAAATATAATATAAAGGTATTTTAGGAAGGTTTTTGCAACGCTGATGATGAGAGAGAAGAAGAATCAAATGATATGCACAATATGATTCATCTACTGAAACCGATATAGACTTAGAAGAGGTAGGCACTTTTGAAAGGCTTGACGTAGTACCTCGAATAATCACTTTAAAACATAAGAACATAGCACATGCACATTTCAGGTTTCTCCGTAAAAAACGAGATTCAAGTTATACAGCGAATATACATAAAAATGAAAAAATACAGCCTGAAAGTATAAGTGCGCGTTATACGCCGGACTTTGAAGTGTATATATTTTTTTCAAAATTCTGGTGCATATGAAGTGAGTCTTAATGTCATACTGGCAAACTGTATCGTGTTGTATCGAGCTTCCATGCCGCAGGTACGGAGCTCAACCCTATTCCCCTCACGGATTGTGCAACTTCGCCTCAGGCTCTCCTCCCTTCAGTGGGTTGATAAATAAGTGCAAAGTTTGATTGATAACTAAACACTGGGGGTTTTTCTGCGCCAAACTCATCGCCTGCTGGATTGTATGTTCATGTACTTCAGTGTCCAATGTCATAAAAACAAAAAAGGATATATTAAGCATTCGCTTCATTTGGGCTGTTGCACCACTGAATTTAGTATAAAGCAACACAAGAACTAATGATGACGGACCTTGTAATTTTGAACAATGGTTAAAAGAAGAACACGGCAATTAAACTGGCATTCCCTCTCCGAACTTACACACACGTCAATGGTGGATATCAATCTCCAAAAGATTTAATATGCAGTCGTCTTTCTATATACTTGGACTTCAGCGGTTCTAGGGTCGAAACTCTGATACAACAGCCATAGGTCTGCGATCCTGAAAACTAGTGCAAAGCGCTGATGTATGAATTTTACCTTACTTTTAAAGCATAGCATTGTCGAAATGTTTTCGTAATAAGCCTATGAAGAAAGACTTATTTCTAGAATAATGAAATTTCATAAAACTTAGTACCGCGAAAGGCTTTTTAATCATTCATCATCCGCCACTGAATTGTAATCAGCTACAGATGAAAGAGAAGAAAAAGCGGTGTAAAATTTCTTAAAATTCTCCATTAAAAAGTAGACAAAGTACCATTTAGTATGATGAAACTCAAATTATTGTAAGCAATAAAATTTAAACAAAAGATAATTTTAAGATCCAGTTGAGGTACACAAAAAATTGTATTAAACATATTAGAAAAGAAAATGTGTTAATCTTCCTTTATCATTTCAGCGTTCTACAGAAACGCTTTTTTCAACAAAAAAAAAAAAAAACTAAAGTTCCATCACAAGCAAAATATGCGAAATGCATAACAAACTTATCGGTTGCTTCATTTAATAAAAAGTGGTATTCTTTGAGTTTTAAAACTTAATGTTATTTAATAACTTATTTTATCAAATTAATATACATTATCAACTTTAAACCGAGTTCTACTTTTGACGTAATATTTTTTCTCAGTGGATACCCATTTACAATATCAATGGACATTGGAAACTTTAGGTCATGGTTTCTTTGGTAACAATTGTTCACAACGAAAGATAATTTATTTATTCACCTATGAATAAGTGTGTGCAAACTCATTATTATGATTACCACAGAACATTTTCAATACTCCTTGAAAACCTTCTATTTTTTGGAAAATTAGTTGTTATTCTTGTAGTTTACTATAAGGTCAAATCTTTTGAGGGGACTTAGCTTGTAGGTGAATTCTAAATATGCATTTCTGGATATAGCCTCATCAAGTATGTCATACTCTGCGCGTAAATTGCCGTTACAGTTCTGAATGCATGAGATCATTTTTAAAATCTTCCTTATGCTAAAAAGCATTATTGTATTTATAAAGGAGGAATGTGTGATGTGTTATGAAATAGATACAGTAATTAACAAATACCGGGTGGGCAAAAAGTCCGTAAAAACTTTAAAAATTCATAAAATCCGGAAAAATGAACGAAAAAAAAAACTGTTTGCGGGATCAGCATTAGTATGTCACGGGATTTTTTTTAAGCTAGAAAAAAAATAATTCGAAAATCATCCGGTAGGTGGCGCTGATGTACGCAAATCAAAGAAACAATGCATAAATAATGAACAGAAAACTTTCACAACTTTATTACACCAGAATATGTTCCACATTACCACCACCACAGGGAAGAAGACATTCCAGACGAGTGACAAATCCAGCAACGGCAGAGTGCAACATGTCCGGATGTATGGAGGATACTTCTCTGCGGATCGCTTCCTGCAGTTCAGACAGACTTGATGGACCGGATAGATACACGCGAGATTTCAAATATCCCCACAACCAGAAGTCTGCCGGTGTTAAATCTGGAGACCGAGGAGGTCATGGGTACCTGCAGTGCCTGCTAACGATTCTGTCTTCCCCGAACGTCTGTATCAGGAATGCCTTAACCGGGTTAGCAGTGTGACTGGTTGCTCCATCTTGCATGAACGTGACATTCGAAATCTGACCTCGTTGAATTAAACATGGCACGACAGTCTCCCGCAGAAGCGTTAGATAACGCTGAGCATTTACCGTTTCCGTTATCCATCCATTTACTGCGCACTGCGTTTCAAAGAAGAAGGGTCCTATGATAAATGAACCCGTGAAACCACACCATGCTGTCACTTTTGGGGAATGCAATGGCTTCTGTGTGTACTCACGTGGATTAGAGGTCGCCCAAATGCGACAGTTATGGTTGTTAACGTCACCATGAAGCGAGAAATGAGCTTCATCTGTCCACAAGATGTTAAAAACCCAGGTGGGATCCTGTTCCATTTTAGAGAAGGCCCACTTCGCAAATGCTTCCCCTCTGTGCGGTATCTGCTGGCAAAAGTTCATGGCACGATTGCAATTTGTATGGGTACAGCTGGAGGATTCGACGAAGAATATTGCGGACAGATGATGGTGGTAAGCCCAATCGTCTGGCAGCTTTACGAGCACTGCTGGTCCCTGAAGCTGCTTCGGACGCAATCGCTTCCATTTCGACAGCAATGTAGGGTGCACGTGCTTCTTTCAAGCATGGTCGTCCGGCTCGTGCTCGATCCTCCAACATTCCAGTTTCCTCAAAACGTTTAACAAGCTTTAAGAGACCTGCAGGTGTTAAAGGGCCTTTTCCACTCTTCACATTTTTCTGAACTCGAAATTTACGCAAGGCAATGGTTTACGCAAGGCAATGGTCGCTGATTCCTCGTTCATGTAAAATAACTTCACCAACAAAGCTTTATCCGGTGCATTGAGCATTCTTGTTCACATTCACTGTTTGCAATGGTGGAATGAATGTGGATTCATTGAGAGCAAAGGTTTTTATAGCCGTCTAATTTGCATATTTCCACCACAGACGCTTGTAACAGCGCCACCTACCGGATGATTTTCGAATTATTATTTTTTTTTCTAGCTTAAAAAAAATCCCGTGACATACTAATGCTGATCCCACAAACAGTTTTTTTTTTGTTCATTTCTCCGGATTTTATGAATTTTTAAAATTTTTACGGACTTTTTGCCCACCCGGTATAATATAACAGTATTTTAGGAAGGTTTCTGTGGCGCTGATGATGAAGAATATGATTCCTCTACGGAAATCGATACAGACTAAGATTAGGAAGGCACTTTCCATACGCTTGGCGTAGTACCTCGAATAATCACTTCAAAACATAAGAACAAAGCAGATGTACGTTTCAGGTTTCTTCGTAAAAAGGAGATTCACGTTATACAGCGAATATAACTAAAAATGAAAAAAAATACAGTTTGAAAGTAAAAGTTCGTGTTATATTTGCTGTATTTTAAAGTGTATATATTTTTCAAAATTCTGGCGCAGATGCAGTGAGACTTAAGTTCGTACTATCAAACTGTAAGGTGTCGTATCGAGTTTCCAGGCCACAGGTACGGGCTCAACCCTATTCCCCTCCCGGATTGCGCAAGGTCCGCTCAGGCTTTCATTCGTGAAGTGGGTTGATAAATAAGTGCCGAGTTTCTTTAGAACTAAACACTGGGGATGTTGCGCCAAACGGATCGCCTGCTGGATTGTATGCTTATGCACTTCAGTGTCCAAGGTCATAAAAACGAAAAAGCAAACAAAAGCATTGGTTTACTATGGGCTATTGCGTCACCGAATGTAGTATAAAGCAACAAGATAACTAAAGGTGACGGACCTCGTAATATTGTACAATGGTTAAATAAAGAGCATGACACTTAAAATGGCATTCAATGTCCGAACTTTCACACCAACTCAGGGGTGGATATCAAACTCCGACAGATTTAACATGCAGTCACCTTTCTACATACTTGGACTTCAGCGGTTCTAGGGTCGAACCCCGGATACAACCATAGGTCCGCGATCCTGAAAACTACTGCAAAGCACTGGTGTATGTATTTTACGTTAACTTTAAAACTACAGGATTGTTACACTGTTTTCGTAATAAGCCTATGAAGGAAGATAATTATTTGTATAATATTGGAATTTCATAATACTTAACACCGCGAAAGGCTTTTTAATGATTGGTCATCCACCACTGAACTGCAATCAGCTACGGATGAAAGAGAATAAGAAGCGGTGTAAAATTCCTTAAAATGTTTTATTAAAAAATAGACAAAGAACAATTCAATATGATGAAACTCTTAGTATTGCAAGCTATAGATTTTTAACAAAAGATATTTGTAAAGTCCAGTTCACATACACAAAAATTTGTATTAAACATATAAGAAAAAAAATGGTTTAACCTTCATTTATAATTTCAGCGTTCTAGAGAAACACTTTTTTCAATAGAAAGGGATCAGATATTTTCTAATTTCAGTGAAATGCTTTCCAAATTTATTGGTTGCTTTATTCGGTAAAAAGTGGCAATTTTTTTTTTCAGTTTTAAAACTTAATGTTATTTATTAAGTTATTTTATCGTATACATTATCAACTTTAAACCGAGTTCTACTTTTGACGTAACATTTTTTCTAATTAAAGCATTTTAGAAAAGAAAAATAAACTTTCTATACGTTATCATCAAAAAGAACTTTATAAAATGTATCACAAATCTTACCAAAGTATAATATATCTGTATTTTCACTGATGTTAAGTAAAATTATATTACGACTGAGATTTACATTTACATTGCACAAGGGCTATTGGAAACATAATATATACAGTTGAACCATGGTTAAGTGACAATTATGACCCCTTATCTGAGAGACACCATTTTCTCATTACTACCACACTACATGAAGGGGAGGATGTTCAAGACTCGACATATGTAGGGTACAATGATTCTTTTTGTAAGCCGAGTCGTCAGCGGTAATAGGTTCGAACTAGGGTTTCTGATTTCTCGGTTTTTTCCTATTGCGGGGAACGTCCGGGAAATCCCAAAATGTAATTTTCGTTCGCGGTATTCCCAGAAATACATCAAAATTTTAAAAAAAATTAAAAACAAGTTATTTTTAAATAAAATCAATAATAATTATGCAAAATAAGGATACATACAAATTCTAAAATTAATACTCATTTATAAAATGAGCTAAAAAATACAAAAAAACTATAATGCATTATTTATTCATTTTTAAAATAGGATTACAGAAAGCAGAAACAGTTTATACTTGTATCACTCAGCTTATTTCTAAGCTCTATGACGAACAATCCTTCAGCAGAAAAAGCTCTCTCGGCCTTAAATGATTATTTTTAAACCCTCACATAGTATTAAAATTTTTGGTGAACGATTTTCAGTCCAATAGGACACTGCATCTCTTGTTTCTCTGATTTTGTTGAAACTAGTACTTTTTTGGTTGAACAATATAAAACTTTGGATTTAGAGTAAACTCCTTTCTCTAACTTTTTGTCCCACGCCAGATGTTTTTCATGGTCTCCATGCTCTTATTTTCTGAGTGCGAAGAGTTGCATATTGATTCCTCTTCTTCGCAGAAATACCTTGTCACTATCTCATTTGGGCTTGTCTAACAAACCAATATTTACCAGGCAATCGCCAAATATCCACCGTAAGTGCAGCTGCTTCGTATTTTCTCCCAAAATTAAGGTATTGCATTCATCCTATTAAATTACTGTCGGGTCTCTAATTATTTCTTAGAATTAGAGGATATTAAAATTGTTTGCAAATTTTGAAACTTATTCGTTTAACTCTCTAATGAACGAAAGAAAATGATTCGTCTGCAATTAGCAAAGTTCCATTTTGACTACACAGTTTTTGTAAGCGAAATTTTTTGAATTTAAGCCTACTACAATTGTAGTCACAGTTTCTAACTCTACATTGGCTACCATTTGTTCTTCCTTAACGTCAATTAATGATTTTAAAATTCCTAACTTTATGCCTAAAAATCTTTGAGGGATTGCCAACAAACTATTCCAGAGTGTTTTGGTCACGGCGATTCCCGAGAAATCCCAGGGATAGAAAAGTACAGAAATCTTTTTATTTCGAGGGAAAGAAACCCTTGTTCGATATCCTTAAACCTCAGGTACAATTAAAATACCCTGTTCGCTAAGTTACTGCGGTCAAAAATTAATACTATGAAGAAAACAATTTGACTATGTTGAAACTCTTGATCACGATGCTCGTATGAATTTCCATTTATGCTAAGAAATGTTTGATATTTAAAAAAAAACTACCAAAAGAATCCTGTAATTCCAAATTTTTGCTACGATTCTTGGTTCTTTGAGTCAATTTATTCCACAATTTATTGTTGCCATCATTCTGCAAATCCGTTACAGACAAGAGTCTTTAGTGTTAAAAATATATCTATTATGTCATAAATCAGCCATTATGTATATAAAAGACGCAATTTTGATAACAGATAAGCAATTTCTTTTTGTTTGATAAGAACGTTTTTGAATTGTTTAACCCTTGAAACACATCTGATGCAATTGCATTTTGTTCTACCATTAATACACATTCACAATATCAATGGAAATTAAAAAGTTAACGTCGTGCTTTGTTTGGTATAAAAAATTCAGAACAAAAGAAAATTTATTTATGCTCATATATATAAGTGTGTGCGAAGTCTTTCTTAAGGATTACCACCGAACATTTTTCAATACTCCTTGTCAACCTTTTTTTTTTGGAAAATTAGTTGTTACTTTTGTAGTTTATTATAAGGTCAAACCTTTTGAGAGGACTTAGCTTGTAGGCGATTTCTAAATATGTATTTTTGGATACAGCCTCTTCAAGTATGTCATACTCTGTGCGTGAATTGCCGTTACAGTTCTGAATGCATGAGATCATTTTTAAATTCTTCCTTGTGCTAAAGAGCATTATTGTAGTTATGAAGAAGGAATGTGTGATATGTAATTAAATAGATACACTAATTGACAGATATAATATAACAGTATATTAGGAAGAATTGTCTTTGCGGTCTTTATGATGAAGAATCAAATCATGAAGAGTATGATTCCTCTACTGAAATCGATGCAGACTTAGAAGAGGAAGACACTTTTGAAAAAAAAACTTTTTTTATTGAGACGAAGTAAGATTTAGGAAGAACGTAATTTAAAAGGAGACACTAAGCCACATCTTGCCTTCTTTTAGATGCATTTTAGAAAAAGAAATAACTATAGATGGAACAATAAGAGAAAGTTTGAAAAGGAAATTCGAATTTTTTTTAGATTTCAGAATACAGAAGTTTATATACTCCTAGTTCTTTAACTTTATAAAGTTTCTTCACGTTTCTTCACGTGACAGGGATATGGATCTGTAATATATAGATCCTCCATCCCTTACCTGATAATGTATTTTGGTGTTGACAAGTGGAAGACCTGAGTGGTAATTTTAAAAAGATACAATTGCTTCATATAGACCCAAGACAAATTGAAATTGTCTTCTACTTTCAACAATACATAGTGGTGATACAATTATTTGCAGTACCTTCATAATCGGATTTAGTTGAAACCTGAAATAATATTTTCTATAATCAAACTGATGGAGAAATTATCTACCTTGATAAAATAGCCACATCATATTCAATAGCTAGAAAGTCTAAGGTTTAGCCTATGAAAGTAATTTTTGTTTTATTGAAGATGCGGAAATTGTTTTGCTCTGTACTCAGAAACCACCTGCTAAACACCGAAAAAGGCACTAATTTTTTAAAGTTTTTTTTTATTTCTATACACAGGAGAATTCAAAGAACGTAGAAACCATTAAGCAGTGCTTCTACGAAATTTTCAGAATATAATAAGATCTAGTGAAAACATTGTACTCCCTTGCGATGAGGACTAAAAGAGTGTATAAACTCTGAAATGAATTCCCAAATAAAATGAGCAGAAAAACTACATTTACATGCGAAATGTGTAAGTAACACATTGCATTCCCTACTTTTCTTCTTTTTTCACCTTGGTATACAAATGTTATGGTAAAAACAGAATGTAAACATCCTTGGGTATGAGATAACTTACGGGTAAAATCTCGTTCTTTTTTTCGGGCGAAGAATGTCTTGTTAAATAACACAGACTACAAATGAGTTGGCACACCCTCTCCAAACGACCCCACCACATCCATACGAAGACCTGTACAGTTTAAACGTGCATCCACCCTTCTACACAGCGGATGTAGGATACAGAACTAGGGTTAGAACACCTTATACAATGGACACAAGTACGAGACCATTACCACTAGGGTAATGAGTCCTTACTCAGGTGTTTGAAATTTATGTTAAATTTAAATCCAGTGGAATATCCCAATTTTTTCGTAATAATATGAAAGAAGAGTTTATCGCTGACATTTTTACTTGTTAAACAATATCAACACAAATGAGGTTTTAACATAATCCTGAAATGCAATAATCCATGGATGAGTGATTGTTAACGTTGCACTATTCAGCTACTCGAGGGATGTTGGTGATGAACCTCCTATTTTTGAATCAAGGTAAAAAGACGAGGTTTACACCTGAACTGGCACAACTTATCCTAACTTCCACACCACGCCAGTGGATGAAAGTTTAAATCTCGACATATTTAACATGCATGCGTTCCCTCTGCATGGTGGCTCTTCAACGGTACTTGGATCGAACTCGTGACATGTCAGGAACATGTCTGTTAACTTGACAATTAGGCTTTCGCTACCCTCAGAACAAGGAATGGAAAAACGACATTTAGAAAAGGTAAAAATTTCCTGAAAATTCTTCACTAAACAGGGTAAAAAAGTTACACCTTACCAACCGAACCATAGATATGAAATAATAGATAAATAAAATAATCGTAGTTGCCACAAGACAAACGAAAGCTTCTAAATCTACTTTTATAAATCCAGCGTTCGACAGAAACGCTTTGTTCAACATTTAGCTAAAACAAAAGATAAGACAAATGCGCATAGAACACGCATTGAAATTTATGCGCTGGTTTATTTAATGCAAAGTGGTAAAATTAATTTATAAGTATAAAACTTACTGCAATTAAGTTTTAAGTGCGCAGACATATAAATTATAAACTCCAAACCTAGTTTTACTTTAGATTCACGCTTTATTTTTCCTCTAAAACATTTTAAAATAAAAATCCTTTCATGATGTCCGATAATTACTTTATTTTGCAAATTTTACTAAGGGCTTTTAAAAATTATATCTCCAATACAGTGTTTCTCAAACTGTGGGGCGTGTCCCTCTAGGGGCAGTGATAACCCTACAAGGGAGGTTCAAGTATATAAAAAAGTTGAAAATAAAAGATTATTTTAAAAAAAAATATTAATTTACTGAAAGGAAGCAAAACAAAATGCATTCTGTCATGCTAAAATATAACCTACTCCTTTAAACAGATACAATATATTTATTAGTGCATCAGTACTGCATAATGTGTTCCATAATTAATTTAACAGTACTAAGTCAAGAAAAAGTTTAATAATTACCAGTGAACCTATGATAATGTCATAAAATTCTACACACAATTTTATCTTGATATATTGTACGATTTATAATTAAAGTCGTATTATAGCTTTATATCAAAGTATACTATTATCGAATTGAATACAGTATTATCGTATGGAGAAGAGCAGAAAATTGGGTCACAAATATAGAATGTTTTAGAAGCACTGGCGTGACCTTTAATCGACAGTGAAGGGATTATTTATAAACCGTATAAGTTACCAACGTAAGTGTAAATTTTTGCACATAATTTTATATGTGACAAGCATGTGGAGTGACTTGTAAGTATTAAATTTTTTCTTAACTTAGTATTGTTGAATTACTTGTGGCGCCATAGCTGTTATTTATTACTTGCCACCACATTATAAATAGACTCCGCTATTGTATCCCAATTGTTTTTATATATTGTTCGTGCTGGATGTGAATTTAATAATTACCACTATTTTAATCTTACTGTTTTGTATATATGTTTGTGTTAATTCAATAAACAAAGACACAAACTTGAAATGTGACTTACACATTGGAGAATTGCAATTAATGTTGATAAATCACAAGCAATTATTTTCTGGAAATGACTCTCATTTATCTTTCCCCCACTACTTTCTGCACAACCTTCGGCACAGCCATTAGAGAGGATTCTCACTTTCTGCTAACATCCAATAGAAGTGCCCTCTTTCACACAACTGGATCGACAACGACAGAAAGGCCATCCATCAAGACTGACAGCCCGCTCCTCTACGAGATGACGTCACTCCTCCGGACAAGCGCTTCACCTCCGATGTCACCCCATCAATCATCATGCTCCAACCACACTGCTAAGGAAAGCACTGCTCCTCGCGAGCCACAACGAACTCTCAAGACTCTCTACTATTTCACCCAAGACAGCAAACGAACTCATGATTAAACATTTTGAACATTTCGGACAATAGATTTTTAAGAACAATAGTGAACTATAATTACATTATGTGCATTAGAATTTCCAACTACCACTTTTTAATGATTCAACTACTTTCGATATGGGACGGCGGACTTCATAAAATCCAGTTTCCCAAAGACCCCCCCCAACTTCTTCTGGAAATGGGTGGGTCATCGACCCTACTTTCCAACTCACACTTTTTGATGACAACATACAGTGGGTTTCGGTGGTGAAATATCTGGGCCTGCAAATAGATAGCCGCTTAACTTTCAGAAAACACATTGACTATCTAGCAAAGCAAAATTCTGGGGTACAATTCATTTAGCCATCTCCCTTATTGGGAGAAGGTCTCCTCTATCTCTAGAAAATAAAATAATATTATACAAGCAGGTTCTGCGACCAGTTATCACTTACGGATCTCCCGTGTGGGGAGCTGCAGCTGCCACCCAAATGAAAAAAATTCAAGTAATTCAAAACGAAATACTCCGCGCCATGACGAACGCACCTTGGTAAGTCCGAAATGACGTGATTCACAATGACCTACATAAGGAGCTGATCACTAATTACATCATTAAACTCTCTAGAAATGTATTTAAATCTATCGAATCTCATGACAATCCAATTATCAAAGCACAAACACTGTTAAGTATCCTCATCCTAAAATTAAATATGCATACTCTTCAACGAAGTGGAGAAACCCACTCCGCCCCTCATAACACAACATAAACACTCTTTTCACACTCTTAACAACATGAATTAGCTTCACTGCACTGAATCTTTCGTTTTGGGTTCTGAGGTGAATTGTCACCGAATTGATTTACTGCCTTCGGTCGTCCCGTCTTCCTTCCTGCGTTTCCTCCCCTCCCCCGCCGGGGCTGTGATTCGTTAGAACGCTCATGTTTTGGGGTACGTCATCCCTCCCCGCTTTTCGTGGGAGTTTTCGGTATTTGTTTAAACTTCATTCATGGATTTCTCTTTTTCTCTCATCCTTCTGGGAATAGGCGTCTACGGCGCCGGTGCTCGCGATCATCCAATTTTAGTTTAAACCAAGACTATGCTTGTCCGACTTGGTTGCGAGTTTTAACTAAATGTGTGAATTATCTTGTCCCACAAACTTATGAAATACATTGTACAGTACTGATACGTTTATGTCAGTTATTTGTTTATCAGTGTCAGTTATATGTTTATCAGTATAAGTTATATGTTTATCAGTATAAGTTATATGTTTATCAGTATTAGTTATACGTTTGTTAGTATAAGTTATACGTTTGTTAGTATACGTTATACGTTTATGAGTGTCAATTTATGTTTATATTTTAATATATCTTCTTTTTATAAGAGCAAACTTATCTAACATAAAAAATGCAAACTTATAGTGTTAAACATAACATATTGTAGCGCACAAAATTCTTAAATAACACTCATTAGACTAATGATACGTTTTCGCAACATTATTAAAACCATGAATTTATAAGCATGCAAACAATAACAGTATCTTATGTATTGCAGCTTTTTTTTAGTCTCTGGCTAATTTAGCAGAAACAAATACTTGAAGATTTAGCATGCGCTTGCTCTATATAACAATTATTTGAAAATATTCATATTTCCTTTAAAACATGAAAATAAAATCATTTGATCTACATGTGAAATTCTTGTTAATTGAAAATAAATTTAATTTAATTCAACAGTTAAAATAGGAAAAATAAAACTAAATTGATAGTTTAATTGAAAATTAACCAGAACAAAAAAAAAATGTTTAAAAAAAATTTAGAATTTAATGTTACGATTTCCCAACACTAGTCCTAAATGGGTTAAATGCTATACTCCAAGCTTGATAAAATTGAAATTAAGATATATGGAGAATATTTTGTATAAAAGTCTTTTTTCTAGATTCAATGAAGAATCAGCGGGATTTTATCCGGTTTGAAAGGAGAAAAAAGTTATAAGTTTAGAAAAGAATTTTATTGTGAAGTTACTTCTTAAACAATCACTAGAATACCTGACATTTTACTTATTTCAAATAATTGCATTTATAATTTTTCATTTTTTTCGTTGTATTTATCACCAAGCATATTTTATCTATGGATGACTTTCTTCGTATTCAACTATTATTATCTGTACGAAAATATGATATCATATTTGCATTTTAAATTTTAAAATATATTCTTGATAGCACTTAAAATTTTCAAAATAAGACCTTTAAAAGCATCGCTGACTGTTTATTTCATGTTTCTGAATTGATGCTCTAAACAAAAAATGATAAATTCGTTCATTCTGACATTTCAAAATGCAGTTTCTATTGTAAATTCGCTACGAAACTTGAAATACTTTAGGCATCCAAGAAAGATTTTGTCTGGAATACCTCCAGGGAAATCATGTGAAACCTTTTTTATGATTGTGACAGATTTTTGGCAAGGTATATATATATATATATATATATACATATACATATATACATATAAAAGGGGGTGGAGAGGGTGAGAGAAAGGAAAGGAAAAAGCAGAAGAAAGAGAGAGACATGTTTTAACAAAGATAAATACATATAAACTTAATGCCCAGTAGATTTTAGATTGTGACTTCCCAATCCCAACTTTATATTCTGCATGAAAAATGCTTTAGATACATCAAAATGTACTGTAACGGGTCTATCCGTGAATCTTCCACTGATCATCCAGGGTGAAATTCTTCTTCTTTAACGGTAAGTTCTGCTGAAAACGTTCCTCAAAGAACACGGGATTTAGTTAAATGAGTTAATAATATAAGCGTTGGCGTTTGTGTTCGCGAGAATGGTCGATACTTGATAGTTGGCGATTAAAAGCGATAAAAATGGGAATAAGATTTACGAATGAAGGTCGTATAGTTAAGCAAAATATTTACATAGTATTGAAGGGTAGGAGTCAATAGTACTCCAGAATTCTGTTAAATAAATCTTAATTATACACTGGTGTTCACAAGTTAAGCATAAATCGCGCGTAAAATGCGAAACACATGGAGTAAATATTCGTAAAATTATTCCAATTTTTTTCTTGCGGATATTAATTGGGTAACGAAGAAACATTGGATTTATGCAAAACTTTTCAGTCGACTACGTTCAGCGCGAAACACCGGCACATGTCGGAACGCGGAGAAACCGATTCGCACAACATAGGCAGTTCAGACAAGTTTCGTGCAACTGCTGTGCGAAGGAACGTTGTTAACCATCAAACAAGGTGAATGATGGTACAATGACGCCAATTGGATATGTTTACAAAATGAAGAATCGTTAGAATGCTGGAATCCTCACGATCACAAACCGAACTGTCTCGAATTTTGAATGTGTATCAGTCTGTAATCTCAAGACAGTGGCAGGGGTTTCAAAGAACGGGAGATGTTATCAGGTTGACCAAGAATCACAGCTCCCCGCCAAGACCGATATCTGGTAATAAGTGCGTGACGTCAGAGGGGCAGTACTGCCAGAGAACTGGGTTCGGCGCTCACAGTCGCCACAGGAATACGAATTTCGAGACAAACTGTTTACAGGAGACTCAATCATGCTGGCATGTATGCCAGAAGACCAGCAGTTTGCATTCCCCTCACGTCTGCGCATAAACGCGCTCGTTTGAACTGGAGTTTAAA
Organism: Trichonephila clavipes; assembly: GCA_019973935.1. Taxonomy (NCBI): domain Eukaryota; kingdom Metazoa; phylum Arthropoda; class Arachnida; order Araneae; family Nephilidae; genus Trichonephila; species Trichonephila clavipes. The sequence continues at coordinate 369,969 of BMAU01000327.1, read as the reverse complement.
ACATCAACATTGGAGTGTGAGAGAGTGGGCCAATGTGATGTTCAGTGACAAGTCCCGGTTTAGTATGAGTAGTGATTCTTGGCGGGTAACGATATGGAGAGAACGTGGAATACGTTTTGAACCAAGAAACATAACGGAAAGGCACCATTTTCCATCAAGGGGAGTAATGGTATGGAAAGGCATCATGATGGACGGACGCTCATACCTTCATTTCTATGATACGGGGTCTGTGACTGCTCAAAGATACAGAGACGAAGTTCTTGAGCCTTATGTTCATTTGTTTCGAGGAGCTGTCGATCCTGACTTCATATTCATGGATGATAATGCGCCATGTCACCGAGCGGTGCTGATTGATGACTTCCTTGAAACGGAAAACATCTAGCGCATGTCGTGGCCCGCGAACTCCCCTGATTTAAATCCTATGAAGCATGTATGGGATATGCTCGGGAGACAAAGTGCATTCCTTTCGCATCCACCAAGCTCCGTTACAGAACTGAAGAGAGCTCTCCAAGAAGCTTGGAACCGTTTGAGCCCACAACTCATTCAACATCTCTTATCAAGTATGGTAAATCGCTGTGCAGCGTGCCTGGCTGTCAGAGGTGACCACACACCTTATTAAAATGCAGCATCAGTATTTTATTTAATGTTTTCTTTCATTTTTTCTTTAAAGTGTGAATCCTTGCTATGCTCAGTTTTCTTTCAAACTGCTACTTTGGATAATAAAATTAATTATTGTCATTCTTTTGATTTGCTTCCTTATTTTATAATCATTTTACACTCGCATATCACGTTTCCCACCATTCTGATTTACAGTTCCTTCTTTATTCACATAATTATCAATTATGCTTAACTTTTGGTCACCAATGTATGTTAGGAGCTATAAGCCTATGCGGTTGCTCTTACGGATAATTATTAAGCGTATTTCCTACCCTTCGTTTTGATGGTTAAGTAAAAGAGATAAATAAAATTTCGTATAAAAGTGTTACGGCTGATCTTTGCTTGAACCCCAAACATCAACAAAACCAGGTGCGGTGTTACAGCACGTTTTATTTCTAAAATTGCTTGTGTTAGTAAACCAAAAGTAAAAAATGATGGTAAACTGGTTTGATGGGCATTTTTGATGAAAAGGTAGTAATTACCATCAATTATCGGTACACATAAGTACTGCACTAATTGTTAAAATAGTCATTGCGTGATGAATCCTATATCCATGTCTTTAATTAATCATCTGGTGAACAATATTTCTTAAGAGTTGTATGTTTGTAAAAACTCGCTAACCGTGGAGAAACCAGATGCCAGAATTTTTTCCTACTTATTTGACAAATATCGTTATATTTTGGGCACTTTTTACAAATTTTTATAAATTATAGCCTATGTGTTATTCTGACGTATAAGCTATATTACTGTTAAGTTTCATTAAAATCCATTCAGTTGTTTTTGCGTGAAAGACCCACAAACGTCCTCACAAACTTTCACATTTATATTATATATTAGATAGTATTTTTCAGTTTTTGCTCAACGAGATTTTTTTTAGCATTTTGCGTCAATTTTCACAAATTATGTAACAATCTGTGAAGAATTGTTATCTTCGATGCATTACAAATATTAAATTTAACCTTATAACATCATAGATATAATGTAAACATATATGAATATGTAAAAGTAATGATTTGAAAATATGTGATTTTACAACCTTGTGAAAGGATTTGATATGGATTTGTATGTTCCCATGCAAACACAATTTCTAAAAGTTTCAAAGTTCCAAATTTTCTCTAAATTATACTAGAGATTTCTAAAAAACTCAAAAATAAAACTGTTTATATGTTTTTAATTAAATTTGTTTATTTTTATGCATGCAACAAGCTTCTCGCAATGACAAAAAGCACTACACCTCTTAATTATAATTAAGTACCATTTATTGTAATACCTTTGAATATTAAAGCTTAAAAACTTGTCTAAACAATAAATAAACATTAATATTTGCAACAAATTGAAATATTTAAACTATATTGTTTAGTTTTCTCAAAAACATGCAACATAAAATTATCACTATGAATTCTAAAAAATTGACATTTTTTTGTCACGATATATGGATTTCAGTCAAGTCTTTTGGAAAAATCCCCAAAATACTCACATGAATATATACAGTTATATATCAGTAACATGAGGGAAAAAATTCATTTGCAAATATACATTAGTTTCTGAGAAAAAGATAAATGTAATTTTAAAAACATCATTTTTGGGAAAATTGAATTTTTACAATAAGGTGCAACTTCATCAGAAAAATAATGAATTACAACATATATTTGTCCCCCTTTATTAAACATTAGCATCTTTGCAATTTATTTTGCATAAAATAGTAAAAAAAAAGTCTTAAATTGCCCAGAATAGCACTTTTCAGTTTTTTTAACGAGAAATTTCTAGTATTACATCAATTTTTCAATTATGTATCAATTTTTAAAGAATTAGTAGCTATAATGCTTTAAAGATATCAAATATGAACATAAAGCATCATAAATAAAATGTGAAAATGTATCGATATGGTTTTGATATAAATTTCAGATTGTATTTAAAAATACCTGATTATATATATATATATATATATATATATATATATATATATATATATATATATATATATATATATATATATATATATATATATATATATATATATATATATATATATATACGACATTGAAAGTTTTCGCTGGGTTTTTGTAAAGTTATCATTAGGTTTTGTTGTTGCAGACAGTTTCTATGTTTTAAGCTTCAAAATTACTCTAAACTGGACAAATGATTTCTAAAACAGCCAAAATGAAACTGTTTTTATGTTTTTTAAACATGAAATTTATGTATTTTTAAGTATGTAAGAAGTTTCTCGCATACCTTTATCATAGAAATACCTTTATACTTTTACTTTTTTAATTCATACCTTTATCTCAGAAACTATTATACATAAAGACTCAAGATTTTGACTATATGTATTAATTATAGATTTATATTTTTACTGAAGTGAATTTTTTTAAATATATTAATTAATTTTATACAAAACAAGCTTTTAGTTGAACGAGCAAATATGATTATTATGAATTTCTTGAAAATTGTCATTTTTTGTTATGATATCTGCTTAAAAATGTTTCAAAAATGTCACTTTAGTATACACAATTGCATTTAAGAAACATAAAGCAAATTCACACAGTAAATTTACACAATTTTAAAAATATAAATTTTAGAAAATAGAAACTTTTATAAAAAAATCTTACCTTGTTAAACTTAATATTTTGAAATATGCATTCCAAACGAGGAATAATAAGTAATTCATATGCAGAAAATTAACTAGAACTATATCGGAAATAGTTCAAGTATTTCAAAACTTTTTTAACGTGTTACTAACTAAATTTAAAGTAAATAATAGATTTTTAAATTTAGGTAAAATCACTAACTATTAAATATAACATTCAAATAACTAAAACTTATCCAAATTTGGTTACAATTTTTAGCATATCTACACACAGTTAAAATTGCAGTTATACAAAATCTAAATTAATTGCGTAGAAATAAGATAATTAGAGGCTTTGCAACCTTACCCCAGATTTAATAAGACAATGCTTACATTTATATCTGTAAAAATAGGCGTGGATAATCAGTTCATTATTTTTCAAAAATCATTTTAATATACTTCTAACTCATATAATGCTTGGAAAGGTCTTGATTTGTAGATTTTAGAAATATCAAAAACTCAAAATTGATTTTCAAAAACTTTTACCCTACTAACTGCTCTTAATGAGCTGAGTTTAATGACCATTCGTCAAGTGGTGAAGAAATAAGGAATGTATAGATCTAGGTCAAGTGAGTCATCCTCGTGATGTATTCAGAAACAAGACTGCAGAATTTATTGTTTGCTGTAGCTCTAAAAAGATTCAAGCCACAACTTATCATTTCTGAATCTAGAATCTTAGAATCTTAGAATATTATCTTAGAATTGAAGAAGATTGACAGCAAAAATGATAAGAAAAAATAATAATTCTTTAACACAAAATAAGTGCACAAAGTTTTGTTTATTCAGGTTATCTCGATGAATAGAAATTAAAAAAAAAATGAGTATTTTCCGTAAAAGTAAATACAGAATGTAAGAGAACATTAAATGGACATGAAAACAGTTCCAGAGAAAAATTAGAAGTTTTAATAGAAGTAGTTAGTTGAAACATCATAAAAATTATACATAGGGAGAAGCCCAGAGGCTGAATGGTTAGTGCATCACGCTTCCACTCAACAGGTCCGAGGTTAGAAATCCGTACTGGAAAAGGTTGACTCAACCTTTCATCCCTTCAGTTGGTTGATAAATAAGTACAAAGCTTGTCTTAAAAACTCAACACTGGGGGTTTCACATCCGAATGACCGCCTGACCGGAACATCTGTCCATGCATTTCAAAGCCAATGTTTCGTATACTGAATTTTGCACAGTAGGCCTTAGAACTCATGGGCTATCACAATACTGAGTTAATTTAAGTATATATAGGAGTTTAAAAATAAATTCAAGTAATACATGCTTGTTTTCAGTTATTTATAAAAAAAATTCATAACCTAGCGGAGAAAAAAATATTTTTTTTATCTTTTTAAAGTGGAAATTGTGCAGTACAAATTTCTGACCCTATCAGAGAATGAGTCCACTACGTCAAACTAACACGACCTTTTTTTATGAATTTGTCTAATATTACTTGTATTACATAAACGGTGCTCAATTATTGCGACCTTTCGGTTGCAGATGAAGTTTTGTACACCGAAGCATTCAAGTTTTAATTCTTACCTTAGATTCCTAAGACAAGCCATTATGCATCTAACTACGTGTGATCCGATGTAAATGCAACAAAGGCGTATCAGATATAACGGACAAAAGCTTTTTTTTTTTCAAGAACTTCAAGGACTTTCGACAGTAACTTAACTAATCTAACTTTAAAAGCAACCTAACGACTAACTCTTATACTCATTTTGCTAGAGTTTATATAACTCAAAATAACATAAATCCTGCAAGCAAATCTGGCTTGCGCTGCAAAAAAGCCCACCACAGCATATATCTATCTTTTGTTTGTGAAAAACTGTTTTTTGTTTTGGCTACGCAAGGGGCTCGCTTCTAATTAATTCCTGTGATCAGAATAATGCCTTTTTTATTTCAGAATAAAACTAAGTTTTGAAGGGAGAGGTTGTTATAAATCCCTCTTTATGTTAATGTTTATTTATGATTTTATTACCCACATTTGGTAGTAAGATATTAATCTTTTTCAAAATAAATGCTTTTATCGGTTCTGGTACTTAAAGTAAAAAAACTTCCTCTTTCACCCTGGATCATTTGGACAAATTTTCAAAATTTGTTTATGGTTAGTAGTTAATTATAAAGCTATAATTTTAATTCAATAGGCAGATATTGCTTTTTTAAGTATAAAAATAATTATAACTACTTTATTGTATTTTTTGGAGTGTGTCAGTGAGTGAATATTAACATACGTATCACGTATGTTAATATTCCAACGTATTTGCAACGCTTTTGGCAACAGATCACGTAATTTTGAACCATGGCCAAGTGACGTGAACGACACCTGAGCTGGCATCCCCTTCTCCTAACTACCGCACCACACTAACTTAGAAGGAATATTCTTTGAAATCCACTCTTCCAAGATATATGGCAGCACGGGTTCTATGATGAGTGTTTTAGCGGGGGGAAGCCGAATAGTTTTGTAGCAGATATTGCGTTTTCAGCTGACGGGGTTTTCAGCGGATTGCAAAGATTATTATTTTTGTCCCGAAAAAATAGTCTATGTCAAAATTTAAGTGTCTTATGTTTTTGTATGTTAGTGAAGACCTTGGAAAATGATTTGACTACTTAAGTGAACGGTGCATATAATTAATTTTACAGTGAAATAGCTTTAATTAATTTATTAGCTCTAACGGATTAAATTTTCCAAAGTGGAGTACTTTGTTTTTGTATATTCCTTAATTTGTAAATGTAGTGATCGAAAAAAAAATATTGTATGCAAAAAACTGCAGTAAATCATAATGCGATTGGATAAAGTATTAAAGTGCATTTCTCCCCTATACGACGGGTCTTACAAAGCTCTAATAAAGTTCGAGCTACGAAAGTAACTAGATATTTGCCTTAACTCTATCGTTAACATTTCGCTATGTTTTTCATTGAATCTCCATTATAATTTAAGAAACGGCGTTGCTTGAGAATATTACAATTTTAAAATAAAATAAATACTACACAACGTAATATTAATGTATTACACTTTCAGATATAAATTCTTTACACTACTGTAAGCGTTCATTACGCAAAACTTTTAACAATGTGTTACTTTTGCTGTGCAGAGATCAGCTTAGGGAGGTATTTTCAAAAATCGACCCTCAAGAGTGTTACGAGAAATTATAAATAAAAAAAAATCCTTTTTATCAGCTATTAGATCTACATACTTAAAATTTAACAAAGGTGTTTTTTTTTCTTTATTTTTTTTTGTCTAGCTGAGATATGCAAAAAGCTTTTTTTGTTTAATTTGCAATTCACATAAAATTAACTCATTGAAAACTTCTTTTTCCTTCAATCTGTGTTGTTTAATTTTTCAGTTCACCCGTGCGAAGAACGGGTATACCAGCTAGTTTATATATATATATTCTGAGCATTTTAAGACTTTTTGTTTCCTATTTCACGCTTTAAAATTAAGAAGATACTAATGTTTAATAAAATAGGGCAAATGCATGTTGTAATTTATTATTTTTGAGATGATGTGCCTTTTTTACATTAAAAATGCAATTTTCTCAAAATGATTGTTTTCAAATTGCGTGTACTTTTTTTCAAAAAATCTAAAAAGTGAATATACTTGTAATTTTTACTGCACATAAATAATATATAACTATATATAATAGAGCTACATTTTGGAGATTTTCCCAAAATATTTTGCTGAAAAGCAGTTATCGTAAAAAAGGACAATTTTAAAAAATATCAAAGCGATACTTTTACGATGAATTTTTTTGATAAAATTAAACAATATATTTTAAATATTTTACCATTATTTTAAAAAAGGTGTACTTAATATACAGACAAAATTTGAAATTTTTATATTTAACAGTTTCTTAGAAACAGGTTCCTAAAATGGCTCAATTTAATATTTTCGGTATAGGGGGTACAGACGAGTCTTAAGGTATCCGAATACGTTCGGAACCGTGATTTGTCAAAAGCGTATAAATGGTTAATATTTATATTTAATGTCACTTAGATTAGAAAATGTATATAAAATTGTTTTAAGAATATTAATACAATAAAAAATTATTTAAGTACAATATTTTTACAAAAAATGAACATAGAATGACCCATTTTCAAAACATGCTCCTTTTATGAACAATGCATTTATTATAATAATATTTTGTCTGTATATAGCTGAGACCACTGTACAGAGGCTGAACTTGAATTTTTGAAATATATAACTTAGAAGTGGATTTATCCATTCTTTACTACAACAGAGGAAGAAAATTTAAGGAAAAAACGCCAATCATAATTTCAATTGGCTGCAACTCTGAAAATAATGTGAATTTTTCAAAACCCTAGTTCAGACTCTCTAGAGAAGGCTTTACTTTATATAAGAAAATATTATTATTATGGAAGAATTTTTTTTATATAAAAGGAGAATATTTTGAAAAAAAGTTATTCTAAGTTTAATTTTTTCCTAGAATATTGTATTTAAATATTTTTTAGTCATAATGTGTCCTTAAAACAATTTTATATATGTATTATAATGTAAGTGGCACTAAATATCATGAAAGTTATCCATTTATACGCTTTTTTCAAATTACGGTTCCGAACGTAGTCGCATACCTTAAATCAAACATCATAAAATACTGATATGCACCCCATCCTTGATTATTTAGAGGGTGTAGTGTTTTCCAGCCTCAAAATGTTGAGCACATTGCATTCTCCTCCAATGAGAACGTTTTTTTCTAATTACGTTACATCTCGGCACTAACGCACTAAATTGGATCGAACTAACGCTTTCATTTATTTTTATTTTACGTCACATTCTGAAGTAGAAGATGAATATTGGCAATGCCCCTAGTAACTTAATACCCTTATCAAATGATGAGTGACAACTGATCTGACATCTCTTTCCAAAGTTCCATACCACGCTAATCTAATGTGCATCAACTTCTTTATACTACAGGTCTTCAGTGGCCCCAAGTTTAAAACTAACAACTCAACAATGGCATCCTCGAGTTCATGGCCATGACCACTCGGCTGCAGCGACCGACATATAGAAGGGGTTATCAAAATAATAATAAAAAAAACCCATCGATATATGTCGGGTTAAAGCACGTGAACTATTTTTTCTGGCGGAATGTTAACTGCCTCATTCGCCCACGCGGTTTTTTCCGCTTCTTCTCACACATTCCTTCTACGGGATCCACGCCAATTAGATGATGTGTGTAGTTGGTCAATTTTTCTGTGTGCCATTTTCGTAATCGTTTGTTCAATAAATGTGCTGACCAGAAAGCTGTGAGGAAATAATTCAACAAAAAGAACAACAATATATAAAGTGTCCTATATTATAGTATGGTGTAGAACCACCTATGGCAAATAACACAGTTGAATTCGCCTAGGAATTTATTCATAGAAGGGCTGGATGCTTAGAGGAATATTCTGCCATTCTGCATGGAGGTATTGTAGAAGTTCTGGGACAGATGCCAGTTTTGGATATCGATTCCGTATTGAACGCTCAAAAAAGACCATAACGGCTCAATTATATTGAGATCGGGTGACTTTATGGGCCAAGGTAGATGTTTAATTTCTTCTCGTGTCCAACAAACCATGATTTGACATATCCCGATACACGGATAAGTGCATTATCATCCTGGAAATTCCATCCCCTGCAAGAAATAAAGTTTACATCATAGTATGAAATGGTCCTCTAAAATTTCTCTATATTTCTCCAAAGTTATCCTACCTTTCAGGGTTAGTATGGGTCCAGCAGAAACCTACGACACGGCGGCTCATATAATGACAAATTCACCTCCAACAGAGCCACTTTTATGCTTAGCACACTAGACATATGCCCAGAGCACAAAAATCGGAGGCGCCAAAGATTAGAGTTTCAGAAAAGAAAGCGAATAAAATAGGATTACAGTCTACGTACCACGCACACACACACCGCTACTACACCAGTGCTTTTGGCGACGGACCTCGTAATTTTGAGTCATGGTCAAATGACGAGGACGACACCTGAGCTGGCACTCCCCTCTCCTAACTACCACACCACACCAAAGAGGGGAAGTTTGAGTTCTCGATGATAAGCGATGAAAAAGAGGATAATTAACAATTTAAAACACTTCATGCATACACATTCTTCATATACTCCTTACTGTAATTGCAAACGATTTCATTAATTTAATGTATTAATTTACAAGTTGCCCAGCCAGTATGGTTGATATGACCCTCGGCTTGTAACCGAGTGGACTCGGGTTTGAATCCCGAATTAGGCGCGGATGTATTTGCTTCGGGAAAATAAATCAGACTTTTTTCGCCTATAAAACGGATTCCCGTCTCGAATGGAAAGCAACGCACCCCTTCTCTTATATGCTGATATCATCATTTGTAATAAATGTCTGTATTCTTCTGTTTGTATTGTATGTTATTGTTCTTCCACTTGTATTTCATATGTGTCCCAGAATAAAAGACACACAACAACTAATTTGCGAAATAGTGGGTGGGTGGTTCGTGATGCTGCAACGTAAGAAATTAGCAGGAATAGTCAAACCATGCCACTATCCTTTCCTTTTGGCTGCCGGTTGCCTGTTTGGGACACTGTGGTTGGTGGAAAATGGAAAGACTCTTCAAAGAACAAAAACAAAGAAAAGGAAAAAAAGAGTAAGAACCACAAATAACTAAAACCGTTAAGATTCGAACTGAAAGATACTCTGGGCGTTTCAATTTAAAGTGCCTAGGGTGCTGGGGAGTTTAAAAATAGCCCTGCCTGGGTTTGCAAGAGCCCTTACTCTACCAACAAATCAGAAAAACGCTGTCCAACAACTTATACTCTTCAGCATTTCTTATGAGGTGTATCATCAAGAATCCATGAAAGAATAAATGTTAGATAGCAATTTTTTTCCTAAAGAAAAATTAAGGTCAAACATCCAAAATCCCAGGATATTCGAACTAAGGTAAAACTCAGATACAGTTACCCAACAGATTTCGATCAAATTCCAGGACAAATTCGTTTGCCATATAAGAGAATTATTAAAACGAATTCTTGAAATTTAAACTAAAATGCCAACCTTTATACGACAAGAAAGTATGAATTCGTTCGTTTTTTTCAATTTAAGGTAGTATCTGTTTACGTTCGAATAGAAGTTTTCTAAATTGTCATGTTATTCGAAATTTTATCTTGTCTTGTTGGTACGTATGACTTAAATGAATGATAAACACCAATCAAGAAATTGTATGATAAGTTACACTTATTCAAATGAGGTATTTTAGGTAAAATTTGATACTGAATTTCTCAAAACTCTACATCAGGGGTACTCAACCTTTTTTTCTGCTGGACAGCATACGTATGTTAGCTATTTTACGCGGATCGCATACAGATGTTAGCTATTTTACGCGGATCGCATACAGATGTTAGTTACTTCCCCGGACCGCAACATGCGGATTAATGGGGAAGAAGGGGGGAGAGAAATTCTTTAAGACCAAGAAAACATTGTAAATTTAAAATGTGCAAAATTGATCAAAATATTTTAACTCCTGTTTTGGTATTTTTAATTATTATATTTTTTTTTTTATATTTTTAAAGTTATACTTCTTTTAGCGCGTTAGAGAAATATGATGAGAGCAAATTTTTTTGCGATGCGCACGCACACCGTATCAAAAATCCGACACCCTGCATTTTAGGTTTTATACACAAAGCGCCATCTAGTGTAGAAGAACAATAATACAAGGCTGATAATATAATTAAACTTAAATATCCACACATAAAAATGGACAAATATTTTTAATTTAATTTTTCTTTGATTGGAAATAACTTATCTGTTCCAGAATATTCCTCTTACAATGTAATATTTTTTTTAAAAATTTCTAGTGGCTTTTTTTTCAAATTTTATTATGCAATACTGCAATGCAATTGATAACACTCTTATTATCATTAATATTACACCATAAGTTTCAACTGTTTCCAACAAGATAGATGTTTTGATAGATAAAAGTTACATTTCTGTAAAATATTTCCTTATAACAAAATCTTACCAGATTTTTTTCTTCCTTTAGGAACAGTTAAATGGAAATTCTTAATTAAAATCGATATAAAATAAATTTATTTAGTGCTAAAAACATTTCGTATTATATATTATTTACTTTTGTACACTTTATTAAGTCACTTATTGATATGAAAAGGAAAAAAAATAGATCTTCTGTATGATAATGTGATTTCCTTTGAACTTTTTATAAAAATCGTAGTTTTTTTAAAATAAAAAAAAATTACTGCACCATGTTACTGCATACTTTCTTGACTAAGACTTTCTCACCAAATTTTTTCAATGCAATCTTCTTAAATAAATGAATTTCTCAGAGCAATGGACCATGACTGGGCCACTTATAAAGGCTCGGTGGGCCGCACGTTGAGTATCACTGCTCTACATGGAATTTAAAAAGCCGTATATTGAAATTATTTTTACTGAAGATACTTAGCACAGTTATGAAGCTAAGGAACTAAAATCTAAAATATATATTGAAATTTACTAAAAATTTATGTCTCATTGCACAATTTCTTATAGCAAATTTTATAAGATGCACAGTGCTCATAAAAATAAAATGTTAAAAATAAAAAAATATTGATGTTAGAACTAAATACTTAGTTCGTTGATTTTACCGTAGTTCAAATAACAAGTATGCAAACTATATGAAAGAAATACATAAATAAGTTTTTGAAATATCAGGGGTTTTAAGTAGCATTATTTTGACAAAAACGTATAACCTTCATAAAAGTCTCGATCTTAATTGCATTAAAATAATGCTTAATATCAGATGCTTAAAATACACCTCTTTTATATCGTATGTACCTTAGTAGATAGAAAAAGCCGATTCTGCTGTAAAGGCGGTGCAGGCGGTTGTAGGCGGTTGCAGGCGGTCGACGGCAGTGCAGAGTTGAGTTGTTTCGTTCCTGCTGCTGAGTTGAGTTGCTCCGTTCATGTTACCGAGTTGAGTTGTTTTCTCCTGTTGAGTTGTTCCGTTCATGTTGCCGAGTTGAGTTGTTTTCTCCTGTTGAGTTAAGTTGTTTTTCTCCTGCATTGGCTTTGATTTTCGAGTTGAGGGGGTGAGTTGAATTGTTTTTTTCTACAGCTAAGTTGAGTTGTTTTTAAAAAATGTGCACAAAAAATGGAAGTATGGGAATGTTAAACGTGCTCATGGCGCCACCTATTGATTAAAATGTACACTAATTATAGATTTTAAAAAGATTGAAGTAAATAGCGCTCAAATAAAAAAATAAATCCAGATTCAAACTCACGGCCTCAGATCAAAATGTCTCCACAGGACAATAGTTTTTCAGTTACGCTAACCATTATCCTATGAAGGCATACAGACCTGAAGAAAACTTATGTTTATAATCTCATGAATTTAATTTTGCAGGCGAAGCAGACGGCGACATGTTTTAAAATCATCTTCTTGATTAAAATGAAATAAAAAAAATATTTAATTTATATTATTTTAATAATGTGTACATTTTAATTCAGTATAATGATTACATACACACACAGTAAAGATACAAAGTAAATTGATTATTCAAAAAAATGTGCCATAGTATACTCGTCATCAGCGTGAACGGGTTACGATTTAACTTGTTTTAGCTTGTCTGATCTTGATTCTACAAGACGGCTTTTCCAGGCGAAGCAGACGGCGACGTGTTTTAAAATCATTTTCTTAATTAAAATGAAATAAAAAAATATTTAATTTATATTATTTTAATAATGTGTAAATTTTAATTCAATATAATCATTACACACACAGTAAAGATACAAAGTAAATTGTTTATTCAAAAATCAACATCTTGTATTGCGTTTTACATTACAATTGTATATTTACATTACAGGAGAACAACAATTTGTAAAATTTATTTCAGTGTAATGATTATACATGTACAGTAAAGATACAAAGTAAGTTGTTTATTTACAAAAACATCATTCCATTTTACATTACAATCAATTATTTATACACACAAAAAAAATCCCATTATTGGATTTTATGTCCTACAGCTCATTAAATAGGTCTAAATTCATCAACGACCAATGACCAAGTGCAAGAGTAGTAATGCCATCACCATTAATAAACCTTTTTTGTCATCTTTATATGACAGAGCAAGTTTGTTTTGCTTTATTGAATGTAATGAATGAAATTTGGATCTAATTAAGTTCATGTCAACATATTTTATTTTTTTCATTAAAAAGACAAGCTTTGTAGTCCTCAAATGTTATTTTATTTTTTATAGTTTGTTTTTAATTCCTTTTAACCGCTTTTCAATCTTAATTGTTTGTTTTGTAGGCATACATTTTCGATTTTAATCCTACATATTCTGTCATAATATTTCCTTTATTTTCATCCTTCATTTTCCCGATGACTTTTTGTTAACAAGAGGTAAATTATAAATGTTGTTTTTTCATCATAGTCTGAAGTATCATATAAGTTAATATCCTCTTTCATGTCACTATAAAAATCATCAGTTTTTATTTCATATATAAAGGAATCGCGCGGTGTCTGCATACATGAGCCGTACTTTTGAGTCATAACGGTGCTTCATGTACTTATAGTGAAAAGAATACATTAGAACTTTTGATATATCTAAAATTACCATTCCTACCTGTATTGGTTTGAAAAATTTGATTTGGGTTTTTTTTAGATGGACGGCCATTAAATTTTCAGAAAATATTGTGCGTCGATTAAAATTTGATTTCGCTATTAACTTTCGAGCCTGCTCTTCTGTTGAACATAAACGTATATCTACTCTTCTTCTTACATTTTCCATCGTTTTCCCGAAAATGCTATTATTCATTAGTTTGTAATAATCCTTTTGAAAGCCATTTACAGATAGAGTTCTCTCTTAATTTAGTATTATAATCTATGTAATTTTTAAGCCAAGGAGATTGAAAAAATTTTAAAACGCGATGAATTTTTTTCAAGACTAACCCTAATTTTAAATATAGCTTTAAATTAAAATAATGGAGAACATATTTTGTTTTTGGTTCCAAAGTAGGTAAAAGTCTAGGCTCTTTACAATTAGGTGGGGGGCTTATTTTCAGGAGCAAGGGGAAAGTTTGAATGTTTGTCATGCAAATCGGAAGGATATTCAAGATCTACTTCCAAGATGTAACCTACATCGGATTCATCTGATAAATTTAAAATATCCTGTTCAGTTAAATCGTTATCACTCAGAACAAAATCTTTTAAGGGTAGATATTTACTCATTGCATAACCGTACAAATTATTTGCGTCAAGATACATTAAATATTTTATCTCATTATCTGGGTTAAAATTAGACATATATCTGTTGTTAGCTATAGCATAACGATTGCAACACTGACTTATACCTCCTCTTACACCCTTTTCTATAAAAAGAAGCATGTCGTAATCTGTGAACAGTTCGATAGCTACTTTAGTATGTAATAACATAGCATGCCATGATAAAGCTGGGGTGGTAAAATACCAACAGGGGTCAAGTTTATAAGTTTGCATTCATATTTTCCGAAAGTTTTCAAAGAGATCTGTTAACAATAGAACATCTGTTTTTACATATAGATCACAGTATTCACCAAGATTATTTAAATGAAATTCATTAAATACTTTACATGCATGATTATAATCCTCTACACTTATAACCTCCTCATTTAGTTTATTGTAAAATTTGCTAATAGGTGGTAAACAAGAATCCTTACACTTTTCAAAACTATCAAAATAATCATACGGAAAAACTACTTTTCTTAAAAGTAAATCTATTTTTCTGAGTCAAAATAATGTTTCATATATTTAAATTCATCTTTTTTTAGTGTTTTTATCAAATTTTCCAAACTAGAAGACATGAATTTGAAAGAATCTAAAACCTTAACTGAAAATCATTTGAAATATTTTTACTGAAGGAAATATATTTTTCTTCGGTGTTCGGAATTAAATTAATTTGTTTTTCATCATATCCTAACTCATTAATAAAAATATGGGCGTCATATCCTGAAAGATTATGGAAGAAAACAGGCAAAAATTTGGGGGCTTTCATTGCTAAATTACAACTATTGCAACAAGGGCCATTAAATTTTTGAGTAACATGATTATGATCCCTAAACTTGATATTGCTTTCGTAAAAGGTTTGATCACAAACATAACAATTATTAGCATTATCATACAATTGCTTTTCTGATTCAGTTAGAGGTAATAACGGTTTTGAGTTTTTATAAATATCAATTTGTTTTGCATCTTTTTCTAACTTTTCAATAAAAATTTTGGGGACATCAATACCTCTATATACTACTGGATCTTTATAATGCCCAACTTGATAACTGATAAAATAACAAAAACCTATTGGGACATGTTTTTCATAAATATTTGTAAAGGAAAAGTTTGGATTAGGAGAGCAAGTATCAGTTTTCCTAGTTACACACTCGAAATCCGCATATACAACAAAATGTATTTTTAAACAATGTTGAAAATTTTTAAATTTTAAAAACTTACTTGTATCTGACGGCATTACTACCCTTGCAGGATTTTTATGTATACACATCTCATTGTGCTGAAGAAGTTTGTATTCTGTTTGGAAAGCACTTAAACATCTTTTACATATAAATGTTTTATGTTGATGTTTTGAGAGTTGTTTCGAAACAAGTCGAGATAAACTTTTAATGAAACAATAATGTCCAAACTCTCCATTTTTTACGTAAAGCAAATCTATATGTTTCTCACACACTATATCACTAATGAGGAGAGGAAATATTTTTAAATCTTCTTCAAAAGAATAAATGTTTATTCCTATATCGTTCATTTTTGAAAAACTTTTCACCTCGTTAAGCGGTGTTGGAAAGGATATTCCATCAAAATTCAGCTTATTTAGGTGGGGGACATAACTTGACGTATTGTTGGTGTTGCTGGTGTTGGGGCAAAGAGCTGCGAGAATAGACCACATGAAACACTGAGAGTTCTTTTTTATTGATGACATTGATGATTGCCTTTGTTTCAGCGATCTGCTTCGGCACCTCGATGAAGCATGATGAACCTCTGAAAGGAGAATAACGGTTCGTGCGGATTTCGAGTCTTAAGATTTCGTCCAGTGTTCAGCCCGCGAGTCTCTACCTTCGAAATCCTCACTTTCTTTCACGATTTTCTCAGACATGTCGTCTTAAAGTCTGGCGAGATTAGTTTCTTGTAATACCTCATTATTTGGCGTTTTGAATTCTACGTTCTTTATCATTTTTCCGGCATCTGTTGCTTTCGAGTAAATGCAATGAACCCATTTACTCACTTTCAAAGCTTTGTAAGTGTCCAGTTCATTGCGAAAAATAAAGATTGTCTCTTCTTTTCTTAAGAGTAGAAACTCTTTTATCCCCAGTGAACTATCGTTATTGGGAAGATTAAAAGTTTTATATGCTTTTTGAAAAGCACTCTCGTTCTCTTTTGGTGGTAAGAAGATATTTTCAGGATCAACCGTAGAGTTTTCAGCATATATGGACAACTGTGTTTTCTTTTTCCTACTTGATACAGACAAATCCACTCTCTTTCTTTTCCCCGCTTCTTTCTCCAACTTTCTTTTGCATCTTTTATTGTTCAAATGTTTCAATAAGTTGTCTTTACGGGTAAAGGACGTATAGCAAAATTTACAAAAAATTTTCTCGGTTGAATGCACAGAGTCTCTGTGCCTTTTTAAGTCACTTTCTCGGACGATTTTTTTACTACAATCCGCACATTGAAGGACAGCATTTTTTTCATGAACTTGTAATGTATGACGTTTTAAAACATAGTTTGTAACGAAGTTTTTTCCACAAATATTACAAGTATACATAATGAAGACGTTGAACTTATTGAACGTTTCTAAACACACACACTACTAAATAAGCAATCAAATTTTGTGTTCTGCTACTCTGTGACGATCAGGCGCAATACATAGATTCGATAGAGCAAATTGGAATGGATATCTCCCACCAACCCCTTTTAGACTCCAGAGGTGGGTCCACTACACTCCCTCATCATTTCTCATTGGTCGACCCAACAGAAATCTGCATACGGCCCGCAGACTCATTAGCGTCCTTATTGGTTCGAATCTGACAATAGATCTCTCTCTGACCCTCTCACACTCACTGGCGACACAAGGTCCGCCCGAACACCTGATCCTCTTATTACCCGCCGTTTTTGAGGCCCCGATGTATCGAGTCAGACGAACTCAGTCAAAAGATGAACAGCGGGGTTTCGTCCAGCCCATTAAGACTACAGACCCACTGACGTCGCAGACCAGAATCCCAACAATGAACAATGACGCCCAAGGCCATGTGCTCTGTCCCCAACCCCACCTGCTCTAATCCATCAAACACCATCAGAAAATATTCTACTGAATGTATATCACGATCTCACTTTTATCTGGTAACGAATCAAGACAGGAAAATACAGGATACAATAGATATGATTACGGACAGGGAAAGAATTTATGAATATTCCTTTCGGTATCACACAAAATGAAATTTATAGAATTAAGTGATTCGTAGTATAAATAGCAACATCATTCATAAAATTATTTAGTTTAATCATGGATTCTCTCAAATTAGTTCATCCATTTACTTTAATCTTGGCTGGGCCATCTGGTAGCGGTAAAAGTCAGTTCGTTAAAAAATTAATCGAAAATAAAATGATTAAACCCTTTCCTAAAAAATAATTTGGTGTTATGGAGTTTACCAAGCGTTGTATGAAGAAATGCCGAATATTTCCTTTCATGAAGGTATCCCCTCTAATTTGCACAAGTATTCGGATGCGTTAATTGTTATAGACGATCTTATGGGAGAGTTCGGAAATGATCCCCAATTAGCAAAATTATTTGTAAAATTTTCGCATCACAGAAATTTAAGTATAATTTTTGTGGTACAGAATATTTTTCATAAAGGGAAAGAAATTAGAGAAATTTCCTTAAACGCTCATTATCTTGTATTATTTAAGAATCGAAGAGATCAATCCCAAATTACACATTAGGTCGCCAATTGTATCCTCGTAAAGTGAAATTTTTTCAAGAATGTTACGCAGATGCCACATCAAAACCGTACGGATACTTACTTATTGATTTAAAACCTGAAACTGATGAATCCTTGCGTGTGCGCACAGGTATGTTTCCTGGAGATGTTTTTCATGTGTATCAACCTCGATAACCCATTACTTTGAAGCATATAAATAGATTCAAATTGTTCAATGAATATTCAATAGTTCACAAGATGCCGGTGTGTTCTGAACAAACTTTAGAGCTCTTAAAACTAATTTCTAAAACAAAACACCCAAAATCTATTTTGAAAAAGTGTTCAAAGAAAGAAATAAAAACTTTGCGCGAGTGTGTGCTGAATGTTTTATGTGGTAACATATCATTGACTAAAATTAAAAAAATCGCTTATCTCCCTATAAAGAAAGCTTAAGAAAACTTTCTAACAAAAAAAAAACACTTCTTTACGAAAAAAAGAAAATTTAAATTCAAAAAGGAGAAGGATTCTTGTCTTTTTTATTGCCTGCGACTATTTAAGTCATCAGTTCTTTAATTCAAAATGGAATTTAGCAAAAAATTAGTACTGGTACCCGAAGAAAGAGTTCAAGTAACGGAACACTTATCGGAACTTGATCAACGCATGAAAAACATTCTCCATAATAAGGATTTAACGGAAGAAGAAAAAGCAATTCTCTATTTATAAGTTTTACAAAAATATACGCACTTTTCTAACGAAAATCGAAGAGAGTCTGAATCAGTTCCAAATGAAACATCTCTATCAGAAAATCAAGAAACAGAATCACATTAAAAGAAAATCTAAAAGAGTCAGTAGTAAAGACGGGAAAAGAAGTGTTTGAGGATGAAATTTTTAGAATTGTTCCAGCTAGGTATAAAGAAAAAGCAAAAAAATATTTTCCAGTTTTTAAAGCTTCAAGAATCTTTCAGTTGAAATTCTGATGGTGAAATTATTTACAAAAACACTGTTATTCCAGGAAGTAATATTGCATTCCTCGTGAATGATTTTCTACGGAATCGAAAATCAACACCTGAAGGAAGATATGTATTTTTAAGAGCTTTGAATGATGTAAATTTACCGAAAAATCTAGATTTAAATAAAAAATTGTATCAGAATAACAAAATTATTAAGAAACCAATAATGTATGCTCGCAGAAATGCATGGTTGAAACTTTGAAATAAATGATACTCATGTAATTAAAAAAAAAATTGTCTCAGTAGTCTCTTTATGATTTGAACAGTTTTTTTTTTTTTTTTTTTTTTTTTTTTGCTTATTAAAATATACTTATTTGATAAAATTTAAAAGTTTCAAATATATAATTAAATAAAACTATATTAATCTTTTTGGGTGAAAAATTTATCATAGAAAAAAAAAATATTTTTTTGAGAGAAAAAGAAGTTTAACATTGAAAAATATTAATTTTTTTTAGAAGAAAAAAATTATAAGAAAATAAATAGAAAATAGAAAAAAAAATTAAATTAAATAAAAGACGCACACATATTTAGTTTCATTCCATTTTTTTATTTTCTAAATACAAATCTTACACCATATCGTTTCTTTACAAATTGATACATTTGAAAATCATTTATATACAATTGATTCAAAATATAATGCATAGAATAGTCTTGGCTGCGTTTGAATAAAAAGTAAATACAGTATTGCCCACAAACATTGGATTTTGGTGATTGAAACACTTTAGAATTCCATAATACATCTAAATAGGTAGTAGTACTAATGTTATAGAATACAGGAGGTTGTCCAAACGAGTCATACAATTCTAATTCTCTTTTATCATTTACAAATAATGCTAACCAGTGTGTTCCAGGTTGTGATGAGTCATCAGAATTCACAATAGCAAACATGTTTTCTTGCAGAGGAGGGAGCGTATCTCTAGAATAAACACCTTGAAAATAGGGGGACGTTGTCTTCTCTTGAGATAAAACTGTATACATTTGCATTCCATCCATTCTTTAATTTCCGAAATCATACAAGATATTTCTCGATTTGTTTATTTCGATTAAATTTTCAAACTCGGCGAAAACGATAACACATACGGTTTGTTCTAAAGATTTCCTGAATTTTAATTCTAATCGCAAATTGCTATGTTTTATCAGACTTAAATGTTCTCCTGAAGAACATAAATCCGGTGAGAGGTTAAATCCAAACAATGTATTTGAATCTTTATATTCTTTTCTAGAAATAAATATACCTCTGTCTTGACCCATTCGATCTGTCCCAACAAATAGAGTTTGATAGGCCCGTATGAATTGATCTTTAGAAAAATCGAGTTCTAATGGATTGTGAGGCACTGGTTGTCCATCCACATACACTCCAATAAAATTTAAATTTAAATGTTTAAACTCATAAGGAGATTTTGAAAATGCTCCGTGAATAGCTTCATTATCTACACATCCTACAAAAAGTTTTTTTGGCATTTAGCCTGAAAATATATTATCTTGAATAAAAGACATGCTTCCCTTAGGAATCGAATACACTTTGCAAAGAACTCGGTTGATGGGATATTTTGCGCTTGTTTTTTCCAGTGCTTTCGCATGACCAAGAATAACTCCAGGATTCACACGAACTTTTCGTATGAATAAAGAAACTTGATCCAAAACAACTTTAAATCCCTCAGATCCTTGTAAACAAAATTCGGGCTTGCTTCGTATTAATTTTATTTTCAAATCCACTAAATTGTGTAAAAGACGATCTTGATTAAATAAATCCGAATGTATGCAACCAATCATGTCTACAGCTGCACTTTCTTTAAAAAATTATGTTCTTTTCTTGAGACCATCATCAGAATCCTTGTAAAATAGTTCAGCCGTTAATTGGGAAGTTTTGCTGTCATATCCATGGTTTAAGAGAGTTTCAATATAAGATCGATAGGGATATGTATTCCTGGAATTGGAAACCACGCGATCATTTAAGGATACATCTACTTGAGAAAATAATGAATGTATATAGAAATAAATTCACAGGTCCTATAGTATCATCTTTAGTAATAGGCGTATTGTCCACTTTTACTATTTTCGCTTTTACGTATAATTGTGTTTGACTGAGATCTATGTAATCTTCTGCACTTCCGGAAATGTGAAATTCTACAGGTGCATTGTCGAAAACGTTAGAAAGAGGATGAAATTGTTTCCACTGCCCATCTTGAATAACTGTTTGAGTTCCTGGTAAAAGTTGAAAAGTTCCAATTCAGATTTAACACATTCAGGAGAATCTTTAAGAATAAATGCCATTTTTACGAGTCGAAAATGTCACGTACACTCACTTTACGAGCTTTGGATGAAATGAATTTTTTCTGTTTCTTACGCTTTCTTTTATACTGTCATTTTCCTACCATAGACTGAACTCTATCAATAGGGTTCTGAGCTAGTTTTTTTCCACTTTCTCTGCTTCTTGTTTTTACAGCTTCTTTAAAATTTTCTCCTGACAATACATCTGAGGCAACACGACTCCCTGTCATTAATACTTCTTTTTCAATAGTTTTACCTTTTACTAAAAAAAGGTAAAGCTGCTCTAAACAATCGACGAAATATTCCACCGATTCCATAACCCTTTTGAAAATTAATGCCCTTGTAATGAGTCAGACCCGAACCTATTTGACCCGCATAATGGTCTTCAAATCTTTTAGTACAGCAAACGTATGGTACACTCATCTTGGTCTTTTATCTCCAAATGAGGGTACGAGAAATGCATTGCTTTATTTATAGTATTTGCCTCAGGCGAAAATGAAGCACTATGATCACTTTACCTCTTTCAAAGGGAACAAAATCACCCGAATTGAGTCTCAGTTCAGATTGAATAGTTTGAAACGAGTGTCTCACCAAAGGTAAGTATTGAGGTCTATCATAGTATTGACTAATCGTTTCCCCGTCTTTACCTTTAGTGCGAACGATTCGCAATAAAGGAGCCTGTGTATTCCCCACAATTTGGGGTGAAATTAGATCGGAGTAAACGTAAAAAACTGAAAAATTAGACCATGCATCAGCAACGAATTCGCTTTTCATGTTACCTATTATAATTGCGTTACGTTTGAATCCTAACAATTCGCCTAAATTCTCTAAGTGAAGGCTGCTACCTTGAACTGCATTAATTTTCACCCGTTTTGTTGCTTTATTGTAAATTATTGTGAATCGATTAGGATTTTTGGGTAAAGCAAGTTGTACGGCTGATATAATATCTAACATTGTTTCACAACAACCCACATCAATTGTTCGCTTAACAGTTGAAGAGATATTGCCGTCACCAGCTTTGTATAGAAAATAATTGTTAGTTTCATTTACGTTAAGCCAAGAATGAGGGTAGATTATTTCAGACAATCCCACTTCCCATTCACCCTTTAAACAAACAGGAGAGGGTAATTGAGTTTTGAAATGAGATATTTTGTTTTCTGGAAAGAAATGCATAGAACTATCAGAAGGTAATGTTACGTAGAAAGACATTTTGAAAATGAGTCGGCAATAAAAAAGTTTAACTATTTATACTTTTTCAATATCAGTCACCCAATCATTAAATTTTTCAGGATAACCAAACAATTTAACAAAATATATTCAGTGATTCCTCGTCTTTTTCTTTGTTTGATAACATTCTCTACAGGGTAGAAACCAGAATCGACAACTTTTTGTAATTCTGCTTCGTATACTAAGTACCTTTAATCTCTTCACCTTGTAAATCTTTTAATCTATAAACAATCGGAATTCTTTGCACGATTTCAAAAACTATGTAAAGTTCAATTCTCCAGTTTTGTTCGTATCCTTTTTCAAAGTGAAGTTTTTGTTTATTAATGCGTACAACATCACCAATTTTAAATCTAGGGGCTTTAGGTTTCTCATTTCTTAGACCACCGTATAAATTTTTTAATACTTGCTTCCGGTTATGTCTACATACAGAAACAGGTTCCATTTTAATTGAACGGTGATTATAACTGTATATTAATTTATCAATGACGTCGATGTAATTTTTAGTGTTAAATTCAGTGAAATATTTCCACATTTTTGTTTTTAATGTCCGAATAAACCTTTCAACAATGCTAGCTTTTGTTTCGTTATTTGTAAAAAAAAAATTACATTCAGATTTTTTAAATAATTTTGAACTATTTTATTTAAAAACTCCTTACCGGCATCTGTTTGCAACACTTTTGGCTTCCTTTCTTTAAAAATAATTTCTAGCCCAGACTTTACACTTTTTCCAAATTTATCTTTCAGAGGAACTGCCCAAGCAAATTTTGAAAATAAATCAATGCAAGTTAACAAATACTTATACCCTTTATTAAATTCTGCTAAATATTGTATATCGACTAAATCCGCTTGAAACTGACAATCAATATCACTTACAAACACTCGATTCCGCTGAAACTTATGTCGAACAGGTTTATGCAGAGTGTAAGCATCTTTCTGCGATAACCAATGTTTCACATCTTTTTTACTAGATTTCCCTTTTACAGAGCGATGTAATGCTTCCACACCCCCGAAGCTATTTGGAACTTCAGGATTTTCGTAAAACGCTGCTAAATCTTGATGCATTGTTACCGATGAAAAGAACTTGATTGAATGACTATTACAATGAATAGTTGTATTATTATATACTTTTTGGGAAAGGCAAAAAGTTTATGCATAAAAACATGAGCATAAATTTTCTCACTTTCATATGAAATACATTTAAAATATCACTTGTACATACTTTGATAATTTCTTTTAAAAATACTCTTATTTATTTTTAAGATGTGAAACGATTTCAATATAAATTAAACTAACAAACAATAAAAATAATAACTCAAATTCAGCATATAAAAAAAAAGAATTTTATTCAAATTTATAAAAACAAAATATTGTGTGAATCTTATAAAAATCTTTAAACACACACACAAAATCTTCATAGTATTCAAAACAATCAGGTGGACATAACGTGTCTCTTATTTCTCTTAAAATAATATCCAAGCGAAGAATTTTTAAAAATTCTTGAGTTACATAATGTACAGGTTTTAACAATAAAAAGTGTTCATTTTCAAAAAGATTATTATAAAAACAATCAGCTATCTCATTAGCTTCAAGTGATGAAACATATGAATTAAATGTTTCTTCGCGATTCCCCCATAACTCCTCAACGAAAGTCTGAGACTGTTTCAATCTTTTTTCGTTCAGGAGGCTACAAATAGATTTTTTCAAAATTTGCGTCAAGTATTGTTGACCCAGACTAACATCCAAAGAAGAAGGTAATGTATTTTCTATGGGGCCTTCGCAGAAGGTTTTATATGCAGTTAAAAAGTCCATACACTGAAACATACTGTCTATAGCAGCATTTTCAATAGCACCATATTTTTTAATCATTTCAGCCCACTGCTGTCGGGATATGGTTATTTCTTTAACAGTGGGCTCTTTATCCGGACTGTATTTAATGCGCTTGAAAGTAAAATCAATGAAGTTCTCACTAGTTATTTGAATGTGTCGTTCAGGAGGGAAAAGTCCACTTGGTAATTCCTCCAGTGATTCCGGCACCTTTTTACGCATGATATATTCTATCCACCGTGGGTCTAATGTTATTCCCTCGGGAGTTGGGTAGTATGTTTTGCCATATTTCTTGAAACGTATTATGTGTACTGATACGGAATCATAATAGGTGCTTGCAAAGACAAAAACCTCTCCAATTGGAAATACTCCATCTGGTATGAAATCCTCGATAAATTTTCCATACTTCTGAAAATAATATATCAAAATTAATAAAGATCAGAAATTGGTGAAAAACATTATAAAAATTACATATTAAATTTATTTAATTTTGTTACTTACTTTTGAAACTTCTCTTCTGGCTTTCTTATTTACAGAAGATTCCCCGGCTTTTCCAAACTTTCGTTTTTCACTATGTGTTTCAGACATCACCATATTTTTTTCTTGTTGAATACAGCCCACCGCAATACTAACAAACGAAATGAATTGTGAACTAAAATGTGATAAGTGTCTAACGCATATCAACCGAATTACACTTGAGCGGCGTTCGCTGAGTGGTTGAAAGCAATGTATTCATCCGCTCTAAGCATTGAGATAATTTCTGACGTAGAATTCAGTCGCCGTCTTGTAGAATCAAGATCAGACAAGCTAAAACAAGTTAAATCGTAACCCGTTCACGCTGATGACGAGTATACTACGGCACATTTTTCTGAAAAATCAATTTACTTTGTATCTTTACTGTGTGTGTATGTAATCATTATACTGAATTAAAATTTACACATTATTAAAATAATATAAATTAAATATTTTTTTTTATTTCATTTTAATCAAGAAAATGATTTTAAAACATGTCGCCGTCTGCTTCGCCTGCAAAATTAAATTCATGAGATTATAAACATAAGTTTTCTTCAGGTCTGTATGCCTTCATAGGATAATGGTTAGCGTAACTGAAAAACTATTGTCCTGTGGAGACATTTTGATCTGAGGCCGTGAGTTTGAATCTGGATTTATTTTTTTTTTTATTTGAGCGTATTTACTTCAATCATTTTAAAATCTATAATTAGTGTACATTTTAATCAATAGGTGGCGCCATGAGCACGTTTAACATTCCCATACTTCCATTTTTTGTGCACATTTTTTAAAAACAACTCAACTTAGCTGTAGAAAAAAACAATTCAACTCGCCCCCTCAACTCGAAAATCAAAGCCAATGCAGGAGAAAAACAACTCAACTCGTCAGTAGGAACGAAACAACTCAACAGGAGAAAAAAACTCAACTCGGCAACATGAACGGAACAACTCAACAGGAGAAAACAACTCAACTCAGCAGCAGGAACGAACAACTCAACTCGTCAGTAGGAACGAAACAACTCAACTCGTCAGTAGGAACGAAACAACTCAACTCTGCACTGCCGTCGACCGCTTACAACCGCCTGCAACCGCCTACAACCGCCTGCAACCGCCTGCACCGCCTTTACAGCAGAATCGGCTTTTTCTACCTACTTACCTTCCTTATCTTATTATTCTTTTTCCTTTTTAGCTGCTCGATTTTTTTTCTTACACAAAAATGTCAAACATAAAATTAATTTTGAATTTCAGATAAACTTTGATTCCGAAGCGTTGGTAGATATACTAATATAACATTTTTATATATTTATTTTTCCCAGCTGATATTACGGTGGATAGCGGTAACCTAGTGGTTATGTTCATGAGCACTTGACAAAGTACTTTGAGTCCAGACCCTAGTGGCCAACCTGTGGCACGGAAAAACAATGTGGCATGTCGGAGTTGTAATAGTGACACATGAAATCTTCATGAAAAATTAAAAGAATTAAAAAGATAATAATAAATAACAATTAACTTTTTCAATTTTATTAAAATGTTGTAGTCTGAGACAAAAAAAACGTTCACAATTTATTGAAATACATTTAATTTAATTACAATTGAAATTTCTGATGTAGATAAGGCTCCTTTAGGGCTGTGTGAGCTGGCTTTCTGAGCTTGTTTTCATTCGACAAAGGGTGGAATTTGAGGAAGTGTGTCTTAAGATATCTAGAAGAATACAATTAACTGCCCATTGAGTGCTTGTTACGCAAAAGGAAGATTGCTTATGGGATTTACATTTTTGTACTGATATTATGTGGGGCGTTTTAATAATTGAAGTTTAAGATTACTGGAAAAAGCTTTTAATATTCCTACTTTAGTTCAGCATATGTATATCTTTTTTTTAACAAACTTTTGCTTTTTTTTGTTGTCTTGATTTTGTCAATTAGGCTTAACACATTTCATATTAATACAGGAAATATCTACCAACACTAATAGGGCTCCGAGCTATGACAGATTTAAAAATTTAATATCCATTTTTGCAGGATTCATTTAGTGCTAGGTTTGTTGATTTTCGAGATGATCAAAAATACTGATCTTTTCACAAATCTTTTTTTAATTTATCTCTGCATTATGTTAATTTTACCCATTTGAAACCCAAATCTAAATTACTGATCTTTCGCAAAATACCAAATTGAAAAGCAAATAAATGTGTGGAACTCTCTAAACCTGATCCGAATTATATTGAACTTTGGAATTTTGTACAAACAAGCAATTTTCCAAATTTACACGATTTGGTCGTCAAATATTATAGGTTTGGATCAACATATAAATGTGTGAGCAAATGTTTTCTACCTTCCAAAACTAACTGAAAAGATTAACAATAAAACCTAAGTTTGTGTGTGTACTTTTGTACTATTTATTATGTTATTTTTAAATTTCAATTTAAAAATTTACCCTTCTCATAAATAACCTAAATTGTGCATAGAATGCTTAATTATGTAATTTTTTTCAACTGCTTATTATGTTTTGTTTGTTCAAAAAATTAGAAGTGGCACGCATAATTTTTTCTCATCAGATAGTGGCACTCTTCCGAAAAAGGTTAGCCACCCCTGCCCTAGTTCCACTAAATATCCACCGTTTAAATGGCTGGTGCATGTTTAATCTGTCGTGACACAGTCCTCACGTTAGCCTAGTGAGGTAGTTTGGAGAAAGGGTATGTGCCAGCTTAGGTGTTGCATTCGTCAGGTAGCCATGGTTGCAAATAGCCCTCGTTTTGCTTTAATGAGTAACATTAAAAAAATATTCACTTACTGTTATTAAAGCTCATAATATTAAGAACAAAAATCGATTCTTCTATGATTGAATCCTGAGAACATTATAGCAAAGTGATCAAGGTCACGAAATCGTGTCTAATTGATTGACTGAATATTAACGTCGCACTGTTCAGCTACACGAGGGCTTTTGGCGACGGACCACGTAATTTTGAACCACGGTCAAGTGACGTGGACGACACCTGAGCTGGCACCCCCCTCTCCTAACTCCCACACCACACCAATGAAATCGTGTCTAATCCTGTTTCTATCGAATCGTGGAATGGATTGCTGTGCAACTTATAACTCGCCATGTTGAAAGACTGTGCTCGTTGTGTCTAAACAGGCTCAACGCCCTAAAGTGACGAGTTCTAGAAATTCGAAGAATGGGCAACCAACCCTGGTGTCAACCATGTTATTTAACCACGATTCAAAATTATTATGAAATGGTCGCCAAACCTCAGAAGTAACAAACTAATTCCGAGAGAGAGGTTCATAAGCAATCAATCAATCTATGGTTAATTCTCGCGAATCTATATTCTGATGCCATCATAGTACTTGCAAAGTCAACAAGAGAACGTATAGTAAAATGTTTAAGGAAATTCCTATGCTAAAATATATGACATTAACGAGAACTGTCAGACTTTTATGGAGTGGATACGATGTTCAGAACTCAATGGGGGAATACTTTCTCGAAGGAACCCAAATACCAGAAAAATGGAGTAGCATTGAAGAGAGCTTGAAATTAAAAATTCGCAACTGCCTTTTCTTACCAAATGAACTGCAGATTGTACTGTCAAGCTTGGTGAAACCAATTGGTGGATGTATAAAGAACATTGTAGAACGTATATATGGTAACGATTACATACCAAGTAATTTTATGGGAATCTTGCACTGGACATTGCTTGGAATAATAGATGAAAAGAAAACTGCAAAGGCTGTTATAAGAGATGAAAATTTACTTATTACTAAACGTTATAAAATAGCTTGTACATACTGCTTAAAGGATGAAATACTTATGTTATGGCGGGAATTGCCAGACATATATAAACATTATTTTTTAAATACAAGAGGACTCATTCGTACTCAGTTTTACCTTCATGTTTATTGGACTTACTACATGAGAGCGGAATTACATAAACTGGACAGAAAAATCCTAACGGAGTATGGGGCGCCATTAAGTTGTCATTATTTCGGAATTCTACGCGCACGTGTCAATCAAGTGGCTATTGAATACTTTATAGGAAAATTGAGCGTCCAAGAGAAAGAACATTATTTCAGAGTTTTTTTTCCTTCTTTGGAGTTCACATTAGTAATGAGTAATTATAGTCCTAGTAACAGTTATTTCAGTGATATAATTTACTTCTTACTTAGTCAAATGAATGAAAATCAACGAACGGATATATTTAAGATGTATGCCTATCATATTTTAAAGAATTTTATGGAGTTCCCCTATGGAGGAATGTTTTTGGAAATTGAAAGTGTTATGCAAAAATATCTTACATATGACCAGAGGAAAGCTTTAGAAAGACGATATCAAGAAACGATTGGATATTTTGTTTTTAGAACGTTCGGGAGTAATTCACGTTAACGTAAATTAATGTAGCCTGTTTTGTGCATATTTTTAAAATGTTATCAATTCCATATCTAATCACCCAAGCTAATATTTCGATCAAATTCATGGTGCTAGTTTAATATCATGGGGCAAGGCACCAAGTTTTTGTCTATGTTTGCCAAGATGGGTGAAACCAATACGATATGGTTACCTTAATATTTTTATCGTCTTGCTATGTGGTTGCCATGGGGATAACGTATATAAGAATTAATTTTTATTGTTTTTTTCCTGTGGTAACCCTATTAATTTCTGACTATTTTAATTCTATTTCTTTAAACATTTAACCATTTTCATTGCATTTGAATTATTTTATTTAAAATATAATATAAAAATACAATTATTATGTGTTAATATTCGTTATTTATAATAGTTTATATTTATAAATATTATTAAATACTATGTAATGTATTTATAATTATTATGTAATGTATTTCTAATTTTTGTTTTCTTATTCATTTCTAATTGTTATTTATGTATAATTATGTTGAATGAGTATTCTTATGCATAATTTTTATTACATTACAATACGGTGAATATATACATTCTTTTTTTAATTACTACTATATTATATTTTTTATTATATATAATTATTAAACTATACTGTATATGAATAGTACATATAATTACTATTTAATTATAAGATTATTATATACTGCATAATATTTTAATAGTATATGTACCTTTTTTTTACAGTATATTGATATTCATTATTTATTGAATCTCTTCATATATTCTTTATTCGAAATATATTTCAATGTTTTTTTAAAACAATTCCTTAAACTTAACTTGACGATTTGAAACCGCTAGACCGCCATCTTGAATTCCATTCTAGTGACAAGCGGTGCTTGGTGTGATTCCTTTATAGCGCCAAGCAGAGCGCTTGGCGCCTTGCACACTGATGCTAAACTAGTTCCAAGCTGCTGTAAAGTAAGTGATCTATTTGAATGTATTCAAAAATCATTTTGTTTTAAGCTGATATGTTCATCCATTGATTGCCTGATAAATGAAGTAATTTCGTTGCCAATTTTTGCAAAATGTATTTCTATCGGATTAATTTACTAATCATTCGTTTTTAGTTATTTTAAATCACATATAATTTTCTGGACTTTATACCTTTTTTCAACATTTTTCTTAAATACTACCTTGTTTTATATCGAATTACTGGTGTTTCAACTACTATGGGTTTTTGAATATCGAAATAAATTACGATATGCATATTTTTTCATACAATGTTACGTATTTTTTATTTTTGCTGTTATATTAAATATATCCTATATTGTTGCTTAATTTTTCAATGCCGTTTTCTTTTTATAGGTATTTAAAACTTTTAACTATGTAGAAAGGAAAAAAATATCTACTTTATTACTGCAGTTTAATTATAGAAGCTATTCCCGATAAGCAAATCCTGATTTTTAATCTGTTTCAGATTTATTTGAGCAACTTCTTGATGTATCAATGAGCTTGTATTAGAGTTTGTAAATTAGTTTATTTGTTAGCATAGATTTAAGAAAGAAAAAACTGCTGTTTCAATTAACTTTAGCTCAAATTGAAATTTTTATTGTTAATAAAGTTAGTATTTTATCATGTTTTTAAATTGTTTTTGTCCCCGTAAAGTATATAGTTTACGAATTCCCTGACAATTTTAACGCGTTTATAGAGAAAATATTTAAGAAGGCAGTTTAAGAACGATGCTTTATAAATCTTTTATGATTTAAGACAAATTACTCATTCTATTAATGTTGAATTTTCCAGTCTAGTTTATGTATTCATTTGTGACATTCAATACAACGACTATTGCATTTCATAACTTTACCAGATATTTACGAATACTTGGTGCACAAAAATGAGAAAAGGAAAGTTTAAAATTT
Source organism: Trichonephila clavipes (assembly GCA_019973935.1). NCBI lineage: Eukaryota > Metazoa > Arthropoda > Arachnida > Araneae > Nephilidae > Trichonephila > Trichonephila clavipes. The sequence continues at coordinate 338,643 of BMAU01000327.1, read as the reverse complement.
AATCAAGAATACAATCGATTTAATCACCCTTCAAGGTTTTATGTACTAGAACCTCTACTCACTGTCGCGTTTGTTTCGTTAATATATCAATGACTCCATATTTTTGCAAAAAAAACGCCAATTTGTCACTTTACCGTTTAAAAACTATCATCAATACTTGATTAAGAATGGAAGATGATATACAGTCTTTGTCTGGTTTGCAATTTGTTACATTTGAATTTTCAAACTACTCGATAAATATTATTTTACTGAATTGATTTAGAAGTTTGATTTAAGTTTGTGAATATATTCAAATACTTTTCATGACTATTATTTAAGAACTATGAATCATCATTAATTATAATCAATATCTCCATTCTTTAATGTATTCATTACACGAGTAGAAGGTATAATAATTTGGATTGTGCCATTGAATTGGACGATTTGGATGTGGTAAATGCTAACAGTTTTCCTTTCAACTCTATTTCCCTTTCCAGATCTTTGGTGTTGACTAAAAGATTTTAAAATTGCAAGGCATTTTATTTGGACTTTGTCTCTGATCTTACTAAGAAATTTATTCTCAGCTGTGTGTGTGTGTGAACTGAAATCTACTGCCAAGGTTACCCATCACAGACATTTCCCAAAGGATTCTTGGCTACACTTTTATACTGATGGTTCGGTTAAAGGGGCAATTGAAAATGCTGCAGGTTACATTAAGTTTGTTTCGTTCGAAATCAAAATAACTTTGATTGTGAAATATCAGCAATTTCTTTAACCATAGACAAGATAGAGCAGATTGAAAAAGAAAACATCGTATTTTTGTTGACACCAAATCGGCAATTACGACGTTAACACCCAATCAATGAATATGAGATCGCAGGATCAGTAAGAACTAATATATAAGTTGTAGAATAAAACGAACTGCATTAGAGGCCTTCAAGTGGAAATGAAAGGGAATATTTTTTGGCTTTCAAATGATGCAAACAGATCCTTTGTTATCTTTGTGGTATATAACGTGTTTTATATCCAGCACGATTAGATCCAAACGTCAAGCATAAACATAGAAAGAGATCCAGGGAAGAAATTAAACTCTTTCAGGCATACATTAACAAGAACATCTGGTTTTAGACTTCCTACTAGTCATGAAATTTTTTCATGATTACCTGTATGAAGGATACTGCCGGATTCGACTTAAAACTCAGAGGAGTGGTAGTAGGTATGACAAACCACCAAAGAACATGGGGTTTCAAATCACATTTAGTAGAAGAAATTCACAAAAAAAGTTATAAAGAGTTTGATGTCGAGTAGGGAATGGAAAGGGACAATAAGAGGTAATTCCTTTTCACACGTAAATTACAAGTTTACAACACTAACAATGCTTCACAGCTCGACATCAAAAATGCAATGACGATTGTCACAGGAATTGTTCGAACTTATGGTTACGTAGGACAGCCCCGCTGATGCCGATGGACGAAGGATTGCCGACGCGTTCAAACAATCCCTGCGTGCCTGCGGTTGTCAGCTGAGGCAACGAAGATCAGTGCCGCAATATTCTCTACTGCAGACAACGGCGTTTCTTATACAAGGGATTTCTGGTGGCCCCAGAAGAAATCCAAGGAATTGACGCCCCGCAAAGTGTGGTGGTCAGCAACTGGTCAGCTTCATCCAATCCACTTCCTGAGATATGTAGTATGTTGATAGTTAGGTAACGCAAACGAAAAATGTGTTGGTGCACCATCCCGCATGAGCCCTACTTTCTGTTGAACATTGTTTGGTACTTCCTGCCTCAACTCCCGAAGGACTTGTTGGAGGAAAACAAGGTATTTTACTCCATTGAGGTGTTCTGGCATTATATGTATATCCCTGCATTCGTGTTTGATCATTCCACTCTTCTGGCTCATTGTCTTACCGACGCCTACTATTACCTCAATTTTCCCCAATTGAATATGGTTTGAGACCCCATATTCCACGTTGATTTGTTATTACCAAGCTTCCTATTATCACCCCTTTGAATTTGTAAAGTTAACGCTTTGTATAATGGGAATGGTAGATTCTAAGCCTGGCACATTTTGTGACTGATATTTCCATGATAGAGGATTAGCTCAAAATATGCTCTAATTGCAAACTATTTTCCTTTTAATGCTATTGACTGCCTTATAGCTTTATCTTTCTATATTGTATTGGGCTGCTCGTCGAATGATGACCGAAAGATCAGACAGGCGTAGGATAAAGAACATTTTATTACATATTGTATTAATCCCATTGCCAGTGATTTACCGCCAAATATTAACTACATGATTGAGATGAGTCACCAAAAATTTTAAGATTTGAAACAATCTATTTAATTTTGGACCTATATCAATATCGTAAGAGACTTCGGTGGCCTAGTGGTCAAAGTAAGACTCGTAGCCGGCATGTTTGAGCTTGATCCGATTACAGCTGAAAATCCGCTGTTTAGAGGAGGTCGATGCTTGTTAAATATGTCGAGTCCTCCCCTTGGGTTGGTGATAAATTCAAAAGAGGCGGGGTGCCATTTCAGCTTTTGTCTTCATCACTTGACCATGGTTCAAAATACCGAGGCTGGTGACAGCTACTCGCGTAGCTGAATGGTGCGATGTTGATACTCACTCATCAACCTCGTAAACATGTTTCTACCATATAATTCGCTAAAAGTAGCCAATGATATTAGTTTAATGCGTAACTTAGTTCTTGATTTTTTCAGACACATATGCGAGCTTTAGCATGAAAAACAAGGAATAAGCGAAATGAATTAAAATCTGAACTAGTCCTTTTTTGTCAGTGTTTCTCAAACCGTAGGGCGCGTCCCCCTAAGGGGATAATAATCCTACGAGGGGGCACGAACATTACGAAAAGTCGAAAATACATTTAAAATTATGTTTTTGAAAAACTAAAAAATACCCTTTCCATAGTTAATCGAACTAAGTTGTAACTGAATCTTTTATTCGCCAATTCTGGAAATAGGACCTGAAATTATTCGCCAGATTCGGAATAGCATCCGAAAATGGAAAATCGTTAATCCTGATCAGGAGATGATGGAATAAAATTATTAAATTATTGTATTGTCATCGGTACTGGAGATGTGAGCGAAATTTCGAATTAATTCTCTTTTAAAAATTCAATTCAAGAATTCCGTTACACCCAAGTGAAGCTTATAAAAAGTGTTAAAAACTAATAATTTACTGAAATGAAACAAAATACATTTTGATATAACAAAATGTAAAATACACATGTGTACACGGATATAATATACTTATAACTGTATCGGTACAGTTCAATGTTTTTGATAATTAGTTTATCAATACTAAGTTAAAAACAAGTTTTATAATTTCAAGTGACTTCAATGTGCTTGTTGAATACGCAACATATACTTTTCTTGATAATTTGTATGATTTATAATTAAAGTCGTATTGTAGCTTATCTTATAAGGACATTAGAATTGCATTTAATACATTATTATTATATGGAGAGGGTGGATTCAATGAAAATTATGATTGAAAATTGAATTGCAAATGTTAAAATTGAGAAGCACTGTTTTATTTAGTTTGCATGGAATTATTCCAAACAGTGTAATTAATGCAGATGACGGTTCAGGTATCACAAAGGTAGATTAAACATAGAGGCCGTGGGTAGCCTAGCGGTTAGAGCATCGGACACCAGACCGGAAGGCCTGGGTTTCGATGCCCGATGCCCCAAATACCCTTCGAGTACACACGGAGTACGTGCTCGTTAAATCATTGGGTGTGAAAGTCTTCTGGGTTAATCACGAGTGCAGAAGACTGGAGAGTATTTCCCTCCCATTCAGTTCCATACCACAATTGCGGAGGTGGAGATAGGTAGTATCCCCGTCTATCGTCCCTTCGGGGAATTTCTCCGAGCCAAATCGTACTGTCTCAAGGCCTAGGCCGATGACACGTACTTCTAGCCGCTTGCCACGATGAATTTCATGGACTTCGTTCTAATTACGTCAGACTGCTGGCATTAACCCCCACAACAGATTTAACATGGAACTTCTAAATACTTTCGTAAGATATTTATTCAAAAGATCATTATGAAAACAAATTTGGATTGTCATCACATTTTTCCTACATGTAATAGCAGTGATCGGTAACCTATGGCATACTTTACAATACTCAGTAGCTACTCTGCCCTATTCTATAAATTTGTCAATTTTTGAGGAAGTTGATAAATTTGTGTACTGGATCTTATTTGATAAACATCTTCACAATTATGGACATTTGCGAAAAATTACCAAAAATTCTGAAAAATAACTCTAAAGATAAATTTATAACTGTTTTGTAAGTTATTGAATGTCATTGCTGGAGAGGTTTAATTCTTTGAAGAGAGAAAACAGCATGCACTCTGATTTTCGCTTTTAGTTCAACATATAAAAATTCTTTCCTCAAAAGAAAGATATTTAGTCCGCAAAGGAATTTTTTACCAATTGAATGCTCAAAATCGTATCAAATTGAAAGACACACATTATACGCCTGATTTTACAATATAAGAGTAAAGTGGTGCGCAAGAACTGGGTTGACATTAAAATTTTTATTAGTCTTTTGATTTTATAATGAAGAAAAATACTTATATTGTATGTTATATATTTCTTTCAATAAATATGTTTAAAATACATAAATCCACTTTTAATCTTTTTAATATTGTTTAATAAATTGTTACATTTTATGCGGTTTATTTTTAGCTAAAAATAATTTTAAGTGATGCCAAATTAATACATAATAAAAATATAAATAAGTAACCTATATTATGGACCTTTATTCACTATTTTTGCATGTTTAATCGCGGTTATTGAATTTTTTCAAGAATGTCCTTTCATTGCAGCTCGCTGAATCACATTGGTTAGATTGGTTTGGCACATCGCAGCTGAAAGGTTGCTGAGCCTTTTCTATAGGATCGTAAGATTGGACGTTTATTAGTATCTCACTTTTAAATGTGGCTATTGGTGACAGACCTAGTAGCTTTTTAATCTCGGAGAAGTGCTTAGGACGATACCTGGACATGCATCTATCTCCAAATTCTTACACAAGCATGAAGACTTTGAACCTCGACGCAATTAAGGGGTCACTTCACGCAGCATTTTCCCTATCTCCGTAATGTTAAAAATGACCAAGTTTAAGGAACATTTTTTAAAAATTGGCTGGTTGTACAGTCATGAAATTTTTTTTGTGTATTCATTGTATTGTTTTTATTATTTTAATGGGAGCATTTTTCAAAATTTTGATTAGTGTTTTTTAAAAAAATTCATATGTGGAGTAACACGTCAAAATTTTTAAAACGATGAAAATTCTTGTACATTTTAATCCATAAATATTTTTTGAATAATTTTTTGACAAAATCTCTAATTAAAATATTTATTTGTATAGTGTTAACATATGTGCCAAGTTTCAAGGCTGTAAAATAAGTAGCTTTTTCAAAAATGTTTCTTTTGTGTTGAAATTTACACTTTTGAGAAATAGTGATTTAAAGTACAAACTTACTATTAACTAATGCATAACAGAACTATAACTTGGATTGCTAGTGTCATCTGCAAGATCATTTTCTTGCCTACATTTTAATTGTTTGTTTTTAATTCTAGCTTCTTTGATTCATTGTAAAACTGACTATTCTGCTTTCCCAATACACATAATCGACTTCTTGCAACGCTCGATATATGTAAAATCTAGGGGTTGAATGTTTAATGCATCTAAAACTTTTAATTTGGTAATGAAGCTTTGATTATATAAGTATATAGCTTCATGTACTATAGTTTTTAAAGTTCCCAATTGCACAGATACAGTTTATGGAATAATACACCAAAAACTATTTCCGCTTTCACTAATATTTTGAGTTTTATCAAGCAAGAATCCAGATAAATGTTCAAAATTAGTGACCTTTAAATACTTTTTTTATGCAATTTCTAATTGCAATAGGTAAGTCATGTTTATGCTTGTATGTGTAACCTTTCAGTGGGGACATATTATATCTACACCACAAGTCACATCCCATGGTGCATAAACCGTGTCGTAGATTTAAATCTGTGAACATTTTATCAAAAAATATAGCACAAATAGCTTGCCTTATGGCTGACAAATTTTCCCGAGTTGTTTTGAACAGCCAAAACATAGTATTTTTGCAATTTGTTTATTTCTGCATCTGTCAAGCCATTACGGCATCCTAGAGATTTTTTGTCTTTAAGTTTTTTTGTTTTTTAATTTTGATTTTAAGGTCCTAAGTCATGTCCTCATCATTTTCTCAACATGATCAACACATTCTAATTTTTTAATATTGACATATCTTTAGATTCTAAAACTGCTTTGTATGCTTTAGAGTTCCCATATAGTCCAAATATTGTGTATATCGTAAATTGTGTAACGTCTGCGAGCGATGAGATACAAAAAAAGCGCACCTCTTCAACTTCCATTCCCCTACTATTTTCAATGTAACTTGCCGAACACTCATTGCAATGTGCATCGCTGATAAAATTACATGAACTTTTCTGCGATAATATTTTAGCATCAACAACTTTCCCAGTGTCCAAACTAACTGCCCTAACAACACAATTTAGAAATGTATAGCTCCTTTTTAGCCAGGTACCATTGATAGCCACTGGTACATTTGGTTATCTATTATTAAATATTGTTTCGGCAGCAGCTAAATCCATAGACACTTTGGTTACTTTCTCTGTCGCATTATTTAATGTATGTATGGAATCGTAAAAACACTATAGTGTAGGTGACAAATGCATAGCTCCGCAAAATATTTTTGCAACTGCTTCTTTTTAAATCGACCTCATAGAAGATGAAATTCTATTGTGTCCACTTCGTATAATTTTGTATCTTTTTTGATTAACTACTGTTTCAGTAAACCTGGTATTAAGAAATGTTTGAATAAGACCACAAAAGTCACAACATATTAACAATTTTGTAGCCAAACCGTAGATTTGGCGACCAAAATTTATGTGAATACCTTGGTTTTTACATTAATTTTATGTAATTAATGTTGTTTCAAAGCACAAAAGAACAGTACAATGTCAGGAATTTCACAGAAACATTCAAATGAATCTAAAAAAGAAACATACTCTTTATTAAACTTACCTAACCTAGATTTTAAAGCTGATTTATTTATGTTGAAATTTTGTCTGACTTATCAACATTTATATGCACAAAAGTTTGGATTGCTGTACTTGTCCTTCCAAACTCTTTCGTTTTTTAAACATTTTATTAACAGAGTTTAATAAAACGTCTACAAAACGTTTTTTAATGTTTTTGATTGAAAACACTATTGCGTACGATAGCAGAAATTCGTTGCATATGAAGTAAAAAATAGGCTGTATATAAGTAAACAAACATCTACAACTATTCACTTCACTTCTTTCCTGAATAAGTTGCTGATCAAAATAAATTCTTTTAATCAATTTAAGCCATTTGATAAGGCTGAAAAGTAGCATGTGTCTTTTGTTTTGATTTGAGAGGGCGTGGCAATCAGCGGTTTTGGGGTTTGACAGATGTAAACAACTTTTTTTAAAAAAAATACTAAAATTACTTCTAATTAAGCTAGAGCAAAAATTTAAACTGCATTAGAAAGAAAAAGAATGGTATTTTATGTTTCAATCAAAATTGAAAGATGGATTTTTTCATGGATTTTCGTGAAGTGACCCACTTAATGCACACCTGCTTCTCTGCAAGATAGACCTTTACTGGCACTATGACTTGCATCAACGACTTGACAGAATCGAAGAGATCCACGAGTTTGCCATGCGGCAATGACTTTTTTCATACAAGAGATAATGTATTTTTAATATAAATCCCTTACTCTTGTCACTGCAACCTAATTTAACCTTTAAAATGTTTCGATCTCTACAACCGCAACTATTGGAATTATGTCGCCGTGGTTACGAACTACTGGCCTGCGTGTTGTGGGTTCGAAATTCGTCGCCGATAGTCTTGTTGTTGCTTTATAGTACGAAGTTAATAAATATCACTGAGTGATATCGAAACAGTTCACTTTAAGAAGAAAAGTCATTGTTTTTTCCGTGATTGTATCATGATATCATGACAACCAAATGATCAAAGTGAGATACTCGTCGCAGGCAATGTTTCTATCGAATCGCGGATTCGATTCCTGGTACCAATAAGGACTGGTTATGTAGAAGGGTTGTGCACATGTTGCATCTCACGAGGTCCAAAGACGTAGTTTAGCAGGTTTTAGATATTCAAAGAGTAGGCTACCAGCCTTGGTGCCGACCTCGTTAACCATGACTCTAAACTACGGGATCTGTCGCCAAGTTTCCACTGCGAAAAATGGGTATTCAGAATTGAGTACAAATACTCACTTTTGAGTAATTCACAGATTCAAAATAGCTCCGATGCAAACATACTCAAATTTGGGAGTCGCAAATACTCACTTTTGGCAACAAGAATGTACTTACAAGTGAAACTCCACATACTCATTTTTGAACCTGTTACTGGATCAAATTTGAGAATGCAGTAACACAATGAGTATGTAATGCACCATGCACTCATTTTTGAGTTTATTGCTCTGTCATATATGAGTTTGAAAGAATAAAATGAGTATGTATGGTATTTATTTTCGATACTGTTGTGTTTAATACGAATTTTTAACAGTAAACTATATATTAATTCAAATTTAAAGGCATCTAAAAATGTGATACTTAAGCTGTAAATTTCACTTTTTCCATCTTATATATTATTTAATTTACATTTTATGAAGATTTTACCACTTAAGGTGCCTGACTAGTTGCGAAGACATTTTTTTGAAATTTTGCTGAAAATTTATTTTTAAACTCATTTTTTGTTTAATTATAACTGAAAACTAATAAAAACAGCAAAAAAATTTTTTCAATGTATTTTTTTAAATATGGCCAATTTTAGGTTTAAATTAGACGTTATTTGTACGTTACGTTAAACATAGTAAAATAAATTCTAATGCATAATATTTTAAAAACCCACATAATTTTACTCAAAAAACAGTTACTAATGAATTGACCTAATATCTTTGAAAAATTTTAATTTGTTACTGAACTAGAAGTCAAAAAGTGCACGCAATGCAAATTTTTCAAAAATTTCACATTTATCACACAGAAAAAAATCATAAAAAAGGTAAATATGCTGTTTTTTCTTAATCCCTACGTCACAGCATACATACTATAATAATGCACAATTACACAAAATTACAGACAATTACCTACAGAACTTTTTGAGATATCATGCTTAACGTGTTGTAAAATATCAAAAAATCTGTTTCAGAGAAAAATGCATTTAAAGATTTAAAATTCAAAATTTAAAAAAACTATACTGCTGAAAAAACCTAAAACCTCTATATATCAAAAGAACAAACATTTTCAAAGCAATTATGAATATTATATACTTTCTTCAAACTTTTATCTTTTAATATTTTTAACAATTTTATAGTGTCAAAAAGCTTTTCTTAAAGTCTAAGTACACAGTTTACGAAATACAGATTAGACGTATAAAAAAAAAGCAAAAAAAACCTTTGCATTAAAAATAAAAATATTTTACATAGAAAAACAAATATATTATTCCATATTATTTTAGAAGTTAAGAATATCAAAATATATTTGTGTTGTTTTACCAGTAAACATTCACGAAAAAACTTTGAAAAATATTGTTTATCATTATCAAAATTAGAATAAAAATCCTGCAAAGAAGTACTTTAAAACCCTCCATATGAATATACTAAGCCTTCTGTTTTTTCATCCTTAGTACTTTTTGTTTTTCTAGCTGCAGACAATTTCGCAATCGGTAAAGAATGTCTTAAAAATGTTGAAATCCGTTGTTTATCAAATTTAAGTAACCCTTGAGCAACACTTTCAGGAAGGGAACCATTTACATTTCGAATTACTGATAATATACCAGCATAACCAGAATTATAAAGTATTAGAGCTAATAATGCTGTTTCCAGTCCAATAAATATATTTTTGGGAACAATATTCCACAAAATTTTTTATAACTTTCATTGCAGTTTAAGACATTTTTTCAACAAAGTGTTTTAGATATGTAGGCTTTAAAAAATTTCTTTGAGGGGCTCCCAGCTGCTTTTGCCCTTTGGTAACATCATCGCAATCCTTCAGGACACTCTCCATGCAATGAATTGTTTTTTCCAGATACACAGTGAAAAATGCAGCTATTACACTACTCATCATCTTTTGTAGATTACCTACATTGTTTCGAATAGCTATTCCATAATAGTTCTGAATTCTGTCGATTAATTTATCAGTTAATTTATTTTTCCCTCCCAAACCTTTCGTCGTTTTTTTTAATTGACGCAACCGCCCCCTACACGTTTCTGTACATGACCTATACACTCGAGTTTGGTTACTGTATTAATTCCATAAAAGTTTTTAACAGATTCATATCCTTTTGAGTCCCCATTTCCGTAGTATTCATTGTACTGTACATTCCTCACATTTGATCTCTCAAATATACGGTATGCTCCAACAACCTCCATGTTCCCCGCGGAACCTTTGTAGTTCGAACATACATGTTTCGATGACTGGCTATTGCCTTTCGCGCATATGTGGCAATATTGTGTCATAACTTCAATGTCTAAAATTTTACCGGTGTCAACTTATGGCAAACACCCATTCAAAGATGAGTAGCCTCTGCGTTGCCAAGTACCATCAATGGATATTCCACATTTAGTGAAACTATTTGAGCCTTTGATTTCACTCAATGCAGCGTTGATGTTTTCCTTGAGCAACGCGTTCAGTTGCTTTCAACAGTTTTCTTTCTTGATTGCGGAAAGCAAGTTTTGACAGGAAAAGTAAACCGAGGAAAGCACATAATTTTTGCCAGATGAAAATCCTTTCCCGATTATCCTTAGCCCCAAAACAATTGAAGAGTTTATAAGACAAGAACATTTCATCTTCTCTGTCGTAGGGAAACCTTTAAAGCAGGAGCAGTTTTTGCACTTTAGGTTTATATGTGAGCATAATCCACTGACAGAGTCTTCTATAAGTTCCAAGCCCTGAGAATAACAATCAACAACAAACTATGGCAAAAAATGAAATCAATGACAATTCTATTGTCTTTAGAAGTTTCAAACAATCTTTCTGAGAAAATTTCAAACTTGTATGGCTTGATTCCAACTTTTTGGCACTAGCGGATTCAGTAGAATTGAGCTCAGATGTTTCATCATTCTCATTAATTGTGGCACGAATGGTATAACGATTTCCAGTAAATCGGCGCTTCTTAGACCTCCCAGATCTTGATTTAGCCATAATTAATCAATATTTTGTCTTAAGAAAGACAGTTTTTTCATAAAATATATCAAAATAATAAATTAAACGAGGAGCGAAGAATCGAGTAGCTACAACATAAGCAAAATCGAAAAATGACAACAAACCTGTAAAGTTGTTGCCAAATTTTACTAAAACTATTAAATAATTTTTAAAAGAATATCACCATATTCAGTTTTAATGTTACCAAAATTAATATTTTATAAATAAATTTAATAAAATTCCAAAAAAGAGTAAAAATCTTTCAAATTCAAAGTACTTCCGGTTTCGATTTCTAACTTCCGGTTCGTTTTTGTTGTTCTCACTTGACATAAAAACTGCTATAACTTCGTAAATAATTGGAGTACAAGCAAAAGTAAGGTATTTTTAGAAAGAAGAAAATTCAAATATTAAAAATATCAAATAAAATTTTTTTTGTCATGTTCATCAAAATTGACGATTTTACACTAGTCAGGCACCTTAACTTTGAAAATCTGAGGTCTGTTTGCATTTATTGTGTTACAAAAAGGTACTTGCGCATCATCGCAAAAGTGCCAACGTTCAAGATAATTCCCCAGGTCTCGTACGCGCTGAATTAACACAACCACGTACTTCGTTTTATATAATGTTGCCAATAATGTTGCGATTTTATGTAAGTACCAACAAAATAATTTTTGGTTTTAAAAATGCAACTGTACTATGATTTATAAACTGTATGTTTTCGAACTTATGCCTCAAATTTAAATCTATGAAAATAACAAAAATAGATTTGATTCATTAGTTAAAAAAATGTATAAGCACTTTGGTTTAATAAAGTTATATTTATGTTTCTGTAAGCAATATATTTCTTTAAAATCCTATAAAAACGGAAAATTAACTTTTACTTAAAATTAGTCTTTCATTGAGAAGTATCTTGGAAACATTATGATGAATAACATATTTTTCATAGTGAAAATTTCTAAACGCAAAGTAAGAAAGGAATAGATGTACATTTATATTAAGATAAAAAACTAGTAGAGCTATTTTTGTATTTTCATACTTAAGAGCTCAATAAAAATGACACTTTTATTTACAGGTGTTTTCCTTATTTTGATAACCACCTGACTGTATTTCTCTTTAAATCACAACGTTAAAAAATGTCGCTGTGATATATCCATTACCCCTTCCTTTTTTGCAGGTTTATAAAAACATAAGAGCCTTATAATCTCTATATATAATCTATCTGTATACATAAAAAATGATGTTTGTATCTATGAAACCGCTTCACTCCAACACTGTTAAACTGATCACAATGAATATCGGCATGTATATGTATTTTTTGTAGAGAAGGGGTTTGTGCTATCCTCTTTGTTTCAGCTCCCCTCCAGGAGGTGCAACAGTATAACAAATTCTGAGCCGTTCTATCAATTGCCAAGTTGCCAACGGGGTCGCCAGGCACAGAGAAATTTGGTTTGTGGATAGGTTTTCCTTTAATGTTAATCTCTCTCTATATATATATATAAATATTAAAGTGATTTCATACATACAAACTAACCCTTTATATATATATAAAGGGTTAGTTTGTATGTATGAAATCGCTTCACTTTAATACCGTTCAATCGATCACTATCAAAATTGACATGTATATGTAATTTTGTAGAGAAGGATTTGCGCAATCCTCTTTGATGCAGCTCCCCACAAGGTGGCGCTACAGCATAACAAATTATGCGCCGTTCAATCAATGGACTAAATTCATGTGACGTTACGATCACGTGATACCGTCAACCGGTGAATATGGCGTCGTTTGTTTACTATTGCGTACGATTATTTTGTTAAAGATTTACGTTTTACTTTCTAAAATGTCTTATTTTGCTGAAATGGCTACTCGATCAGTTATAGAAAGGTTAATTAGAAAGAAAAAATTATTTTATAATATAATTATAACAAATCAAAGTCCTTCGATAGCATGGTGAAGCGTGAGGATTATATACCATCTTCCCAGTGTTTATGTGTTTGACCACACTCTTTGAACAATGTTTTCAACACCCTAAGACGAATGGAATTGCTTCAAAAAGGATTTTGGATAGATGTAGACTTACTTCTACAAGAATGTAAATATTTAAAAGCAAATATTTGTTTATTTTATATCAAGTTATATTGAGAACATATTATGTTTAGTTAACTTAAATTTTACTTATTTTACACATCTTCAGAGTAGTTAATAGAGGTACTTCAGCATTTAATTATCTAAAATTAGAAAACAAGAATCTGATATGTAACCATACATATATATATTTATAAAACTTATTTTACTTAGTAATTTTACAATATTACAGGGAAAAAGAAAAAATAAAGAAATGGAAAAATATCTTACTTTATTACAGCTCCGTTAATGTTCATACTAGTTGATGAAATAAGAAACACTTTCAAACATTAGATAAATCAAAATAATCTTTTACCATTTACAAAATTACACATAAAAAAATTGTGCTACATTTTAAAAATCTTTATTCGCTGCACTACTTAAGGTAAAATATATGATTTATCGAGAATTGAATTCCAAATATGGTAATAAATTAAGGCATTAAAGTTTTAGTTTAGAATATGTATATAGCAGAAAATAAATTCGTGACCCTATATTAAATATAAAAGTCCAGCTCACTCCATGACCAAAATAAAAAAAAAGTCATTTTTTAGAGATTAGATTTATTTTATACTTTTGCAAAAATAAATAGCATGATATAAGTCCTGAATAAATTTATTGCATTGAGTTTGTTGCAAATATTAACCTAAGAAGAGTACTTTGATCAATTTTATGATATTTATTGAAGAGAATTACAGAGAATATTTTTTCAAAATTGTTAAGAGGTTAATTGATCAAAATCACTGATATTTTTGTGTGACATATGTTTCGAAGACAAATTTTTGGCTCTTGTGAATTATAATGATCAATTTCTTTTTTTAAAAGTAATTATATATAAAAGGACACTTTAGATACATATTAGTGATAACAAAATAAAATGCCAATACATTTCTCAAAGTAAGTTTTAAGTTTGCATTAAATGGAACTCAAGTGTTTAACACTAAACGTAAATCTCAGGTCAAGAGACATAACTAGTAGAAATTGTGAATTGAAATTTTATGCATCTTTTATTTCCATATTATTGTATTAAATTGTTTCTATCTTGTTTGCAATTCATTGTGTTATAAAAATAAGATTCATTTTCATCAAAGGATAAATATTTATTATTAATCAAAAACTTTCATATTAACTCTATCTAATATGAGATAAACAATAGCTTAAAGAAGTATGCAATTCAATAAGAAATTAAATTGAGAGAATTTGTGAAAATTATAGCACCACACATTTTTTCTGATGAAATATTCCTTAATATTATACAATTATTTAAAACAAGTTGTTCAAAATATTATAAGCACTTTATAAAAAGGCAATTAAAAATTATTGAATTTGTAATGTAAATTTTTAATATAGTTCATACTCGCATTAATAATCTGAATTTGTGATCCAAGTGTCGCATATCCATGCATAATATTTAGTAGTCGAGATATAAAGGTGAAGTTCTTATTTCATTGAATATTTCTTAAAAATAATATATTAATATGATTGATTTCTTTAACTTAATAGTGAAATAGTATTTTCTTTTATTACTTTATACATTCATTTCTAAAAAAATTCCAAACATTTTTAAAGGATAATTACTAAGTAAATCAGACAGTCAAAAATAGGAATATTATTTTATTAGAAACATTTTCAAATATCTTGAAATGCTTCATAATATTGTACAAAATATATATAAAGTATTTATTCGCAATACATTGTGTAAAGAAAAAATTCATTTTCAACAAATAACTGTTCCGCAGTGAAATAAAATATTCATTTGAATTTTAAGTTTAGGTTGGTAAACTCGAGTAAATATAATATATTTTTTAGAAAATTGTTATTTACCATTTCTAAATAATGAAATACTGGGGAGGGGGGAAGAAATTTCATGCATAACATTATTTTTATATATAAATTCACATCTGTGTGAAGAACAGGTTTATCAGCTAGTAGCAAATAAGTACAAAGGGAAAAAGAACTTCCTATAGTATTGATAAATCAAACCCAAATTACGGGATCATTTCAAATGTCTGACACTTATAATGCTTCACATAGAGTGTTTAATGTTCCCATTGGTAAGTTTAATATTATAAAATTTGCAATTCATGAAGTTGTAAAAAAAATTCAATTTTCATCACAGGAGACATAAATATGAATCATATACTCACATTCTTAATTACCTTTACATGCATAACACTGAGTTTTCATGAATTAAACTATTTTAAGGATTTGTACAAAAAAGGAAAATAGTTAAGTCATGGATTAACAAATACTTACTTCTTAAGTAGCCACTGAGATTTCAAAAAAAAAGTTGAAAAAAAAACACTTTTACCAAAAGATAATTATCTTCATTTATCTAAAACTTTCATATTAACTAATGTTCTATGTACACAGGCTTCAAGAAATAAACTTTTTTACAAGTTTGATATGTACTTCAAAAAAATAAGATAACATATCAAATTAAATGTAATGATTTGTAAAAACTGTTACCCCTTTGGTAATGGTTTCATTCCCCTTAAAAATATTGTATTTTAATTTAAAGAAAGAAATGACATATTAAATTTTAACATCAAAGAATAATTATAAATAATTTAGAAATAGATAATTTGTGTGCGGAAGGTAAAAATCAAAGGAACATTTCTATAATTTTTGTAAACATTCATCCCACAAATTATCAAATTGAAAAAAAATCAGAATAAATATTTTCTCTTGACTTTGAATTATTAATTAAAACTACAAACAAAAAATACAATGATATCATGTTTTAATTAGATACAATTAAGACACTAGAATGAAGTCAACATACATATAGGAAAACAAATGCTATGAATTCCCATTTGCATTTATTGACGTTGGAATCACGTGATTACTTACTGGCGTCACACACACAGTCTGTCCATGAAGTTACTCCATTGCCAAATTGCCAAAGTGGTCGCCAAGAACAAATAAATTTAGTTTGTGGATAGACTCTCCTTTAATGTTAATATATATACTGGGTGGGCAAAAAGTCCATAAAAACTTTAAAAATTCATAAAATTCGGAGAAATGTACGAAAAAAAACTGTTGGCAGGATCAGCATTAGTATGTCACGGGATTTTTTTAAGCTAGATAAAAAAAATAATTCGAAAATCATGCGGTAGATGGCGCTGTTACAAGCATCTGTGGTGGAAATATGCAAATTAGACGGCTATAAAAACCTTTGCTCTCAATGAATCCACATTCATTTCACCATTACAAACAGTGAATGTGAACAAGGATGCTCAGTGTGGGCCGGATAAAGCTTTGTTGAAGTATGTTACATGAACGAGGAATCATCAATCATTGCCTTGCGTAAATTCCGAGTTCAGAAAAATGTAAAAAGTGGAAAAGGCCCTTTAACACCTGAAGGTCTCTTAAAGCGTGTTAAACGTTTTGAGGAAACTGTAAAGTTGGAGGATCGAGCACGAGCCGGACGAGCATGCTTGAAACAAGCACATGCACCCTGCATTGCTGACGAAATGGAAGCGATTGCGTCCGAAGCAGCTTCAGCGACCAGCAGTGCTCGTGAAGCTGCCAAACGATTGGGCTTACCACCATCATCTGTCCGCAATATTCTTCGTCGAATTCTCCAGCTGTACCCATACAAATTGCAATCGTGCGATGAACTTTTGCCAACAGATACCGCACAGAGGGAAGCATTTGCGAAGTAGGCCTTCTCTAAAATGGAACAGGATCCCACCTGGGTTTTTAACATCTTGTGGACAGATGAAGCTCATTTCTTGCTTCATGGTGACTTTAACAACCATAACTGTCGCATTTGGGCGACCTCTAATCCACGTGAGTACACACAGAAGCCATTACATTCCTCAAAAGTGACAGCATGGTGTGATTTCATGGGTTCATTTATCAGAGAACCCTTCTTTGAAACGCAGTGCCCAGTAAATTGATGGATAACGGAAACGGTAAATGTTCGGCGTTATCTAACGCTTCTGCGGGAGACGGTCGTGCCATGTTTAATTCAACGAGGTCAAATTTCGAATGTCACGCTCATTCAGGATGGAGCAACCAGTCAGACTGCTAACCCGGTTAAGGCATTCCTGATACAGACGTTTAGGGAAGACAGAATCGTTAGCAGGCGCTGCAAGTACCCATGGCCTCCTCGGTCTCCAGATTTAAAACCGGCTGTCTTCTGGTTGTGGGGATATTTGAAATCTCACGTGTATCTGTCCGGTCCATCAAGTATGTCGGAACTGAATGATGCGATCCGCAGAGAAGTATCCTCCAAACATCCGGACATGTTGCACTCTGCCGTTGCTGGATTTGTCACTCGTCTAGAATGTCTTCTCCCCTGTGGTGGTGGTCATGTAGAACATATTCTGGTGTAATAAAGTTGTGAACGTTTTCTGTTCATTATTTGTGCATTGTTTCTTTGATTTGCGTACATCAGCGCCACCTACCGGATTATTTTCGAATTATTTTTTTTCTAGCTTAAAAAAAATCCCGTGACATACTAATGCTGATCCTGCAAACAGTTTTTTCATTCATTTCTCCGGATTTTATGAATTTTTAAAATTTTTACGGACTTTTTTCCCACTCGGTATATATATATATATATATATATAAATTGGTGTTTGTATATATGAAATCACTTCACTTTAATACCGTCCAACCGATC
Organism: Trichonephila clavipes; assembly: GCA_019973935.1. Lineage (NCBI taxonomy): Eukaryota > Metazoa > Arthropoda > Arachnida > Araneae > Nephilidae > Trichonephila > Trichonephila clavipes. The sequence goes on along the minus strand of BMAU01000327.1, from coordinate 320,637 downwards.
ACTACCAAAATGACATGCATATGTATTTTTCTGTAGAGTAGATTTTTGTGCTATCCTCTTTGTTGCAGCTCCCCACCAGGCGGCGCTACAGTATATCAACTTGGGCGCCGTTCATCAATATCCAAGTTACTAACGTGGTCAACAAGAACAAAGAAATTTGGTTTGTGGATAGGTTCTCCTGTATTGTTAGTATATTTATGTGTGTGTAAATGGATGTTTGTACATATGAAATCGCTTCAATCCAATATCATTCAACTGATCACTATCAAAATTGGCATGTATACGTGTTTTTTTTTTGTGGAGTAGGTTTTGTGCTATCCTCTTTGTTACAGCTCCCCACCAGGTGGCACTATAGCATATCAACTTAGGCGCCGTTCATCATTCGCCAAATTGCCAACGTTGTCGCCAAAAACAATGCCAACTTGGTTCTAAAGCTAACATTTATTATTTTGGCTCTATCATAAATGTTTCCCATTGAATCACTATTGTGATGAAATAAAGGCGTTGCTTGCGAAAATTTCAATTTTAACATGAAATAAATACAACATAAATTAATAATAACTTAATTCACATCTAGATATCAAGTATTTACACTATTTTAAGCGTTCATAAGAAAAAAAATTTGTAACAATGTGTTACTTTTGCTAAGCAGAGATCGGCTTTGGCAGGTGTTTTCAAAAATCGACCCACAAGAGAGTTTGGGGGAGTTATAAATAAAAATCCTTTTTTTATAAGCTATTAGAATTACACACTTAAAATTTAACAAATATATATATTTTTTTTTTTGTTCAGCAGAGATATATATAAAAGGCATATTTTTTTTTTTTAATTTTTGTATTCACCTGTGCAAAGAACGTGCATATCATCTAGCAGATATTAAAATTGGTCTCTACTAACATTAAAGATAATTTAAAAAATAAGTATTCAAACAATTTAGCTCAGATAGTGTATTTCCATGGAAAAGGGTATCAACTACCCTAGTGGAACATTTGTTAAGAGCTCACGTTAAATTTTTCTCACATTATACGTAGATTCAGTATCATATATACTTCAAAACACAAAGCTAAACTGCAATTGAATCACCGAACAAAAATAAAAGAATACCATGTATTTTTTACTCGGTAATTGATACCCCCGAAATATAAACCACACAAAAAGAAGACTAATAAAGATAAAAAGGGTAAAAAGAAAGTAATAAGTAAAAGACAAATAATCTTAACCAGAATATGTACTCCAGTTTGTTTCTTCTGGTTCGACTTTTTTCTTTTCTGTACACATCGTCACTTCTGTGTGTGGACTTCTTTTCATTTTTTCTAATCAATGATGTTTTTATTCTTTTTGACTGCGTCTTTCAGTAAATGTGTGTATTTGTTCTTTGAGTCTAATGTTGTGTGGCAACTAAAATACACTAGATAGATCTCGTTACATTGTTCTGTCAAAGCTAGACAAAAGAGAGAGTCTTCTTAAATTGCCATCTGGAAAACTAATGTATAGAAATATTTAAGTGAAATGGATAAGGAAAAAATTATATACATTCAGTGATTTATTTCAAATGGATGGACTTTATTTCATTTAAATGTTGTAGAATATAATTATAGTTATTTCAAACTCATGGAGATCTTAAAAAATGAAAATCCAGTCGGACCTCTATATAACGAATTTGCTAGATCCCGAAAAAAAGTTCGTTATATGGGATGTTCGCTACGTAGAAGTTCATCTCTTTCAATTTTCTTTATAAACCACATAAAACAAGTTTTAAATTAAAAAAAAAACTGTTTATTTAAAAATTAATTATCCACACATTTTGTAAATTAATCTATGTTTATTTTATACATATTACCTGTAAAAAAAGAAAGAACAAAATAAAATAACTGCAAGAAAAGTTTCTTGACGTCTTTATCCACTTCCTGAAGAATGAATTTTTTTTCTTTGATCCTCAAGCACTTACGTTTTGAAAATTTTGAGGTACAAGAAACAAAGTGAAAAGTACGATTGATCAACAATACAAATGAATGGAGACTCGCTCAAGGATACGAGACCCTACTTAGGGGAAAAGGGGATATCGAAGATGTTTCTAGTGACCTGGACAATGGGGGTTAAAGGTTGCACTTCTTGGATTAAATGCCCAGAATTATATTGCTCTCGGTGAGTTGGTTGCAAATAAAACCAGTTAAAGATTTATGACTACCATAAAACGTGTTAAAAGAGAGAATAACTTGAAATTTCTAGATATAATTTTAAGATAGAGAGGAAAAAATTGAATCAAAAGAGAAAAAACTCATTATACAGAAAATTCCTTTAGCTATTTGAGAGGTTATTTTACGAAAAAAAATCGTAAAATGTTCTTGGTTCCAGAAAAAAAGTTCGCTATATATAGAAAAATTCGCAATATAGAGGTTCGTTATATAGAGGTTTGACTGTATTTAATTGTGAAAAATTAGTTACTCTGATGCAAATTACAATCTTTAATATTTTTTAATTTTCTAAAATGAAGACGATTTTTTCAACAGAAAAAATTTGTAAACATTGTAACCGTTTTTAATACGAAACTGAGTGAACTGAAATATTTTTTCATGTTAAAAGAGTTTCGTGTAAAAGGATATTACACAAAGAAAAACAAATATATTTAACAAAAATAAGATTTAAGTTTATTAGAGCACATTTTATATACATAGATATGTATATATGCATGTATTTAATAAAAATCAATGAAACAAAAACATTCACAAGAACTTATTGAAATTTATTACAAAATGTGTTCAAGTTTCTTAAAAAGCAAAACATTTATTGAGTTTTTGGAAAATAATCTGATATTTTTCTTTGTATTGTCGTTTTTAGTATCAAATAGTCCACAAATTGTTTGGTGTTGTTCATTTTCTTACTAATGTTGCCAATAGAATGTGAGTCTAAATAACTACGAATTCTTTTTTTTTTTGCGACATCCGTCATTTCGGAATTTTTGTGTGGTGTTTGTGGGGGCGGAGGGTGAATGTAGCTTAGATAAACAAAATTGGCTCGTGTCACATGCTATTCTGAGGTTATTTCGAAGCCAAATTGTCCTCCTTTCTCGAAAAATGTGAAAAACACCTCTACATCTTTTCACTTTGTCTAATTCACATGTGTTTGACTGGTATGAGCGGTTTCCACGAAGAATTAACAGTATGGAAATGTGATAAACCTGCTGGCCACTCAATGTCAGCGATCACAGACCAAAATATAGTCGAAACTCGTGATATAAGTGGGTTCCCACCCACATCAGGGGTCAGACTGTTAATCAACACTACTACTTTGTTGTACTAAAAAGACAAGTGAAAAAATTAGGAAAAAAGGCCCAGAATTGAGGAGTGATGGACGGTTATCGCACGAAGACAATGCATTCGCTCATAGGGCCCTATCTGTCAAGAAGTTTCTGAGTAGAAAAAACATTCCTGTGATGGGGCATCCTCCTTGTTCACCTGATTTGGCCCCACTAGACTTTTTATTTCCTAAAATTAAATCTTCATGAAGGAGAACCATATTTTAACTCAGTTGAAGAAGTTTAGACAGAAACATAAAATATCCTGCGGGGATTTCCAAATACCTCATTCCAGAACTATTACCAGCAATGGTAGCACCGAATGCAGAAGCTTGTGAATGCTGAAGTAAACAACTGTAAAGGTGATATTGTGACGGAGAATTGATTTTTTAAGTATCATATTCTACTGGGCCAATCTCGATTTTTTGTGTATGTGTGTGTATACCTAGTATATATCTTTTAAACTTAATTATTACACTGGTGTGCAAAAATTAAGGACGAAGTCGAAAAACTAGCATATCAGCTGAACGAAGAGGCAGAGCGGACAGAAAGACCAATCAGGAGATTATGTAAGGTGATGTACGGTAGCACATGCGCAGATATGCAGGTAGACCTAATAGGGGAATATCTGAGTAGTATGAAGCATGTTGTCGATGTAAGATCAGTATTTCTGGCAAAGAGATTGCACGCCGTATAGCAGTTAAAATCACACCGAGTTGCTGCCTCAGCGAGAAATGGTGAATAATCAATCTGTGAGACGACATCTGGATGCTTTTACCCGAGGTCGAATCATTGAGAAGTTGGAGGAAGGCCGCAGTGTGACAAGTGTGGCTGCATAGTTCGGAATTGCTCACAGCATCGTTTCACGACTTTGGAGACAATTTCAAACTACAGGAACAGCTATCCGGGGGTTCAGTAGTGGTCGTCCACGAGGAACCACACCCGCAAATGACCGGCACATTGTCTTACAGGCCAGAAGAAACAGGCGGCAGACAGCGGGAGAAATCGCTAGACACACGACACAGGCGACTGGACGACCGATATCGCGTTTTACCGTGGCCAGAAGACTGCACGGTGGTGGTCTGTTTGCACGACGCCCTGAACGGTGTGTACCTTTAACGCCTGCCCATCGGAAAAGGCGTTCTCTGTGGTGCCGGGAACACCGGAATTAGAGAGACAATGAATGGGGACGAGTACTCTTTACAGATGAGAGCAGATTCAGATTGAGTAGCGATTCTCATCGCATACTCATCTGGAGAGAGCGAGGAAGCCGCAATCATCCCTCGAACATCATTGAAAGGGACAGGTATGGAGGTCGCGGTGTTCTCGTTTGGGGAGGCATCATGCTTGGTAGTCGTACAGACCTTCACATCTGCGACGCAGGTTCAGTCAACGGGACCTGTTATTGTAACGAGATTCTTCTTCCATATGTGCATCTATTTAGAGGCGCTATGGGTCTGCAGTTCCTTTTCATGGACGACAATGCACCATGTCATCGCACAGTAGCTGCTGAACAGCTCTTAGAGAGTGAGGATATTGAACGTATGGATTGGCCGGCACGATCTCCGGATCTCAATCCCGTCGAGCATGTATGGGATTTTCTAGTCAGACGCTTGGCAGCTCGTACCTTACCACCAGTAACGATTCGGGAGCTTCGATCGGCGCTGCAAGACGAATGGGCAGCAATGCCTCAATAACTCATTGGCAACCTCATTCTCAGCATGGGCAGACGCGGTGAAACCTGCCTAGCAGTCAGGGGAGATCATATCCCCTACTAAAGACCGGATGTTTCTTGCTGGACACCCATCACAGGGATGTTTCGGCCTTCAGTCGCATTGCGCTCCATGCTACTTTTTCAATATTAAGCTTCTTTTTATCCCTCTGATTTCTCTTTTAGTAAGTGTTGCTTACATTACACATGTCCTTACGTATTGGAGATCTTACGGTATTAAATGTATTGATTTGGAAAGCTTTTGCACAAAGTTATATTGAAAAAACCGTCTCGTCCTTAATTTTTGCACACCAGTGTAAATTGAGAAACAAACAACACGATATAAATATTTCTTTAATATCGGTAAATATTTGAATGCAATCTTTTTGTCCTTGCACCTCTCTATTTTATATCATAATAGCAGGAGTGACGTTCAATTCGACAAATGATTCTGAATGCTGACTTAAATTCACAAAAGAAGTTGATAAGCAAGTTCTTTACAGATTCAAAATACTTCTCACATGACAAAATATTTTTCTTATAGATTTGTCAAACCAAAAGCGGAAAACAGAGCACGTACAATTTCCTTAAGTAAAATCTTTCCAGAAATGACATCTATCAATGTAAAGTAGTTGTCGATTTATCGTTAGAGTTATTTTCCAGATTTTTTAATAACTCTGTGAATTTCCATTTCCATAACTCTGAAGACGTCACTTCAATAAGCTCTATTTCAAAACTAGCAACTTGACTCAACAGTTGACTAATTTACACAGAGGTATAGAGCAAGGGTGCCAAACATAAAGGCTAACTTGGACCAAACAAACATGGTTTAATTTTATGTGGGGTCGCAAAAAAATATTCACAGAAATGTAGATTTATTTCGAATAATGCATCATAATTAACATAAAAAAAGAAAAATAATAATGTTTACGCCCTGTTTCTGGACATCTCTTCTTTGCAACTATCTTTCCTTTTTATGGAGAAATTTGGATATTTTATAACATATAGTGTATATATACCGATAACTGGACAGGCCGCTTGCGGCCCGCGGAGTTAGTAAGTGAGTGAATATTAACGTCGCACTGTTCAGTGACACGAGGGCTTTTGGCGACGGAACCCGTAAATTTGAATGATGGTCAAGTGACGAGGACGACTCCTGAGCTGGTACCCCTCTCTTAACTTACCAGGTTGCTGAAAATGGAAGATTTGTGGTATATCCCTTACCTTCTCCACAGAGGGGTTCTCGCTCAAAATTGAAGTGGATTGATTGAATATTAACGTCGCACTGTTCAGCTACACGAGGGCTTTTGGCGACGGACCACGTAATTTTGAACCATGGTCAAGTGACGTGGACGACACCTGAGCTGGCACCCCCCTCTCCTAACTACCACACCACACCAACGGGAGGACGTTTCATCTCTCGACAGATTTAACGCGCATCGCTGCCCTACACGGCGGGTCTTTAGTGGTACTGGGCTCGAACCTGTGACAAAGCAAGCCACAGTCCGATACCTATACCACTCGGCTACCGCGGCCACCAAAATTGAGGTGGAATCGAGCCAATTGGACATTTACCTGTATGGGGCTGAAAACTGCAGCTAACAACAAACGTATGGATATCCCCTTGAGACAATGAATTTCGATGGCCTCTATTTGACACAGTATATCATGTAGCATTAGAAACAACATTTCTTATGAGTATTCCAAAGTAAAAAACAATTTAAAATTCAAATACATACGGAGCTTTATATAACAAAGTCACTAAATCCCGAAAAAAATCATTCTATGGAAAATTCTTGTTTAGAGGTTCATATCTTTCAATTTTCTTTATAAACCACATAAATTAAATTTTAAATTCATAAACACTATATGTTTTAAAAAAGTAATTATTCACACCTTTTTGTACTTTAATATACATTTGTTTTATATATCTTACCTATAAAAATGAAAGGAAAACTGCAAGAAAGGTTTCTTGACGCTTTTATCCACTTCCTGAAGAATTAATTTTGTTTTTTCTTTGATGCTCAAGCAAATACGTTTTGATATTTTCGAGCTACAAGAAACGAAGTTACCAGTACGACTGATCAATACCACAAATGAATGGAGACTAGTTCAAGGACACGAGACTCTACTGTGGGTGAAAAGGGATAACGAATATGTTTCCAGTAAACTGGACAATGGGAGTTAAAGGTTGCACTTCTTGGATGAAATGCCCAGAATTCTATTGTTGTCGGCGAGTTAGGCAACGAATAAAAGCAGTTCAAAATTTATGACCAACATAAAATGTGCTAAAAGAGAGAATATCTCAAAATGTCCAGAAATGCTTTAAAAATAAGGAGAACAAAAAATTGAAAATCCCATGATATAGAAAATGAACTTCTCTCTATTCGGAGGTTATTTTACGAAAAAAATCGTGAAATGTTCTTGGTTCCAGGAAAAAGTTCGCTACGTAAAAAAATTCGCAATATAGTGGTTCGTTATTTAGAGGTTCGACTATATATTGAAAGTCAAGAGAAAGACTTGCTAAAATTTCATAATAATTCTTTTTTTCAAAAAATTTCTAAAACTATTCACTTTTTAAGAGATACTTTTTTTATGTTCACCAGGCATATAGCTTAAAGGTACAGATTTATTTATAATGATAAAAAAACATTGCTATTTCTTTAAAAAAGTCTAAGTAATTCTTAGAACTCGAATAATTTTTACGTAGCCTAAAGAACGACGCTATTAATGTTTTAAAGTGTAATTAGGTATTCACAAAAAATACTTACAGTACGCATATGTTATGAACGAACAATATCAAATGAAGTATCTTTTGCACTTAAAAGCTTGATCACGCTGACTGAACCACATTAGTGTGAATACATGCTACATAAATAATGTTCTTTGCGGTCACCTGTGATTTAAAAAAAATGAAAAACATTTAAAAAAATTACGTAAATAATAATGGAACATAAAAACGAGTGCAAAATGCAGAGCAGAAACCCACACACACACAAGTTATTTTCTAAATTACATTTTTTTTTCTTAAGTTTTCCGATGTGGTTATCGAAATCCTCCAATTTTTTTAATGAATATATATATATATATATAAGTAATCTAATTAATACATTGTAACATTCATTTTATCAAGAAGTTTTCTAAAGGAGCACCTACTCCAGTTCAACAAGATTTTTTTCGTAATTAATTTCTTCGCCTTCATTTGTTAAAAATTTAATTATTATAAAAGTACAGCTATATAATGAATCGATCATATTAAGTTCCGAGTTTTAATTTTTTTAATTTCATACAGCTGCCATGTTTCCTTTCTTCTTCATTTTCTGCGCAAAAAAATAAGTTTTTTCATTATGCCAGATAGTTATAATAATCTAGTTAAAATTAATTAAGTTTAAAATTTTCTATAATACATCCTTTACCAATGTAAAATGTGTTTTATATAAAGATTAACCTTTGACCGCATACGTCACTGGATTTTTCATGATATTGTATTATTATATATATGGTTTTTATATATAAGGTTAGTGATATCTAAGTTCTAGCATTAAGCTTAAATTATATTGAAAATCATTTTTAGAACTTTCACCTCTTGATATAAAAAAGATGAGGACTTTTTGATTTCTAAAAAGAAATATTTATCATTTACGTTCCCTTACCCTGTTTTCGTAGAAACCATTTCTATCAGATCTCTACATAATAAAAGAAACGTGCTTCCCAAATTTCAAGTTTATAAGTCTAGTACATGGTCTTCAAACTGTATTCAATGGAACCCTGGGATTCCATAAAGCATATCCAGAAGTTCCACGAGTCACAATTAAAAAATCGAAAAAAAACTTATAGATATATATGTAAAATGGATTCACGTTCTCTGAAGTTTGTACAATTACAAGTATCTAAATCTCATCCTATTCATTTAAACCAAAAATTTTAGTTACATATAATATCTTCATTTTGCAATATGTTTTAAACTTTTATTATAATAAAAGAAAATTAAAACGCGTGTGCACGTCTTATCTTTATATATTAGGTTGGGGAAAAATAAATCCATTATTTTTTCGGTAGATGGTTGTAATGTCGATATCTCGTGAAGTATCGATAAAACAATTTCAAACTTATGCTCGTTGTTATTTCACACTTAATTTTTCTTTTTTTTTTTTAGCCAATTCAGTTGTAAATTACCGGGTGTTAAAAATGGAAGGAAACAGAGTGAAAATTCGGTTCTTTTTTCAGTTTTTCTTTGATAAAGGCAAAAATACAAGCCAGGTAGCTGAAATTGTGAATGGTGTTTAAAATTCCGATACTAAAACAGCTAATTACGTGCAATTTTGGTTTCATCGATTCCGTTCAGGTATTTTTGATGTTAAGGGGACACATTACCCTAAAAATGACGATTTTAACGAATTTTTTTTATTGTCTTATTTTAGTTGTGTGACTTTTTTAAATATGTTTATAAAATTTGGTAGCTCTAGCTGCATTTTTTTGCGAGTTATTTAAATTTTTTTGACAGTATGTTGAAGCGAAACCGAAACTAAAAGACATGCCGCCTGCTTCTTATGCAGACGCTATCATCCTAGCCTAAACAATTTCGATTCATTTACTTTTACACGCGATTCTAAAGCTTTATACATTAATTAGAAGAGAAGTGAATTAATTCGTTTGTTTTTATGCAAGAGAGAAACGTTTCTCCATTTTGCTTTGCATCCTTTTTTCTTATTCTAAAACCATTAGTATCAAAACTAAAAGGCATTTTTTTCAAAGCCAATTATATAATCAATTTATTTCTTTATAATTTTAAATATTCGTTTAAATATCTTTTTATTAATAAGTAAACTTTAATTCATCATGCCTAGGCAAAAGCGATCGAGTCTTGTTAGTAAACAAAAAGCTAACAAGAGATGGTGCAGTGAACACTACAGTCATGAAACTGATGTTTTCAGAAAAGATGAAACTTCTATTTCCTCAGCATTACCAGAAAGAAATATGAGATGCCAAACTTTAGAAGACAGCTGCTTGAACGATTTAAATTGTTGTGAAAATTCTGAAGCCCCTCATTATGTGATAATGGATGTACAGTTTTTAAAAGGACTTTTAAAAAACTTATTGTGTGATGTTTGCAAATCGTATTCACTAAAAATTGACATTGGTGAAAAGCTTGGATTTTCCAGAAAAATCTCTGTATTTTGCACTTCTTGCGATATAATTAAATCAAGTAACTTTACATCCAGACGAATTTTTGACAGTGAAAATAATGAAAACCAATCATTCGACATAAACATGCGCATGGTGCAATCATTTTTAAGTTTTGGGAAAGGCTATTTAGCTATGGAAAAATTTTGTATGTTAATGAATATGGATTTACCCTCAAGTAGAACATTCAATATATATAAAAAATGTTATGTAAATCTTTGGTTAGATCTACAGTAAAAAGCTTGAATTATGTTCGAAGTCAGGTGAAAAGTGCTTATCACAAAGTAATAGTACCATTACTGATATAGATGTTACTTTTGATGGTACTTGGTTGACTCGGGGACATTCATCTCAAATAGGTGTAGGTTGCGTGATTGACCTTCTTACTGGATTTGTCATGGATTTTGAAATTATGTCGAAACGCTGCATTGAACGTGAACACGCAAAATCTGGTTTGGGAGAAAATTCAGCAGAATTTTTCATGTGTGGTATGAAGGACATATATCTCCATGTGCTATCAATCATGTAGGATCATCTTGTGCCATGGAACAAGAGGCTGCTCTTAAATTATGGCAAAGATATGAAGATAGTGGTTTTCGATACACGACACTATTGTCTGATGGTGATGCAAAAACATATCAATATTTAAATACTAAGGAAGTTTATGGTCCTGAGATAAAAATAAAGAAAGAAGAGTGCATAAATCATGTTAGCAAGAGGCTAGATACATCTTTACGAAAAGCTGTTAAAGAATGGTGGGCAAGAGGTGTTTCCTTGGGAGGGAAATCCCGTGGTAGTTTAAAGGAAGAGACAATTAAAAAATTGTCACGTTACTATCAAAATGCGATTCGCTCGAACAAAGGTGACGTAGAAGCAATGAAAACTGCAATTTATGCAACACTGTTTCATAGTATATCAACGGACCAAAAACCTCAACATTTTAAATGTCCGACTGGAAAAGATTATTGGTGCTTTTTCCAGGCTGCTCTTACTCGTGGTGAAGTACCTTGTCCTCACGTGAAGCATGTGAAAACACCCTTGAAGGAAACTCATTTAGCCAAAATTATGCCAATATATCAAAGATTGGCTTCAAATGAACTCCTTCAAAGATGCATAAGATGTGTGACACAAAATGCAAACGAGAACCTACACAACATCATATGGGGTAAATGTTCAAAAGAAACGTCAGCGACACTGCGTCGAGTAACAATTGCTGTTTGTGATGCAGTTTGTGAATTCAATTTTGATACAAAAAAATCATTAGAAAATTTGCAAAAGGAAAATGGGCTTGCTTCAAATAAACAGTCAAAAATGTTCGTTGTTTGGTGAGACTACCGTAGAGTTTATCAGAGGAAAAGAAAAAGATTGGCAGTGTACGCAATTGCTCGGAAAAAAATTGCGTTAACAAAAAAGAGGCGAAACGCCTCATTCATTAAAAAAGAAGGAATCACATATGAACGGGGTGGTTTTTAATAATATTTATTTACAATTATAATATGAACATAAAATAAATATTTTATAATTTCAAAACAATTGGTTAGTGCATTTGATATATATTGTAATATTTTAATACATTTAATTTTAATATATTTATTTAATAATATTTAATAACTTTTTTAGATTATATTGCTGTCTTAAACTATTTACTATGACCTAAATTGCAATATATGTAAAAATAAAGGCCAAGGTTTAGTTCTTTCATGTATTTTATTGACTTTCAAAAGTTTAAATGTTTTTTACGACTTTAAATTTTTCATCGTGATCACATATTTAAAATGCTAAGGCTTTTTTTGTATTCATTATAAATCTTTGAAACTTTTCCTGGTTGTTTTGTACAAAATGTTTGATAATTCTGTGCATAGCTTAAGGATTTATATGAAGAGCTACTTTTTAAAAGATCCAAAAAGTTAGATACATATATTTTTTTTACTGTTTTGTATCACTTCATTCCATTTAATCTTAATTTATTTCCTTTTTAATATGTGCTAATTCAGCATGAATTTTGTATTAAAAATGCTTAGTACAACTTGAATTTTAATATATCTTAGAATGGATATTATATTTTAGCTCTTTCAATTATTTTTTTTTATTTCAAAAACTTTAAATTGCTTTTTCTCAGCTTCTTATTTTTCATGATGATCATGTGTTTGAAATGCTAAGGCTTTTTTTATATTCACTATAAAATGTTTAAACTTTTTTTGGTTGTTTCAAATAATATGTTTGATAATTCTGTGCATGGAATAAGTATTTAGAGGAACAGTTATTTTTTTAGAAATCTATAAAGTTAGATATAGCTGTTTTTTTACTGTTTTTTATAGTGTCTAAGAGAAAAAAAAATTCTAAAAATAAAAGTATCACTTGTAATACTAATCCCATGCACAGAATTGTGGGAAATACTTCCAGGAATATCAGAAAAAAAAATGGATAAAAAATACTCAAATTTGCAAAAGTAGTAGGAATTTTAATAACTTTAAATAATTTTAAAAAATTTAAAATTTAAAATTATTGTTCGTTTAAAAATAGTATTTTGCTTATGAAATGTTTATTATAGATGTGTTCGAATACAGTGCATGTAATTTTATTCTTATAACTATCTAAGTAAAAGAAATTGTGTACAGGGTACCGAGTTCCCTTAAAGGTGCACCTCGCACAGGCAAGCCTGTCGTCGAAAATGTCGATAAAATCACAGAAATAATCGAAATTGACCGACATGTTAGTAGTTGTAGCATTGCCCCGGATCTAAAGATCGACTATAAAACAGTTTTAAGTCATTTGATTCAAAAATAATCACCATGGTTGGGTGTCACACCAATTAATACGAAAAAACATGATGGATCGAATTTTGAACTGCGAAACATTGGTCAAAGGGAATGAAATCAACCCATTTCTTAAGCGGATGGTCATTGGGGATGAGAAATGGGTCACATACTACAATATTGTGCGAAAACAATCATGGTCAAAGTGCGGTGAAGCAGCTCAAACGTTGGCCAAACCAGGACTAACAGCCATGAAGGATCTACTGGGTATTTGGTATGACTGGAAGGGAATTATTTATTAGGAGTTGCTTCCGCATGCCCAAACTCTAAATTCGGATCTCCACTGTCAACAACTGGACCGTTTGAAGCTAGCAATTGACCAGAAAGTGCCAGAATTGGCCAACAGAAAAAGTGTTGTGTTCCATCAGGACAACGCCAGGCCACACACGTCTATAGTGATTCGCCAGAAACTCTGGGAGCTTGTTTGGGAAGTTTTAATGCATCCACCATATAGTCCGGACCTGGCACCAAGCGATTACTGTCTTTTTCTCGCATTTCAAAACTTTCTGAGTGATAATAAATTGGGAAAGATTGTGAAAATCGATTACTAGACTTTTTCGCCAATAAGGACCAAGGCTTCTATGAGAAAGGCATTATAAAGTTACCTATAAAATGATAATAAATTATACAATAAACGGTGAATATCGGACGCAAATTGAACAATCGGAAGCATGTTAAATAAAGTCTTGATTTTCATGCAAAAGTATTGGATTTCTTTTTCCCCAACCTAATATATACTTCCTAAGAGCAGGAGTATTCCATTGTTTACTATCTTGAATTCCACGGGATAATTTTAGTTAGCTCGTTAGTTAGCACAATATCTTGCAATACTAAATAGCTTTCTAATGGAAAATACACTTTTTTGCATTTGTGGGGAAAACACCAGCTATAATGAAGAAGAGGAAGCAACATATTCCATGTTAAAATCTAAATTTAAGCAAGAACGGCTCCTGATTGTTCTGTTGCGAAATACACAGCTTTTCTCACCCAGCTAGCTATAAACATTTCAATGTCATTCACTTACAAACAGTGACGAAGCTACAACCGTGTGAATGATACAGGACTCCCAAGTTACAGGGGCTCCAAAATGCGCAAGCAAAATATCGTAAAATATTAAGGGATCCAGAAAAGAGATGCCCTAAGGAAATTTGATACAAGGCCCCCTCATTACTAGCTTCGCTAGTAGTTACTAAATAAAAGGCATGGGTAGGTGACACTTGGATCACAAATTAATATTACTAATGAGCAAATTACGTTAAATTAGATTAAAAATATTTAATTTGAAATGCAATATTTTTTAATTGTTTATACAAAAATTACTAATAACATGTTTAACTACTTTTAATATTATTTTTGAGATACATTCTTCGAAGCATGTGTATGGAATGGGGTTTCACAAATGCCCTTTCTAGTTCTAGGGATTCAATGAAAACACCTTCAAGTTCTAAAGGTTCCGTGAGTAAAAAAAGTTAGAAGACTACTGCTCAAGATAAAAAATGGGGATTTCATTTATCTATAACATACCCTTGACCACTTAACTGCCACCGGCGTATATATACGCCTCTCTCTAGCGATGCATTAACTTCCGTTGGTGTATATATACGCCTCACTCTACCGATGCATTCACTTCCGTTGGTGTATATACACGTCTCACTCTACCGATGCATTCACTTCCGTTGGTGTATATACACGTCTCACTCTACCGATGCATTCACTTCCGTTGTTGTATATATACGCCTCACTCTACCTATGCATTCACTTCCGTTGGTGTATATATACGTCTCACTCTACCGATGCATTCACTTCCATTGGTGTATATATACGCCTCACTCTACCGATGCATTCACTTCCGTTGGTGTACATATACGCCTCACTCTACCGATGTATTCATTTCCGTTAACGTATATATACGCCTTTTCGAAGTACGATCTTTTACATTGCGCTGTTATAAAGAAACGGCTCCACGGCCTCGGAATGCGATAAAATGACCTTGACAGACAATGTTTGAAGCGGATTTTCTTATTTCAGAGAAGAGGGATAGGGTATTGTGTGTGTGTTTGTGTGTGTAAAGGGGATGTTTCTGAAAAACGGTGAAAATTATAGCTTTGTAGCTTTTGCTTCTATTTCTGTTTGAGTAGGTCATGCATTTTTAATCTTCTTTTGCTCCCGTTTTCGTTTATTGTGTGAAATAGAAGATATTTTTATGAAAATGTCTGACAGTGATGATAATAATTTAGATGACTATTTTCCGTCATCACATGTTTCAGGATCTATCACAGGACAAATAATTTATTTTTTATTATACTGTACATAACTCTAGAGACTTTTTTCATTTTCATTTTATTATTTTACCTGTTTTTCTTTTTTTTTCTAAATAAAAAGTAAGTAGTATTTGGGAGGGAAAACACGCCTTTTCTTTTCTCTCAACAAACCGCGTAGCAACGCGCGTCTTTAGGAAAAACGGTGGCACTGGGGGATTAATTTCGTAACATTACCACGGCAGTTACGAGTTTAATACCTTACTCGAGAGTCGAATTTTATAAAACCTATTCTTATTGAATCTTTACTTAACAACGCATGATGCCGCCCAAATTTAAAATCCAGAGGTCTAATGGCAAAAAACCGGTATTTCTTAAAAATTTGTTACGCCCTTCTTTGGGAGTCAACTTTCAAAGAACGCTTTCTTAGTTTGTCTCTGCATAACAAAACAGCCATGACTCGCAAATCTATTGGTCTAATAGTTCAAAAAGGGAAATATTTTTATCTAAAAGGTCCTCGTAACCTATTCGTGAGTCGATTTTTACCCAAAACCGTTCTTAACGAATCTCTACTCAACAAAAAAAAAAAAATGCCTGTCGTAGATCATGATATCTCGTGATGAATCAGTCGTTTCTCTCCTGTAAACATACAGACTGCCTTAAAAAATTTTAGCAATACAATCTACAATCGACAAAATCTAAATACACTGGTGTTCAAAAATTAAGGACGAGACGGTTTTTTCAATATAACTTTGAACAAAAGCTTTCCAAATCAACACATTTAATACCATAAGATCCTCAATACGTAAGGACATGTGTAATATGTAAGCAACACTTACTAAAAGAGAAATCAGAGGGATAAAAAGAAGCTGTATTGAAAAGTAGCATGGAGCGCAATGCAACTGAAGGCCAAAACATCCCTGTGATGGGTGTCCAGAAAGAAACATCCGGTCTTTAATAGGGGATATGATCTCCCCTGACTGCTAGCCAGGTTTCACAGCGTCTGCCCATGCTGAGAATGATGGTTTCAATGAGTTGTTGAAGCATTGCTGCCCATTCGTCTTGCAGCGCCAATCGAAGCTCCCGAATCGTTACTGGTGGTAAGGTACGAGCTGCCAAGCATCTGCCTAGAAAATCCCATACATGCTCGATGGGATTGAGATCCGGAGATCGTGCCGGCCAACCATACGTTCAATATCCTCACTCTCTAAGAGCTGTTCAGCAGCTACTGTGCGATGACATGGTGCATTGTCGTCCATGAAAAGGAACTTCAGACCCATAGCGCCTCTAAAAAGACGCACATAGGGAAGAAGAATCTCGTTACAATAACGGGTCCCGTTGACTGAACCTGCGTCGAAGATGTGAAGGTCTGTACGACTACCAAGCATGGTGCTTCCCCAAACGAGAACACCGCGACCTCCATACCTGTCCCTTTCAATGATGTTCGAGGGATGATTGCGGCTTCCCCGCTCTCTCCAGATGAGTATGCGATGAGAATCGCTACTCAAACTGAATCTGCTCTCATCTGTAAAGAGTACTCGTCCCCATTCATTGTCTCTCCAATTCCGGTGTTCCCGGCACCACAGAGAACGCCTTCTCCGATGGGCAGGCGTTAAAGGTACACACCGTACAGGGCGTCGTGCAAACAGACCACCACCGTGCAGTCTTCTGGCCACGGTAAAACGTGATATCGGTCGTCCAGTCGCCTGTGTCGTGCGTCGAGCGATTTTTCCTGCTGTCTGCCGCCTGTTTCTTTTGGCCTGTAAGACAATGTACCGGTCATCTGCGGGTGTGGTTCCTCGTGAACGACCACTACTGAACCCCCGGATAGCTGTTCCTGTAGTTTGAAATTGTCTCCAAAGTCGTGAAACAATACTGTGAGCAATTCAGAACTCTGCAGCCACACTTGTCACAATGCGGCCTTCCTCCAACTTCCCAATGATTCGACCTCGGGTAAAATCATCCGGATGTCGTCTAACAGATTGATTATTCACCATTTCTCGCTGAGGCAGCAACTCGGTGTGATTTTAACTGCTATACGGCGTGCAATCTCTTTGCCTGAAATACTGATCTTACACCGACAGCATGCTTTATACTAGTCAGACACTCCCCCATTACGTCTACCTGCATATCTGCGCATGTGCTACCGTACATCACCTTACATAATCTCCTGATTGGTCTTTCTGTCCGCTCTGCCTCTTCGTTCAGATGATATGCTAATTTTTCGACTTCGTCCTTAATTCTTGCACACCAGTGTATTTTAACCAATGCTACTATCAAGTCTGTACTTCAAATCACTGTAAAATTATTATTATTAATACATAAATAACAACATTAATTATTATATAATTATACTAAAACTTTCAGCAGTCAGTTCTTTTAAATTCCTTTGAACATAATATTAATCGTATTAAATCCCTAACCAGGGGGGTAATGGAAAACATTTGGAATCCCCTGCAAAATCAGGTTTTGGGCCCCCAAATTGGTTTTTGCAAAGGGCAACTTGGTGGCAGTCAGTCTTTGGGTCCCCTCTAACTCTGTACACCCCATGATGGAGATTTGCGAGGATGTGCGTTAAGCCACTCTGCCAACCTCATTTTCCTAATTTAGACAGTTGCATATATATGATTTAAAAGAAACATATAATAGAAAGTAAAAATTTGTAAAGGTTTCCCTCGGATGATTTTTTAAGAAAATAATTTAACATTATTTTAGTGAATAGTTTTCAAAATCAGAAACCGCATAGGTCAATTATTTTAAGTATGCATAAAAAAAGAATTTCCAAAAAGGGGGAAAACCCATTGCGTACAAATATTATCAATCAGATCCGAAACTACTCACAAATTTTACTCGGCTGCTTTGTACGCACATAGAAACACTTAACACTTCTAAAGAGATTCTTTTTATCCTTTTTTTAAATTCTACAGTGATAACACTCACTTTGTTTCAGGTTTAAAAACAACCATTGGAGGTGCGTTTCTTTTCAAATCATCGAATTAATAGGAGCTAAAATATGAAAAAGGACGCCAAAACAATTTTATTTACTTTTTTTTTTTTTAGAAAAAAGAATGATATAAGCATAGTAAAGTAGAATAATTTTATACATTTATTTAAACCTAGAGTTGGTGCAAGCTTTATAAGTGGCTTAAAACAGCGTTTCTCAAACTGTGCGATGCACCCCCTAGAGGAGCGTGATAATTCTACGAGGGGGGTGTGAACCTATTGAAAAGTCAAAAACAAAAGCTTATATAAACAAATTATTGATTTACCGAAAGTAAACAAAGAAAATACATTCTGACATAATAAAAAATAAAATGCACATTTACACTGATATAATACCCTCATAAATGAATCAGTACTGCACCATGAATATTATAATTAATTTAACAATACTAAGTCAAGAACAAGTTAAATAATTACCAGTGATCACATGGGCTTGCCATATAAAATATTGTACACAAAAATTAACACTTATCAAGAAAATTTGTACGGTTTATTAATAGTCACTTAATTGCCGATCAAAAATTACGCGATTCGCTCTCCAATGCTATCATTTTTCAAGTAGGCGGGCGTATGTGATGTAATGGGGGGCAGAAAAGGAATAAGTAAGTAAATCCTCTGAAATAAAAAATTATATCTTTCGCAAACACTGTCAAGGTCCTTTAATTGCATTCGAAAGCCTTTAATATAATTTCATGGATAACAGTGCACAGAAAAAGTCACATTTTGGAAAGACGTATATATACGTCATGGGCAATTAATGCTTCGGTTAAGCGAGACGTTCATATACGGTGTTGGCACTTAAGAAGTTAAAGTCGTATTGTAGCTGTAGCGTCAAAGTATAGTATTATTGAATTCAATGCTTTGTTATTGTATGGAAGGGGGGTAGCGTGATGAAAATTATAATTCATTATTGGTGATTTAATATTGAAACTTTGAGAAGCACCGTCTTAAAGTGTCTCACTAGTTGCGCGAACATTTTTTTGAAATAATGCTGAAAGTTCATTTTTAAATTCATTTTTTGTTTGATTATAATTGAAAACTTATAAAAATAACAAAGAAAAAATATTTTCAATATATTTTTGTAAGAAAATGGACAATTTTAGGTTAAAATTAGGCATTTTTTGCACATCGCGGCAAACACTGTAAAATAAATTCTAATGTATAAGATAAAAAACGCTCTTTGAAATTTATTCAGAAAAGCGTTTGCTTATGTTTTGCTCTATCGTCTTTGAATAATTTCAATTTATCACAAAATTAGTGGTCAAAAAGTGCACAAAAGGAAAATTTTTCAAAAATTTAGCATTTATCACAAAGAAAAACAATTATAAAAAGGTAAATATATTGTGTTTTCTTATTCTCTAGTGCACAACATGCATATTATAATAATAAACAATGATGCAATTATCTCAATGACCTTTTGAGATATCATGTTTGCCATGCGATAAAATATGGAAAAATCTGTTTCGGAGAAAAACGCATTTATAGATTTAAAATCTAAATCTAAAAAAATATACAGCTAAAACAGTCTAAAACCTCTTTATATTAAAAGAATAAACCTTTTATAAGCAAATATCAGTATTATATATTTGTTTCAAGTTCTTTTTTTAATTTTGTTACCAATTTTATAGACTCAAAAAAACTTTTCTTAACGTCAAAATGCATAGATTTTTTGAATACAAATTAGAGATATAAAAAGCACACTTGAAAAATTTAGCACACCAGAAAAATTTTATTACATTAAAAAATAATATTTTTTAAATGGAAAAATAGGTATATATTTCCATTAAGTATCTTAGAGATTAAGAAAAATGTAATATAAAATATATTAATGTGTGTTATTTTGTCAGAGTAAATATTCGCGAAAATTTCTTTTAAAAAATATTGCTTATCACAAAGATTATAAGAAATTATAATGAAAAGCATATGAAGATCAATTTTTAAATCCTCCATATGAATACACTTTGAATTTTTTTCATCCTTAATAATTTTGTTTTCTATGTAGCTTTCTTTTTCCTGAGAAATTTTTCTATATTCTAAGGGGTGTCTCACAAAGTTATAATGCGTTTCAGATCAAATTTTACAAATCCATGTACAAGATCTTAGGATGGGAAGTATTTGCATTTCTAATTATGTATATATATAATGATAATAAACCTGTGTATCACAAATTAAAAGGAATTAACGTTAATAATACACTTAAAAGAAATTTTTTCAAGTTCACACACACACAATAATGGTATCTTTAAGTAAAATATACCATAAAATGTTACTGAAAAAGGCTTTCTTAGTAAATTTTGAAACATTTATGAATAGATTTCAACTTTTTGTCACCAGCTATCTGACTAAGTATCATTGAGATTAGCTCTGTGTCAACATTCTCATTACTGCTAGCACCAATGATGAAGCAAATACCTTAGACCACCCAGGCCTTGCTTAAGGCATAATTAATTAATATTTTGGTTTTAAGAACAAAGTTTTCTATCAAATATATATAAAAAAGGTAAATATATGAAACAAAATATCCAGAAGCAAGGGCATAAGAAAATCAAAAAATGACAATTTTACGAATTTATTTCACAAATTTCTCTTAAAACTAACAAATTATTTTTTAAAAAATATCACCATATCCCGTCATTACCTTACCTAAGTTAATATTTTTTTAATTAATTCGATTAACACCAAAAAAGTGTAAAAAAAGTATTAAAATGCAAACACTTCCGGTTTCGATATCTATCTTCTGGTTCGTTTTTGCTGCTCTTTCTTGACATAAAATCTGTTACAACTTCATAAATAATTGAAGCACAAACAAAAGTAAGTTATTTTTAGAAAGCAGAAAATTCAACTATATAAAATGTAAAGTAAAAAAAAATCATCATTTTCATCAAAATTGAAGTTTTTGCACTAGTCATGCACCTTAAATTATTCCTTGTGGCACTCGAAACCATGTAGTTGTAAAAAAGTGTTTTTTTAGAGGTATAGAACTTTAAATTGCAATAAAACAAAGATGCATTATTCGATTGACATGAATTTTTTTTATTCGAAAGATAATCTTGTGGCATTACATTTTAAATATGATTTCTGGCATATGACTGCCACGGCTGGCTCTTATGTAGTCCAATCTGGACGTCCAAATTTCGATGACTTTTTCCAACATTTGTGGCCGTATATCGGCAAAAACACGGCGAATGTTGTCTTCCAAATGGTCAAGCGTTTGTGGCCTATCCGCATAGACCAATAACTTTACATAGCCCCACAGAAAATAGTCTAGCGGTGTTAAATCACAAGATCTTTGAGGCCAATTCACAGGTCCAAAACGTGAAATTAGGCTGTCACCAAACGTGTCTTTCAATAAATCGATTGTGGCACGAGCTGTGTGATATGTTGTGCCGTCTTGTTGGAACCACATCTCCTGGACATCATGATTGTTCAATTCAGGAATGAAAAAGTTAGTAATCATGGCTCTATACCGATCACCATTGACTGTAACGTTGTGTCCTTCATCGTTTTTGAAGAAGGATTCCACCAGCCCATAAAGCGCACCAAACAGTCAGTTTTTCTTGAATGTAACGGTGTTTCGACATACACTTGTGGATTAGCTACACTCCAAATGCGGAAGTTTTGTTTGTTGACGTATCCATTCAACCAGAAGTGCGCTTCATCGCTAAACAAAATTTGCTTATGAAAATCGGGAACAACGGCAATCTCGTTTTGGGCCCATTCGACGAATCTACGCCTTGCTTGATGATCGTTTTGATGAATTGCCAAACCAAACTGAGAATAAACCACTTGACAGCTGTTAAATCGGTCACCATCTTGGAAAGTAATGCCAACTTAAACTTCTATACCTGGAAAAAAAACACTCTTTATAAACGCAAACCAACATAAAACATTTTTTGTAACATAGTACATATCAGGACCTGTTTAATTTTGAAATCTTTCATTCACTCGAATTAAAGATATAAAACACATAGCTGTGGATAAAAATCCTTATTTATTTTAGAAGCGCAGTTATAAAGCATTATTAATTAGTTTGTAAGATGGAATGTCAAGGCTCTCTTTTTTAAGTAGCCAAAAATGAAAACTCTTTTTTTATTTTTTTTATTTTGGGATCGGAGTGAGTGAGTGTTTGGTTTCTTATCGTCATACTATAAAGCAATACGAGGGATATTAGTAACCAATCTCGCAATTTTCAATCAAAATCAAAGTGCCAGGATGCTTCTGAACTGGTACCAAACTCTTCTAACTACCCCAACACGTCAACGCGAGGACTTTGAGACGCTGCAGATTTAACGTGCACTAATACAAGGGCTCTTCAGTGCCACTAGGGCTTGTACTTATGCCATTCAGGTCATGAATTCGTTGTCATGATTACTAAGTTTTGGAATCGGAAGCAAAATGAAACGTTCTTTTAAATTTTTAATGAATATTATTGAACAGAATGAGTCACACACACAAAATAATTTTTATTTTTCTGGATTAGGTTGGTCAGCTAAAATAGGTCATGGATTTCCGCGTTTGATATAGTTTTAATTTTCTGCTTTTATTTTTTTTATCGTTATGCTTTTTGTTTCCGTTATTTTATTAGATAGCACTTTTGTGAAAAATAAAATTTATTAATGGTTAATTATTATTTTTACAAAATAAACGTTGAAAGTAAATCTAACTGTAAAAATATATTTCTAAATTTTGTTCTTATTAGTAGAATATCATTTACAAAGTCAAAACAAGGACAAAGCCAATCAATTTTTTACATGTTCTTTTTTCCTTATACAAATACCGTATTTATTCTAATCTATAAACCAAGTTTTTTTCAGTGTAATGGTACCTAAAATAGGGGGCTGTTTAGAGCTGAAAGCTAAAAATTACTTTGTTGGGAAATTGAACATCATACTAATATAGCAATTACAGGTTCATGTATATATTTAAAAGTGTTTAATGTTGGTAAAGTAAATTAGTTATTCACTTTTTGTTAGTTGTAATTCATTATTATTGTTTTTTAAATTTAGTAAAGCTCGGACATCGATTACCCAATTTACGCTGTTTTTTTATTTTTGCACAAAAGCGAGTGGAAAGTTCTGTTTGTGGATTGGATTCCAATAAATAAAATATTTAAAAAAACTGTTAAATTTGCAGGAAGAAAATATCAAGTAGTGCTATAATTTACATGCTGAAAGCCTTTATCAATTTGTCTTGTTGAAAAGTAATTTAAAGCTGCAAAACAACTGCTTACTTAGCTTTAGAATCGCATCAATTTAAACCATTCAACGTATTATTAATTAACCCAAATTTATTTCCACAGCTATTAGATAGGCAATTAAGAAAAAAATTTATCTGAAAAAATGAAATACTTTATCACTTCATAACGTAGCAGCTTAAAGTAAAATCTATAAAGGGCATCTCTATACCAAAATAGGCTAACATTGAGGTTCATTTTATTTTTCTTACAACTAAGAAATCTATAAAACTTACATGAGAATTGTTATTAGCAAGAAACATATACGCACTTCCATAAAGTACACTGACAATAAAGATGCTTATTCATTTCATCCTTTCATGTCAAAAGTATTGTCCATTATACCATATATACGGCAATCTCTTACCAAAAGTACTCTACTTGGGAAAAAGAAAAGAAATCAAATACAAATATATGTGTTTTTGTTCATATTTGACTTGAAAGGTTATTTGCTAGTGCTTTCGCACACACAGAAGTGCTTTCAACTTCTTTTTCTCCATCGCCATTTCTCTTCCTGTAAATAGCATTTACCTTTCTGACAGCAAAAGAGGTTTTTAGATTTGAAAAAAGTTAGTTTTAGAAAGATGATGAAGAGCTATATTGCAACAGAGAATCACAATAACATACACTACTTCTTAATTTTTTCAATTCCTATTGTTCGTTCATTCTCCCCTATATATATATATATATATATATATATATATATATATATATATATATATATTATATATATTATATATATATTATACATATATATATATTATATAAATATAATATAAATATATATTATATTTATTAAATTAAGCAATAAATGAAAATAGAGCGAACTCTTTACCATCGCGTAAGGATTTGTGTGTAAATAAGCCTATTTAAAGGTGAAGCGAACGCTGACGAAAAAAAATGAACACTCGAAAAGGCTTAGCTGGTGACTCCTCGCCGAGTTGTTGTTTTTTGTATCACCCAGTTGCGCGCCAAAGGGCCGCCATGTTGTATTTTATGTGATTGAAGCAAAATAAACACGTTCTTACTGACATGATGCCCTCCTCATTTTATCAGCAGGCCTGGGGCCTGACATATATATCTATATCTATATATATATATATATATATATATATATATATATATATATATATATATATATATATATATATATATATATATATACATATATATATATATATATATATATATATATTATATATATATATATATTGTTATATATATATATATATTATATATATATTGTTTATATATATATATATATTGAATATACATGTGAAGTAGAAGGCGCTATTGCAAGCCCCCGTAGCATCCCCCAGTAGACAGTTTCGAAAGGAAACGAGAGGGTAATGTCCCCGACGGGAAAAGGAGCAGCGAGAGAAGGAACATGAGAACCAGGGAGAATACGTTAAGACCGCAAGAGAAGCAGACGCATATCGACAGAGCCGTTATATTTCTTTAAAAATTATGAAAGCCAATTATTCAACGACGTTTAAATGTTCATTTAATTAATTAATTGTCATTCTACATATTTATTTATTCCTATTTTAAAAATAAACAGATTATTCTGTCAAAGGAGTTTACGAATTAATCCCAGTAACAACATAACATTTGGGAGCTCGGCCTCAAATTAAATTAAAATTAAAAACCCCTAGAAAATACGACGAGTCAAGACTGGTGGACCCCGCACGCTTCAACGATGGAACCAGCAATGCAAACCACAGCGACGAAATCATCAACGGTGAGTCCATTCCAATTTCTCCTTTATTGTTCTGAAGATATTTATTTACGATGGTCTGTCTAGAGGAAATTGCTGCTATTGCGAACATATTAAAGACGGCCCCTGCTTCAACGGTGCAACTTCTGCACAAAATTATAAATGACGATCCCTACAGTAAATCTTCTAAAAAAGAGTTAAAAAAATTCGCGGGTTTCCCACATAATTACGACATTGAAGCACGAAAGGACTTTACGGAAAAAAGGACTTTACGGAAACTGACCTTATTACCGTATGCACTATATTAGGACTGAATTACGCGAGAAGCGCCAAAAATTAAGCGAGCATATATTTAAAAATTTATCAGACCTTACATCTTTAAAAAATAATTTTACCGAACAATTGACGGATAACGAAGACTCTGCGCCCTTTTCGCTAGAATCTACGAATGACGCGAATAAACAACCCCTCAACCCGCCATTTTTTCACTCTCCCTCTCCACAGGATGTTTCTGTCCCCCCCCCTTCAAACACAACGAAATCAAAGCCAAAGAGGGAACGAGGAGAATGCATTTTTGTTAAAGGACCTTTTTTCAACTATGAGGTCATTTACGGGAAATGATTACAGTGCTAAAGCTTTTTTTCGCGACGTGGAAGAAAACTTTATTTTTATCCCACACATATCAGATTTGCAAAAAATTATTTGTGTTAAACGTTTGCTTCAAGGTCCTGCAACGACTTTTATCCAAACTCTCCATAACATATTAACGTATAGTTCTCTTAAAGCTGCATTAATTGAAGAATTTGAAGATTTATTTTCTTCTTACGACGTACAAAAGGAAGTGCAAAAACGGAAATTACGCACTAACGGAATCAAACGATCATCCTAAAACATCGATGTCAACTAAAGAACGAGAAATTAACTCTAGCAAGCGCAAAAATAAGAAGTTAAAGTCTAGTGGAAGAAATTCTAATAAAACAAGTTATAGTGATGAGAATCAAGCCCTTGCCAAAGAGAAAATGATTTGCTTAGACAGATTGATTTCCTTAACTCCATCATTCTGGATACGAAGTTGAAAGAGCCAAACAAGAATAAAGCCAAGTTCGTTAAAAAACGCAACCAACAACATATATATAAAAAAACGAACCAGTGACAAACAAAAGAACCCAGTTCGGAACACGACTCAAATTACGACCAAATTTCTACGGACCCTACCTAATTAAGACCGTCAAACCCCATGATAGATGTCAAGTGGAAAAGGTTGGTCAACACGAAGGCCCTCATCTTACATCCACATCTGTTGATTTCATGAAGAGGTGGTCAACCGCTGATGCCTGACGATTTTACGGCTGCAATTTGAGTACCCCCACAGTGACTCTCTGTGAACAGAACTTTGAATAACGAACTAAATTCCTTTTTCTTCCCTTTTATAGCTTTTTTTTGCAATAGCTGTGAGCAGCAATGACGACCCACTTCCAGAAAAACAACACCTGTGTGAAGTACTGGAAAGCATCGCACTTGTTATTTTTTCTTTTCACTGTTTTAAATTTTTGTTTTATAGGTTTGCTTACAACATTTTGGATTTTCTTTCGCTGTGGTCAGCTCATTTTCAGGATGGCCGATTGTGAAGTAGAAGGCGCTATTGCAAGCCCCCGTAGCATCCCCCAGTAGATAGTTTCGAAAGGAAACGAGAGGAAAATGTCCCCGACGGGAAAAGGAGCAGCGAGAGAAGGAACATGAGAAACAGGGAGAATACATTGAGACACACCGCAAGGGAAGCAGACGCATTTCTACAGAGCCGTTATATTTCTTTAAAAATAATGAAAGCAAATTAGGCAACAACGTTTAAATGTCCATTTAATTAATTAATTGCCATTCTACATTTTTATTTATTCTTATTTTAAAAATAAACAGATTAATCTTTCAAAGGAGTTTACGAATTAATCCCAGTAACAACATAACATACATACATATATATATATATATATATATATATATATACACTCTGTCGCAAAAATATATGCACCCAGAAGAAATCAAGCTACAATCATGAAACTCGGCAAGAATGTAGTCTGGTAAGAGATATGCAAATGATTAAAATTTCGATGACACTGTGTGCTATGCGCATAAAACTTTTAAAAGCAAGTAGGCGCCGTACGGCTATCCAAACGAATCTGATTTATTGCCATAATTTCAGCTGAAAATCATTGGTCGAATGAGATCGGCCGCCCCCTCGGTCGGAGCGATATGGTAGTTGCTCGGTGTTGGCAACAGTGGATCACAGAAATGTACCGTCGCGGAGGGTCAAATGATCGCGAGGAGTGCAATCATTACTTCGGCACCAACAACGTCGCTAGCATGAAACGCCACTTAAGACATCGGCCACCAAGAGAAACCATAAGAAAACCGAAGTTGGCTTGAATACAACCCCACA
Source organism: Trichonephila clavipes (assembly GCA_019973935.1). Lineage (NCBI taxonomy): Eukaryota > Metazoa > Arthropoda > Arachnida > Araneae > Nephilidae > Trichonephila > Trichonephila clavipes. The sequence continues at coordinate 292,986 of BMAU01000327.1, read as the reverse complement.
TCATAGCATACGGTTTTTGCCGACCTGGAATAAAAAGACGTGTCATCTTCAGTGATGAATCCCGATTCAGTCTCAGTGCTGAACGCACACGGTCCGATCCGGCATTTATTGTCGAGCGGCATCATGGTGTGACAGTGGGGGAGCAATTTCATCATCTTTAGTGGTCCTTCAAGGCACTTTGACAGCTCGCAATACAATTTTAACGCCGATTGTGCTACCCATGCTATCAAGTCGCCCAGGTGCCATTTATCAACAGGATAATGCTCTCCACATACTGCGCGATCTCCCAACAATGGTATGACGTCCTGTGGCCTTCACCAGATTTTGTCTGGACGCGCTGGAGAGCCGTCCCGAGATATAGGAGAATTAACTGCGCAGATGCAAAAACAATCGAGGTCATAAGTATCTAATTGAATCGATGCCACGCCGAATTTCGGCTTGTATAGCTGCCAGAGGTTTTTTTATTTTTAACGAAAAATAAAAATGATTTTGTTTGTTTTTAATCATTTGTTTATTTTCATATACACTTGCATACCAAATTTCCGTGAATGTAGCTCAATTTCTTCTGGTGCAATATTTTTGCGACAGAGTGTATATATATAATATACACTGGTGTGCAAAACTTAAGCAACAGGTGGATTTATTGCCATAATTTCACGAAAAATCATCTGAGAGACATGAAATTCAGAAATGAGGGAGAATATTATGTATGTAAAGAATGACACAAGCATCGGCACTGAAAAAGGAATACAATGCATACGGTATGGAATAAAAAAAACAAGCTTTATTGAACGCACGGTATCGTTACTCATGATGGTCTATCCAACAGGAACAACAACAAGCACATGTTCCTTAATATGGTAAAGGCTGTTTTTTTCAGAGGTATATAAGTTTAAATTGCAAAAAAACAACGATGTATTATTCGATTGATATGCATTTTTTTTTATTCGAAAAATGATCTTGTGGCATTACATTTTAAATATGATTTCTGGCATAGGAATGCCACGGCTGGGTCGGATGTTGTCCAAACTGGACGTCCAATTTTCGATGACTTTTTTCAACATTTGTGGCCGTATATCGGCAATAACAATGCGAATGTTGTCTTCCAAATGGTCAAGCGTTTGTGGCTTATCCGCATAGACCAATGATTTTACATAGCCCCACAGAAAATAGTCTAGCGGTGTTTAAACACAAGATCTTGGAGGCCAATTCACAGGTCAAAAACGTGAAATTAGGCTGTCACCAAACGTGTCTTTCAATAATTCGATTGTGGCACGAGCTCTCTTGTTGCTGCTGTCTTGTTGGAACCACAGCTCTTGGACATCATGATTGTTCAATTCAGGAATGAAAATGTTAGTAATCATGGCTCTATACCGATCACCATTGACTGTAACGTTGTGGGCTTCATCATTTTTGAAGAATGATTCCACCAGCCCATAAAGTGCACCAAACAGTCATTTTCTGGATGTAACGGTGTTTCGACGTACACTTGTGGATTAGCTTCACCCAAATGCGGCAGTTTTGTTTGTTGACGTAGCCATTCAACCAGAAGTGCGTTTCATCGCTAAACAAAATTCGCTTATGAAAATCGACCGTTATTTTCGAAATAAAATTGCACAATTTGAAAGCGTTGTTCAGGCTTTATTCTATTCATGATGAATTGCCAAGCCAAACTGAGAATAAATCACTTGCCAGCTGTTAAATCGGTCGCCATCTTTTAAAGTAATGCCAACTTAAACTTCTATACCTGTAAAAAAACACTCTGTATATGCCCTCCCCTCACTGCAATGGTTGCTTCGCACCGTCTCCGCATACTCAGAACCAGCTGGTGCAACATTTCTTGCAGTAGGAGTGCCAATTCTTCAATCACCATCGGTTTGATTTGTTGGGTGCTCTCCGGATGATATAAGCGTGCTGCAATACGTCTCCCCAAAGCATCCCACACATGTTTGATGGGATTTATATCTGGGGAGTATGCTGGCCAATCCATTCGATTGATATCTTCACTTTCCAGCAGCTTTTCAACAGCAAGAGTGCGATATAGTCGTGCATTGTCATCTATAAAAAAGAAGTCTGGGCCAATGGCAACTAGGAACAGACGCACATGGGGAAGAAGTACCTCCTCACAATAGCGATCCCCGATTACAGACCCTCTATCGAAAATGTGGAACTCAGTTACTTAATTGTTAGCTTTGTTTAATTGGAGCTTTGTTACTTAATAGTGCCGATTCTGTTATATGTATATACATATTTATATATTATTTGTAACTATTTAATAAAAAAATTACTTAAATAAAATTTTTCTTTGTTGAGACCTAAATAAGAATTGACTTAATTTTATTTTATATAACTTGTTAATTATGTATTTTCTTGAATTAATATGAATATAATAATATATGAATTATATATTATCTTTATTTTTTGTGACGTGTAATACAAATAGTAAAAAAATATATTTCTTATAAGAAAGTTATATCAGAAACATATATCTTTGGAACTTACCCGATAAAAACTGTTGCAAACTTTCAGAGAAAACTTATTAATGTAAAAGTGATCACACGGCTATTTAGTAATCATTAATACAGTAAAACATGCTTTTGTTTGGTAGATAGGGACTGCATGAAAAGAAACTGTACAAAAATAATGCTCGAAAATTTCATAAATACTTACATGCAACAAACAATCTTGTAGATATACTACAAAAAAAAATTATTTTTATGCGGCAGAGAGAAAATACGTCAATTATTTTCGAAATTTATAAGAAAGTGTTTCCAAATAAACTAAATAATTAAATTACACATGGAAACATTTTAATAGCATTTCAATTTTTTGTTGCAAGAATGTGAAAGCTTTCAAAATGCACATGCATTATTCTCTCTCATTGCTACTCGTCAAAAACCAAAAAGCGAATCTTTCTGTGATGAAGTAGCTCAAAGTTGCCTTCGTCATTTGCAGATACAATTTCAATAGATTTCTTTTTAGGCTCCTTAAAGTAAGCGTTAAGTTTTTGTAACAACGTTCTCGATATGTCAGTAGCTTGTAAACATCACGATAACCAGATATGCATGATCGAAGCTCTTTTTGGAATTTCTAACTGCTTTTGAAATTGGTATCTATTTTAAGGAAATGATTATCCGATTTGTTAAAAAGCTAGATCCTAGCATATATTTTATCCGCTCTCAAGGAATCCGGTTCTTCTGGACAGTTTTCAAAATCTATCAAATTATTGAAAATGTCACTGTCATTGGCAGTTTCGTCTTCAGTCAAGCACGTGCTGCTAGCGAGCAATGGACTAAATTCATGTGACGCCATTAGTCACATGATAGCGGCAGCCACGTGTTTCTAGCCAATCTGTTTAAATACTCACTTGTGATAGTCACAATAGATGCAGTTATCTATATTTAGCTCATCAGACCAAACACTTCATTGCTGCCAAATTGCGTTTTTTACAGAAACCTTTTTTTTTTTTAAAAAAAAGGGGGGAGTATTTGTCACTTTATTTAAAAGTACATATATAAAACAAGATTTTTTCTTAAATTTTAAATTTTTTGTGTTGAAGTTTCTTTTCATAACAGTTGAATAACTTTACCCAGTTATGAAATTTGAAATTTTATCTAAGTTTTACGAATAGAATAAAAATTACAAGTTAGTTTAATGGCAGATTTGATTTCAATGTAGAACACGTGATTGCTTTTATCATGTGACTATCATGAATTTAGTCCATTTAACATGCATTGTGGGGAGATTGTTTACATTAAAGGATCAGAGCGTCTTGAAGTGTATAAATGTACATTGATAAAAGACATTACAGCGGGACCAAAGCAGTTTAAGTTCATATACCGCATCAAAAGAGACCACAGTAAAAAAATTGCCCTAAAATAAAATTTCGTATTTATTTCCTGCATTTAGTACTGCTTATTCTAATGCATTTATTCATTAACGTCACAGCATAAAAAAAATTAGAAATGGAATAGAGATATTGAGTTACATGATTGTCTCTAACCAGCCTAGTCGCGGTTAACCTTAGGATTTGCATAAGATTATGATTCTAGCAATATGTTAGTAGTTCTAGGATTAGGACTAGAATAAGGAAGAAAGAGAGAAATTCTGTCTCAACGCTAGTGGGCGTTATTGGATTTGTTACGATAAAATATTAACTCGTATTGACGTATTGTAAGTTGTACTCATATTGACGTAAGTAAAATTATACTCGTATGTTGACTTATTATTTCTAAATATAAGTTCCGTATGAGAGAAAAATATATTTACAATTCTAAATAACAAACAAATTTACAAACTCACGTTTAGATAGCTTTTTAAAAGCCAGTAAAACCACTTACATTCCAATTGAAATAACTTGGAGAAAGATTTATACAAAGTTAGTATTCTGATTGAATTATGGATAAAAGTATACTCGGGGCTGGAAGCCACATAATATGTATCTCAATTAAATCTGTTTTCGCCATATACACAAGAGCGTGAACTTTACGCGGAGCACATTTTCGGATAGAAAAAATTGCCTCAATTTTAATAAAAATTTATGACCTTCTAACTTATGCATTTGTTTATAATATAGTGTTTTTAAAATTTCAAAATATTTCATAAATAATTTGTTTTTCCTTTTAACATCTAAAATGAAAGCTCGTTTTGCATTAGGGTATAGGAGAAAAAATGCGAAACACATTTTAAAAAAAAATGTGTCAACTGGTATAAAAAGGAGTAGTTTCATGATATAAGTGATTCTCTACAGGATAGTGAGGCCAGAATATAATATTAATGTTTGAGTACTTTTATATCTGAAAAAATATTCCAAGTTTGGGTCCTATTCTTTAACATTAGCCGAAAACAGCCTTAAGGGAACCAGGACACATCATGGACATTGAAAGCATCGATTTTTAGATTTTAGTATTCAAAAATTGTGCATATTTACTTAACATAAAATGTAAAACACTTATATATTCGATGATGAAAAAACCTTAAAATATAAAAAAAATTACTGACAAAAATGTTTACAAATCTTTATTTTTTCCCCTCCAAAATGTAATTTTTTGTTTTTAGGTACACTTTGAAAAAAAAAACTACTGCACTATATGGTAGTGTAAGGGGGTTCTAAATTTTTTTTATACTTCTATGCGGAATACCTGTGTACGTAGTGATCCTGTTTTTTAGTCGGAGTAGTACATAGCTTTTTTAAAAAATAGTTTTATGTGTAAAAAAGGAGAAAAAAAAATCTTTCAAAATTACAAAATTTTATTATTTTTTTAAAGGAACTATCTTGATATTTTACATAAAAAATAGGTTCACTATAGTTTGTTTATTGTTTTATATATGTGCAAAAAGTATTTAACAAACTTAAGATATAATGTTTTAAAGAAGGGTACCAAAACATAAGCCTGTATTATGAAGTCTCAAAAATTATGTCCAACTTAAATTAAACAGAGAAAAAATTTGAACAAACAATTATTTTTGTATTTATAAAGAAAGATTAATTATCTTTATTAAGATCGCAAAAAATCTAAGCTCTATTGGAAAATTTTAAAGATATATGTCCTATAAACAATGTCATTTTACTCATTCGAACATGTCCTGGTATACTTAAGGAAGTATTTAACTTATCTCAGTGGCGCGTCAGCCCATGAGGGCCAAATCACTACTGTGCCCAAATCAATATACGTGACCTTGGGCCCTGTGGTGCACGAGAAGATATTCCGGTCAGATGGTCAGTTTGAAGTGAAACCCCCAGTTTTATATATAAATTCTTAAGCACGCCTGGTACTCATTTTATCGACCCACTAAACAGGTGACACAATGAATCAACCTTGCCCTGGCCTGAGTTTGAGCTTCGGACCTGTGGTGAGAAAGCGCGATGTCCTAACCACTCAACCACTGCGCTTCAAGGAAGTATTCAAACCGTTTGAAATATTCCCCAGACGTATTTTGCGATGGAGTATACAAATGTTTGGCATTTTAGTGCAGACACACATCATGGACTCCAAGAACCTATAAAGGGAAAGCAGAATGTCATTTGAAGTACAGGAATCGCCTTTCCTGGCTGATTGTTGTGTCTTAGTAGATTCAGTATGCTTCGAACTGTCTCATTACGTCGTCCCCATTCTAAGTTCTACCACGGAAAAATTGCTGCCCATGGTAAATCCTAATGATTAATCCTAGAAACCGATGATTAGGTCGAACATAGCCAAACCACGATGTTGTGGACCTAAAAGCAATGGGTACAAGAAGGAACGATTAATCTGATGGCCGAATCACTGCATGTGAAATCAGGCATTTTGTGCGCATGACAGTAATGGGTCCCTCTGTCACATCTGGAACCAAGTCACAGCAAATAAAGTCTGTCACACAAGATTCGTTGTAAAATTCCATGTTTATTCTTCCTCTTTTGGAATAAATCAAATATTATTTTTCTATAAATAATATATATATAAGTTTTTATTACCAACAAAATCAAAGCTTTCAAAAAAAATTACAATTTACACATATGAGATATGCAGTACTCCTTCCGTAATAAATTTAAATCCCACTAGCATATATATATATATATATATATATATATGTTACACTTATTGGTAAACTAATTTAAATTTTGCAAAGCTAGCAGTGAAATTTGTGTCGAGGAGGCATGAAGACGAAAAACAGTTTCTTAAAATTGGCCTTTAATAATCAATCATAAAGTCACTTTGCTCGTTACTGGAGCGATAAAAAAAACAATAAGTTCAAAAAGCAACATTACCAGAGACATCCGATATTCGAACCGTCTTCTAATATTGTAAAATTAATTTCTAATCTAAAATGGTGATGCAACCTGCAGTTGCATTGCCAACCAGTTGTTCTCTCCCTCTAAGAGTTAAACCACTCACATACTTCTTATATTTCCGTTTCTCCTTCCCTTTCGAAAAACTAACATGAGCCGAGTTTAAATACTCGCTCGATTTGCATGGTAGTTGCTGCCAACCACAAATCACGAAACTCAAAAAGATCGGGTTCGAATCGGTGTGCTTCCTTTCATTGAGATCATGGAACGGGATTGGAAAAACAACACAAGGAGATCATAAAAATTTGGATCCGACTTTTTAAATGTCTAACAATATATATATATATATATATATATATATATATATATATATATATATATATATATATATATATATATATATATACGTCTAAATCAACCTGTTCTTAAAGTGCCCCGGACGTGTATATACGTCTTTCCGAAATGCGATCCTTTTCTTCGCTCTAATACCAGTAATACTATTTCGAAGGCTTTAAAATGCAGCAAAATGACATTAACAGTGTTTGCAAAGAATTTACTTATTTCAAAGAAAATTTGTTTATTTAAGCCTTTTCTCTTCCCCCAATACAACGCATAAGCGCGCCTACATAAAAGACGGTGGCATCGGAGAGCGAAAACTGTAACTTTCAATCGGCAGTTTAGGGGTTTTAACCAGAATCTATTTAAAACACTTTGAAAAGAAAATAATTCAACACATGATACTCAAACACGTTCTGGGTGTAGTTTTTTATACACTCGTCCATTCTTTTGTAATGTACTCTTCCATATGCTTTTGTATATACATATTTCCATGTAGACTTTTTTAGTTTCATTTCATCAGCAATATATATTTTTTTGTTTATATCCTTAATGAAATATGTTTGTTTCCTTACATCTTTTGTGTGTGTTAGTAAAGACACGCAAACAGATAGATCTCGTTACTAAGTTCACTCATACTTAGCGAAAAGGATCAAATAGCTTAAAAGCATAGGAAGAGAAATACACAAGGGCTTCTTTCTGAAACTAATATTGTCAACTCAGTATGAAAGGCGAGAATACACACGGGTTTTAGTAGAGCTATGACATTCAGAATATGATCCATGCATTCAGAGAGTAAAGCCAATGAGGGAATGGGTTGCATCTGAAAAAAAAGATGTATATGTTTCAAAAAAGAATTTTACACACACACACAAAATGATATTATTGTAGCTTATGTCTTGGGAGGAATTGCAAAAAGAAACTATTTATTTTACTATTTATACTTACTATTTATTACTTACTACTTATACTTCATATTTATTACTTACTATTTATTTACTTATAAAAATAATTCATTAAAATAAGGTTTTTCATGTACTAATAGAAACATAGCTGATAATGATTACCAATAATATGAGGTTAGCAAAAATGACTCATTCATTTTGAAAAGGCTATACTTTCAATACATTGCAGTGCACCACTTGTAAAAGACATATGAAAAGAACCAGAAAATCACTAAGTTTATACACCTAAAAATGCTCAATGCCCCTTTGATGACATGGCGCATGTCCATACGTTAATATTGTAATTCCCTACATTTTGTATTATAGTCCTGTCAACTGTCCACACTGAAGCACAAATGTATTCTTTGAGCACGACACGGATTGCAGTAGTGGAGGTACGTAAACAAGGTTCTTAACACACCCCCGAAGGAAAATGTCACAGGTTGATAAATTAGGGGATCTGGGAGGCCAGCGGAACATAGCTGGGTCATTCTCACCAATACGCCTAATTAAGCAATAAGTGAGTCATCCGGGATTTGCCAATAGTGGTTAATAAAAATTTTGTTTGACGTTCTTTTTTACATCTTTCCAGCTTGTATGAGTAACAGTTTTGAAAATATAGCCTTTTCAACACGAACGAATAATTTATTTCCGCTTTGTATAAAGGAATAATAATTTTACATAAAAATAATGGTTTCTGGAGGGTTTTTTTATCTCAAAAGGTTTTCACTAAGCGTTTTCTATATATTTGATTTTGAAAATATATTCTTATCACAATAATCTAAACTGTACATTAATTTCTTTATTTTTTTTAGATTACAGAATTCATTCCATCAAATTTTAAATATTCTATCAACATGAAGACTTGATTATAAACTTAGTATTTATGAAATACGTTTGTATGATGAGAATGACAACCATGTCTTTCTTCTTCTGATGACCTACATACCACTAGATGAATTTACATATAATTTTATTTCATGCAGCAATATTCCTTATTTCATATATGTGAAGGGTATTTATAATAAAACTATTTCGAATATGCGGCTCTGCTTCAGGAGAGCATACGTGTGTGTGTTCCACACCCCCATCTTGTTCATGTGGTGTGGAAGTTAGAAGAAGGGTGCCATCACAGGTGCCGTCTTCGTCATTTAACCGTGGTTCAAAATTACAAGGTCCGTCGCCAAAAGCCCTCGAGTAGCTGAACAGTGTGATATAAATATTCACTCGCTCTTTCATCGCGAAATCTCCGGAAATAATTTAGACGTACAGATTTGTGTGGGAAATTTATCAGCCGTGTTGCTTTCATATGGAGATCCGCTAAGAAAGAGTTTTGTGAAAATTGATGTTCAGGGGGGGGGTTGCGATGGCATTTTATGTAAAAAATACATTTTATGCATAACTAAATCTACAAATGAAATTCTATAAACATGTTACTTTTGCTGTGAAGAGATAATTTAAAAAAGAGAGCTTTTTCAAAAGTCTCCACATACGGGAGGGGGAGTTATAGAAATAAAAAAAGCCCCTTTTCTACTCTGTTAGACCTACAAACTTAAAATTTTGAAAATACGATTTTTTGTTAATCAGAGATATGCTATAAAAGAGCCTTTTTCAATCCCTACTATTAGCTCGCATTCTCTATATACACTCATGTCCATAAATTAAGGATAATTACGAATCACACAGAAATTGAACTCTAAAATAAAAATTTCACCTATAGAATTATCACACATATCTTGCAGAAGAATATGCAAATTACAGGAAATCACCAGATGGCGCGGATAGTACGTCACAATAACGAGAGTGTAAGAGAGGGATTTATAAAAAAATGGTGGCAAAGAAGTAAAATTGTTCACAAGCGCTTTAAAAGACTTTCAGTGCAAAACCACATAGTTATGACACAAAGGAAGCATTTGGGTGATTTTTTACGTGGTAAAATTATTGGACGACTGGTATGTGGACGTACCCAGCTGGAAGTATCCGTAAAAAATGGAATCAGCCAGAGTGTCAACTCCAGGCTTTAGCAACGATTCGAAGATGATGGTAATGTGAGTAGATGTTACAGCACAGGTCGCCCCGGAGTTACAACACGAATGAGGACCGGTATATATATATTTGGCAGTTACTGCCAAAAGAAACAGACGGAGCACAGCCTTAAACCTGGCTCGTCAGCTCTCTTCAGTTACCGGTACGACAGTTTCAAGGCAGACCGTGCACAGACACTTAGGGCAAATTGGTCTATATGCTGTTAGGCCTGTCAGATATGTTCCACTTACCGCAACTCACTGTCGCCACAACAGTAGTCTTGTGTGAGATGTTTTCCGACAAGTCTAGGCTTAGTTTGCAGTCTGATTCTCGTCGGACTTTCATATGGAGAGCGCCAGGTACCCGTTACTACCAAGAGAACACCATTGAACGACACCGTTACGGTGGTGCAGGATAGCTCGTTTGCGGAGGAATTATTTTTGGTTCCAGAACTGACCTGCATGTTCAGAGCGTAACGATGACAGGCCACATCTATCGGGATGCCATTCTGGAACAACATGCACGTTTGTTTCGGGGCTCCATGGGTGCTTAATTTCTATTTATGTATGACAACGCCCGTCCTCCTCGTGAAAACATTGTAGACGAATGCCTTTAATCGGAGGATATCACCCGTATGGATTCGCCAGCATACTCATCGGACTTGAATCCAATAGAACATGTGTGGGATATGCTTGGCCGATGAATTGCAGCCCGTCAACCCCCTCCCACCTGTCTACCAGAACTTCGGAGGGCATTGCTTGATGAGTGGTGTAATATTCCCCAAGATCAGATTGATATTTTGATACTCAGCATGTCTAGGCGTTGAAAGGCCTGTATTGCATCGCCCGGGAGACATACTCCGTATTAACCATCATACTAACCATGTTATACTGTTTTTTGTAAATAGGTTTTTTTTTTAAATTTGCTCCAGGGAGTAAAAATCGAATTTTTTATTAATTATGTCAAACATATAGCATCATTTTTGCTCTTTACCTTTGGTTTAATAAATAGATTTTTCAAATAAGTCAAATTTGTTTTGCTTCTGTCTCTTTCTTTTCCTGAACTTCATTATCCTTAATTTATAGACATGATTGTACTTCATTATCTCAGAGAAATTTTTAATCGTTAATAAAATACATCTTAAAGCGCTCAATTGAACTGAAATTTTATGTACATGAGATTATTTTGGATGACAATACAATAATTTAACTACAATTAATACAAATTTATTGATTAAAACTAATTATTTCAAGAATTACAAATACAGCAACTTTGGTGACTTGCATCAAAACTTGAAAATGTTTTTTTCTCACGTTTTAAAGCATTCAGTTGAACTGAAATTTTTAATAAACGATTGTTTTGGATGACAATACGATACTTTAATGATAATTAATAAAAATTAATTACCACTTAATGTTGTGATTCTATCATATATATATACATATTTATATTAATTGTAACTATTTAATAAAAAATAGCTAAAATAAGATTTTTCTTTGTTGACGTAAGTGGGAATTGACTTAAATATTTTTTTTATCTTACTTGTTTTAGTTTAATTTACAATTCACTTAGAAAAAACACATTCAAATTATTTTCATCATTCAATCTATATTATTTTATGTTTCAATTCCCCGTTGCGAAGCCCGGTATACCAGCTAGTATTAATATAATTCATAACACACTTGATAGAAAGTTTCTGCATTTAACTAATGATAAAATAAAAAATATTTCAAACTCAATATGCGGAAAAAAATAGCAGACGTAGAAAATTTTCTAAAAAAGAAATTCCGAAATATACGAGCAGAAGAACGAACAAGAACAGAAGCAGAAAAAAATTTTTTTCCACTGACAGCTCATTTTTTTCTTCATTTATCGATTTAAATTAAAACCTAACTTGTTTTACTTTAATGAAGTCAGTACTCTTGTCACTAATTAATTCATTGCAATAATAAGTTTTACGAGAAACTTTTGAAATTAATAATTATCTCAGCTTAATTTAGATTTTTTACCTAATTAATGAGTTAATATGGATTCCCCCTCATTCAAATTATTTTAGCACGTTTTTACTTTAATAAAAAAAAAACATCGCATGGGATAACAATTTTAATTATTAGTCGCAGTTGTGCTTTTTCCATAGTATTTCTGCTTTTTCTCTGCATCTTATAATGAAAAATAAGTATTTTGCAATAATTAAAGAAATACTGAAGTATGATGTATTTGACGAGTGAGAGAGTATTTATTAAAATCGTACCTAAAGTTACACTAAGAGGGCTATTGGCAATGAACTTCAAAATCTTGAATCTCTTCCAAATGTTAAGGTGACACCTGTGTTGGAGCTGATACCATACTCTCCAAACTCCTTCTCACCATGCCAACGTGAGGACTGAGCCATGTCAGATTTAACGTTAATCAACATTTGTACACCGAGGGTCTTAGGAGGCATCAGGACTTAGAACCAGTGACTTGTGTGTGTGTGAAAATTCTACAAAGATTTTTTTGTGATCATGACCAGTAGGTGTGACCAGTGTTACATTTATGTTGTGAATTACATTGGGTGATCAGTTAACGAGCAGATCGTTTAACGAACAAATCGGTTAACGAACACTTTCACGCAAGATTTTTGTGTTCGGATAACGAATACATATTCAGATAACGAACACTTTCAAGAAAGATTTTTTGTGTTTGGACTACGAACGCATACTCGGAAGTGATCAGGGATACGCCCCTGAAATTATGCATGAAATTTTGACAACTGCTAGAGATCTGGAATTGGAAGTGATCGAGGGTGACATAGAAGAGCTCATAATGGAACATGAAGATGAACTGACGACAGAAGAACTCCAAGAAATTTTGAAGGAAGAACACCAAGAAACACAGCGAAATGTGTGCCCTTCTGAACAAGAGGACCAATGCCGACATCTGCCATTAAAGATCTTTTTTAAAAAGTGGGAGTATGTCAGAGCAATGGTCCTAAAATGGCACCCATACCAAGCTGATGTCAGTAGGATTGGGGATCTTTACAACGACAATGCTATTAATTACTTCCGGAAAATCCTGAAAAAGATAGAGAAGCAATCGACATTGGACATGTTCTTCACCGCCTCATAAGCAAAAAATGAAAAGGACTGATTAATATGCAAACTATATGCATGCATTATTTTTAAAAAACTTACTAAGAAATTATGCATTTTTTAAAATTTAATTTTCAGGGTCTCCAGAATGAATTAATCAATTTCACATAGAAGTCTATGGTGAATCGATGATCGGTTCGAACAATTCGGATAGAGAACATAGTCTTAGAACGGAATATGTTCGTTAATCGATCTCCCACTGTAATAGCTTATTGTCGTTGCCCTTAGAAAGAAATTGAGAACACACAGATTTTTTGTCTATGTGATTGTGAACCTTGCTTAAGTAACGAAGATGACACTTATGTTTGAGATGACACATTACTCTCAAAACTTCTTTAAACAAAATTAATGAAAGGACATTGACCCTCAATTTACATGACATACTTTTAGAGGAACCACAATTAGACAGAAACAATATCATCCATGAGTTTGCAACCACAATAAATTGTTTACCTCGTACATAAGTCTTTGTTAAAATAATCTATTAACCTTTTATCTACCGACGGTACTTATAAGTACCACTCACTTTAAAATTTCTTAAAATAACCATTTTTACAAATATTCTAACGATACTCAGCAGGAATATTCTTTTAAGTACACTCTTCCAAGATCAGGGGCGTAGCTACCCCCGTATCAGCCGTATCAATGATACGAGGCCCCAAGCTACAGGGTTCCCAACATGTGTAACTATAATACAACAAATAAGGCGTTCTCTTCTAAAAAAGAGCCCGAAGAAGTTTTGATACTGGGTCCACTCAGAACTAGCTACGCCAGTGTCTAAGATATATGGCAGCACAGGCTCTATGATGAGTATTTTAGCGGAAAATGCGAAGAGTTTTATAGCAGAAGTTTCGTTTTCAGCTGACGGCGTTTTCAGTGGATTGTCATTTTTGTTCCAAAAAATAGTTAATGTCAAAGTGTGTCTTATTTTTTTGCATGTTAAAGAAGACCTTATAAAACGATTTTACTATATTTATTTTAAGTTAACAGTGTAGATAGGTAATTTTACAGTGGAATATATTTAAATAATTAATTAGCTCTAACGGATTAAAATTCCCAAAGTTCTGTATTTTGTTTGTGTATATTCCTTAATTTTCAATGTAGTGATTCAAATAAAAAATATTGCATGAAAAAAACTACAGTAAATCATAATGTGGTATATACAGGGTTAAACTTGTTACGAAATTCACCGACTATTATCATCTGAGTTTATTCTTCACAAAGGGAGTTGTTTACGAAATAGCGGAAGAGTTTAATACATCTTTATTAACCCCAACACACACTCACAAATATTAGTTTCCACCTTATATCATTTTAGGAAACAAAGGTACTAAAATGGTTTAAGTTTTTTTAACGGAAAACCAGGTTTTTTTTCTTTTATAAATTTAATTTTTCATATTTGAAAAAGAGCATTGTGTAATTATTAAGGTGACGTAGTACGATACAATTCTCAAAAAATTGGTTAAAAAAATAAATCAATGTTTTTTAGCTTAATATTTTCTTACGTATTAAGTATTATTTCTTACAATTTAGCTTTTAAATTATTTCTTACATATTTTTCTGGCATCTCTGAAAATTAATTGCTGTTAATGTATGTAATAAAATTTGGTATGCTTTTTTTTTAAATCTAGGCAAAAATACACACACATACTTATTTTTTTTTAAAAAAATAAATATTTGAATCTAGAATTTATGTGTATGAGTGTTTCTTTTAAAGAATTTTGAATAAGCATTCATAAAAAAAGATGTTACATTAAAAGAAGTACTATACGTGTTTTTACAAAAATTAGAATCGAATTTTGTTATACATAGTTCGATGTTCTTGTAAATCAATTTTCATGCGTATGTGAATTTTTATAGAAATATTTATTCTAAATTAACCAAGAGCTTTTAATTTTTTTTTAAAAAAAACTAAATGGTTTGCATTTTGTGGTATTTATAAAAAAAAAATATTTCAGATGCACAAGCTTACTTTTTACTTTAGTTTTTTTAATCAATTGCTTAATTCTTTTAATCTAATAATTTAATTGTCACACTCTTAAATAAAACAAAGCCAATTTCCAAAGTATTATGCATATCCTTAGAAGAAAATAAATTCATATACAGTAATCTACTGATCAATGTATTTCTAAACAGCTTAAGGAATCTATCTTTTTATTTTCTTAGATCATGTTAGTAAAAAAAAAACAAGCTTAAATATTTCTTACATGATAACTTTTTTTATGTCCATTTCTTTAACCCATAAGGGTTATTTAAACACTGATATCAGACGATTGTAAGCACTTTACAAGTTTGCGAAAGAGTGATTGTTATTTTTCTCCCATTTTTGCACATTATATATTTTTTCCCATTAAAAGGTATATCAGTCTTTTCCGCAAGAACCATTTATGCACCTCAGAAAAACTAAACCAAAAAACAAGCACTAAATGTTTTTTTGGATGAACCGGAAGATTACCCGAAGGTAGTATTTGCCAACGATAGTTCTTTAATGCATTTTTTTCATGGCTTAACTTTCTGTACAAGTCATTTTCCCTTTTAGGATATTTATTTGGAAAAAAAGATACTTGTATCCACAACAAGTAAAAAAGTTATGAAGTAAACGAGTTTTTCAATTTCCTATTCACCTCTATATTTCCCCCAATGTTTTTTTTTAAATTAAAACTATACATAACTTTCGAATTTAAAATTTAAAGATTTTATCCTTAAATTTGTGTTTATACGATTACATTGTATTATTTCTAGAGGGAGAGAGAGTGTGTTATATTAACGTCAGACTTTGAAAAATCACTAAACCATTTGGCGATGAACCTCGTAATTTTTAACCTTGGTCAAGTGACGAGGATGACACTTTAGCTGGCATCCCCATCAAGCTCCGACTTCAACGTAAGGACTTACAGTTTTGATAGATTAAACTTGCATTGGCCTCATCTGCTCGGTAGATCTTTAGTGGCACCAGAGCATGACGCAGTGACACTTGTTTTCTTCTGAAGATAAAACAAAAAAACCAAAACATTTTCTCTCGACATATAAAAATAAAGATTTTCGTGATGCTTTGATAAATTTTTGACGTAGTTAAGATTAGCTGCAATGAATGGGGTACGAAGATCATTTAAATCAAATTTATTCTTGGCTACGAATATATATTAAAGCTACATAATACATGTAAATTACAGACTTACAGTTTATGCAATGAGTATGAACATTTGTAGTAAATTTTAAAAAATGAAAAATTCCCCACGTTAATGTTTCAGAAAACAGATAAAATGTATTCAAAGTTTTATCATTTACTAACGACATATTTGAAATGCGTAATGCGTTCTTATTTTAAACCCTAAAATTATTTTTCCTAAAAATGCTGGAGGAAAACTAAAATTCGAACAAACCATTCAATTAATCGCGTTTGACATCCAATTAATCCGAAAGAAAATCACAAAGCCTTCTAGAGTACGCATTATTTGAAGGAATCTTCAGCATATATGTTTCTGAATACACACACACACACATTTTTAATTGTATTTTGGAAATCGGAGATAAAAATTTTCATAAAGGTGTACTAAACTTATGAAACTATTCAGCACTAATGAGTGTCAGAGAAACACATGTTCTAAAATGAGCTCTCGTCAGAAGACAAAATTTTTTAAGGACAAAAAATGTAAAAGAAAAAAGTTAGCCATTAGCGATCTTTCTTCTAAAGAATAATTATCTGTTATTAACTGAAATTTAAGTTACTCCATTGTCATTCAAATCATGGAAATGTGTTTTTAGAATTTTTGATGAATGGGGTCATCTTCAAAAAGAGAACTTTTTTTCTTAAAGCATTAGTATTGCATACCATTGTATTTTCCCATCAAAATTCCGTTTAGATTCTTCCTTTCTTCCTCAGTAGCACGATAACCCAGAGTGGCTCTTGGCCTTCTCGAGAAGCCTTTTCTGGGCCCGCCTTCTTTCTGCTAGTGTTCTCCAATTCCTAGTTCTTAAAACAGGAGATCTTTTTCTTGGCCATCAATCTATCCAATTCATCCTGCCCCTTCTTTGTGTGCCAATTGGTTGAGCATTGAAAAATGTTTTAGTGGTGTGGTCTTCGTTCATTCTGATAATGTGACCTGCCCATATAATTCGTTGTATTTTGATGAAGTTAACGATGTCAAATTCTTTATATAATTGATAGAGCTCTAAATTTGATCTTCTTCTCCATGTTCCGTTTTCCTGAATTCCTCAAAAAATTAATCTTAAAATCTTCCTTTCGTAGATACTTATCATGTTCTCATCTGTTCGAGACATGGACCAAATTTCACTTGTATAAGTTAATCCTGATCTTAAAAGACTTGTATACAATAGAACCTTTTTTTGTTTGTTTTACTTTTGATTAAAATGAATTTGATATATTTTCCGTATTCCATGAAAATATCCATTAGCCGTGATAATTTCCTTTTGGATTTCAGTAGTTCAATCGCTTCTATTGTTAATTTCCGAACCTAAATAAGTGAAGCTGTCAACAAATTAAAAACTATACTCTTCAATTTTAAAATGGGAATTGTTAAAACCTGATTTAGGGCAAGGCATGCATTTGGTCTTCTCTTTGATTTTTATTCTCATTAGATTCTGCAAATCATATAAAAACTAAA
This sequence comes from Trichonephila clavipes, assembly GCA_019973935.1. Taxonomy (NCBI): domain Eukaryota; kingdom Metazoa; phylum Arthropoda; class Arachnida; order Araneae; family Nephilidae; genus Trichonephila; species Trichonephila clavipes. Next base: position 275,156 of record BMAU01000327.1, on the reverse strand, counting down.
TCATTTAGTTCAGACCACCCTATCCAGTATAAACCCAAAAACTCATTCTAATGGGAACTGAATAGTGGCCGAGTTTGAGAAAATGCCGAGTTATCGAGAATGCAATTAAAGAAAAATAAGTCCAAGTGTTTCCTCAGAAAATATTGTATGCACTTGTATGTATTGTTTGCTCAAGAATACAACAGGAAATAAATTGCTAAAATACCTTAAAAAAAGGAAAATCAAGTCCTTTATAAGGGCATAGATCATTTACAACATAAACATGAAATTTAATGAATACATAAAATACAGTAACTTGATCAAATACACCTCAGAAAAACACTTAAGGTATCCGAATACGTTCGGAACCGTGATTTTTCAAAAGCGTATAAATGGATAATATTTATAATACTTAGCGTCACTTAAATTAGAATACATATATAAAATAGTTTAAAAGGACATTATGACAAAAAAATGTGACAAAAATACAATATTTTGGTAAAAATTTTACTTCAAAATATTCTCCTTTTGTGAAAAAGGCTTCTATTATAATAATATTTTCCCTGTATATTGCTCAGACCTCTGTATAGAGGCTGAACTAGAATGTTTGAAATATATAACTTAGAAGTGGGTTTATATATATCCATGTTTTACGACAACAGAGGGGAGGAATTTTAAGAAAAAAACGCCTATAATTATTTCAATTTGTTGTAACTCAGAAAATAATGTGAGTTTTTCGAAAAATATAGTTCAGACTCTCTGGAGAAGTCTTTACTTTATATAAGCAAAATACTATTATTTTAGAAGCATTTTTTATAAGAGATAACATTTTGAACGAAGATTATTCTTAGTTAATTTTTTGCCAAAATATTGTATTTAAATAAATTTTTTTTGTTAAAATGTCCTTAAAATAATCTTATACGTGTAGTCTAATCTAATTGACACTAAATATCATGAAAATTATTCATTTATGTGCTTTTTTAAAATTATGGTTCCGAACGTAGTCGGATATCTTAATAAAGACAGAACTGTTTATAATGGAAATTAAAACATTGCTATTTTTTGTGGCTATACAAACTGGCTATTTTTTTAAAAAAAATGCATAATGTCCTGTTGCCTTCCGTACTGCTTTCTGCGTTTTACTGCTTCGTTACGAAAATGATAAAGGAATAGTAATTCCGAGTTATCCGGACTGCCAGTTTATCGAGTGCCGAGTTCTCGGGACTACTTGCCAACAAAAAAAAAAGTGATATATAGGTTTAATGAACGAATAGTTCTAGAGATTTTCTCTGGAGAAGTCTGTTTTATGTACTAATTCTTTTTCCTTTTTTCCTTACACTTTTCTTATTATGAGTTGGATGTGATGGAAAACAGAAAAGTCTGGCTTATGTCAGGTTTTCGTTTAGTAACTTCCCTCCTCTTGTGTTGATAGTTTGCTATTATATCGATAAGAATGTGATTTTTATTAATCAATACATCTTTGACTCAATAACAATTTAATAAAAGGCTTTCAAAAACAATAATGATACTTTCAATAAAATAACCAATAATACTTGGGTATTAAAGAACAAGGAAATGTAGTTGAGTTAAGGAAAAAATGTGCTGAATTGTTTCGCATTTCAAAGAGTAATCAAATGATTTTTTTTTTTTTTTTTTTTTTTTTAGAAAAATGCAAAACTTCTTACAAACTTTATTTGTTTTTTAAAGTTTATTATTCAGCATATTACAGTGTTTTATATTTTTAAATGAAAACTTATTTCTCGTTTTGTTTATGTTAACCTGTTAGAAGTTTTATCTCGTTAAGATTTTTGTTCTGTTTTTAAGACAAGTACATAACAGTTTATTTCATGCATTTTATAAAATTGTTTATCTTAATACCCATATAAAAACGAATGTACAATGAATATTTCAAAACTCACCAAAATTAAAATTCCTTTACTTACTAATATAATTTGTACCGGATTAAATGACGTAAGTTTTCGACCAGATTTTGTCAATGAACAGTGAATCATCCACAGCCGAATTAAAATAATATAAACGATGGGTATTTCGATTTTGTTCTTATTTATAGCATTCAAATCACACAAAGAATTCAATTCGTATAGCATTCTTTTGAATTATTTTTATTTCACTGGATTATGTCATATTATAAATGCTTTTTCCCCATTTAGGAAACGTACTCTCAAATATATATGTGTATGGTTACGCTGATCGGGACTCGTAGATTGCATGCAATTAGTCCGTAAGAGGGATGGAATTTATTATAGAAAAACAATCCTTAAAGTACAGCACTAAATTTTTCAAAATAAATCCCAGAATGGTTTTACGCCTTCTTTAGAGCTCAAACATAACTATCAATATCTAAAACATAATGTTAAAGATTGTCCACCTGCAACCTCTTGTAGTCGAGTCAACACTTCAATAGCCGAAGTAATACTGACTATGTTTCCGCATCGACTGCTATTTATTTTTTGTAAGCGGCTTCCTTCTGGCGTTTCTCAAAAAATTGGTTTACTGCATAGATCTTAATGACATAGATTTCGCCAGAAGCAGTCATAATGTAGGCAAGTCACGAAATTTGGTAGCCAAAATGATGTCAATCGGTCTGCGTCTCGTCAATATTTTGCCAAGTTTCCATTATTATTTAAGGTACGGTGTTGCTTGCAAATATAATTATTTTTCTCATAAAATAAATACAACAAAAAGTAATATTAATGCAGTAACATCTAGGTATGAGTTGTGTACAATGTTTTAAAGTGAAATTAAGCATTAATTACACAAAATTCGTAATAGTATATTTTTCTGTTTAAGTACTAATTATTTTCATTCTAATATAAATTAAAATTAATTATAGTTTTAAAAAATATAAAAAAACTCGCTTTTATAGTGAATTGAACTAAAAAGTAAAAAAAAATAATTTTTTATATAAGAATAAAATGATTAACGAGAAAATTGATGTCATTGGGGTAAAAATGTGGGTGATATATTTAATTGTTATAATTTCTTACTAGTTCTATTCCGAAATGCGGAGTTACTGTAATATTGTGATACAAAGCACACCCCGCGCTTTTATAAAAATTGCATTATAATTTTCTCGTTAATCATTTTATTCTTTTATTAAGATTTTTTTTTTTACTTTTTAATTCGATTCACTATAAAAACAAGTTTATTAGTCGTGTTTAAAAAAAACCATAATTTATTTTTCATTTTTTAGTTCAATCTACAATAAAAGCTTTTTTTTTAGTTTTTAAAACAATCATTTACTCTCTGTTGAATTTATCTAACTAATAAAGTGCGGAAGAAGAAATATTAGATGTCAATCGCATTATCACCATTTAAAAATATTGTTATAATGTTATTCGTATCATCACTTCTAAACATATTGTTTAATCAAAATAAAAAATATTTAGCAGTTAGAACATAAATTTATCATCTTTTAAACGTATTTCTCTAATGTTAATTCGTATCATCACTTCTAAACGTATTGCTTTGAAAAAAATAGCAGTTAGAATATAAATTATTTTTATTCACGTGCACGAGTTTTTTTATTTCCTTTTTGAGAAAAACTACGCTCCCACCCACCCTACCTTTTTTCACATAAAGAACACTTTTTTTTTTGTTTTATTAACCAGAAGCCTATTTTGCGATTTTAGTGTTGCACATTAATCTTTTAGTTAATAAATCTGGAATTAGTCGCTAAATATAAAAACGATATAATGAATTATTCGCCAAATCTCGTAAAGCCTCAAAAACCTTAATTATTAAAATCCTGATCAGGGGAATAAAACAAAATTTTGAAATTATTGTATTGCCATGGGTTCTTGACAAGTGTGCAAAATTTCGATTCAACCTGACCTTTTAAAGTGGGTAAAAATCGAATTCAAAGATTCCATTACATACAAGTGAAACTTATAAAAAATGTGTTAAAAATAAAATAAAAAGCAGAAAATTCTTACGAATTCAAACCTACAATGTGTTAATTTTAAATTTCAAAAAATAATATCTTGAGCTTTGACCAGTAAAAGCAACGTCTGGGTACTCGTTTTAGTACCTAAGTGCGAAATAGCTGGGAAAAAAACTTAATCGCTTTTTTTTACGCATAAGTATATGTTATAATAAATAATCGAGTTCCTTTGTTTGTATAGATACTAATTTTTGAAGAAATGTAGTGGCAGTGATAGCTTAATCGTCATAGCTGTCATTGTCAAGCTGTATTTTCGAGTCCAGATACCACTAAAAACCTGTTATGAAGAAGGACTCATGCACGTTAAATCTGTCGACACTCAAAGCACTTATGTGGTTGTGAAGTAAGTTTGCAAAGGGCTGTGCCAGCTCCACGCATCGTCCTTGTCACTTGGAAATGTTTTAGAATTTTTAGTTTTTACCAATTGTCCTGCTTATAAATTTAGATTTAAAAAAATTCTCAAACAATTATAACATGAATAAGCTATGTTTAGGTTTTTAAATTCGATTTTAGTATCATTGTTGTTATTTACAATTGTACCTAAATATTTGACTTGAAGGAACTCCTCAAAACCTAATTATTTTTTTGTCAGTGATCTCTGATTCAAGTTCATGTCTGTGAATTACAAAGTATCACAGAGAACCAAATCAAATTAGAGCCATTAAGGTTTTTTTTTTTCACAACTAAGATGGCTTGACCACATATTCAGGTATGATAACAATAATTCAATTAAGCAAATATTGTTTTAGAAACAAGAAGGCAAAAGAAGAGGCAGTCCCCATACATGATGGTTGGATGTTACAGAAAAATTCTTCTGGAACATTGGTATAAATAGAGGATAAACAATAGAAATTAAAAGATCAAGATGGTTTAAACTAACCGAGACAGAATTGGCCGGAAATCAGCTGTAGCGCGTAAAAAGAAGGAAGAAAAATATTTCTACGTTTGGAGCATCACGGGCATTTTCTGGAACCCAATTTTCAATGGTTTCACTTCATTTGACGTCATAGTCACATGATAATGACAAAAAAGCGTTACTAGCTGATTATTTTATAAATTTATGCGCCGTCATAATGATAAAATAAATACATTCGCGTGTTTCCAGCTAATCAGTTAATGTGCTTCGTCATTGCCAATTCCTGTTCTTAGCAGAAACTTTCTTTTAAAAAGCACATACACACACACACACACACTCTATAACGAAAAAAAGACGCGTCAAGAACGAGCTGTCTGATAGAGACAAAAATGTGCGGGTAGAAAGATTACATGCCGAATAAAAAATTATCAAAATTTCAGAAAGAATGAATGATTTTTTTCAGAGTTACATTGTTACAAAGTAACAAGCTCAATATGGAGTTGACTCACCTCAAGCATGGATGTAAGCTGCCAGACGACGTGACATAGAGTGATAAAGCACCTTGATGGTGTCTTGCGGCATTTTTTACCAAATTTGCTCCAATTATCGGGCCAGGTCATTAACATTCACTGGTAGATACAGTCGCCTTTTATATCCCAGACATACTTGATTGCAGAGGGATTTGGTGATCTGGCTGGCCAAGAAAGTGTTTGATAAGTTGTAAAACAGTTCATAGCAACACGCGTGGTATATGGTATGGAATTATCTTGCTTAAAAATAAGACCAGGGTACTGCATAAAGAACGGTAGCAAAACAGTTTTCAGAATATCGGCGACGTAACGACGACCTAGTGTGCCTCTAATGACGATCATAGGAATCCGACAAATGACACCCTAGGCCATAACTCCTTGTTGAGCGCCTGTGTGGCGTGCAATAGTGAAAGCAGGATTGGCACGCTGCCCTGGGCGTCTTCGATGATCGTCAGGACACAGTTGGAAGCTAAATTCGTCGCTAAACACTATATGTCCCCATTCAGCATAATTCCAACCTGATCGATTCAAGAACCACTGCAATCTAGCTCAACAGTGTGCATGCGTAAATGTCAGGTGGCGTAGCGGTTGGTATGAGAGTAGCTTTCGCTCTATCAGCCGTCTGTGAATGGTCATGGTGGACACTCGTGAGCGGGTCGTACGTCTGATGGTTGATGACGATTAATAGTTGATCTGACAATTAATCTGTTCTCCTGATCTGCTGTGTCCCTAGGTCGACCGCAACCATCATGACGCTGAAATCTGCTGTTGTCCACCCATTCTTGCCAGCATCTTCTAATAGCCGCATTGCTTCTACCCATATGACGAGCGATTCTCCGGTTTGCCCAACCTCCATCTTTCAGTCCAATGATACGACCTCTTTCAAACTCTGACGGTTGTTCGTAATGAGCTCGAATCCTGTGGCGAGGCATTTTTTTAGTTGTCCAAAGATATCCTAAATCGCAATGCAACAGACATGTTCACCCTCAGATTGAGAATCGCTTCTTATAGATACCTGCTGAGTGCGCAGTTCCGATGAGCTGTAGCTCCCGCTGTTTATTCGTTGGACACCAAATTTTAATCATTTGCATGTTTGGTTGAATTATTTTTGTATGCGAAATTTCATTATAATCGGGGCAACTCCTTGTTTGCGTTGGGTTTTTTTTTTGTTATAGAGTGTATTTGTCAACAATAATAACGTACCTATACAAGAAAAATATACTTAAATTTAAAAATCACGAATAAAATACTACTTATTTTAAATTTTAAAATATTTTTGGGGATTTTTTTTCATTATATTTTTGCAACTTTAAACTATGAAATTTAAAATTTTATCTAAATTTGCCAAATAGAACAACAAGAACAAATATGCTTAATCTCAGTTTGGAATTAAGTCACGAACACGTAATTTCCTTAATCATAAGACCGACATAAATTGAGCCCATTATTATTTCTTTCATTTGAAACTTAAATGTTTTTGTAGTTTTAAAAAAGAATAATTATATGTACCATTTTGAAAAGTTTTTAGTGTTACTTGACCATAATGAATCGTCGGGTATGTAATAGAAATGAAGCATTCAAGTAATTCCTTTTGCAAATGGCAAGGCAAGAAATGATCCGTTGAAATGCAACATTTTTTTTCTTTTACTGTCAAAAGAATACCAATTCTCTTAGTAAAGGAAGAACACCCATAAAACTAGTTTTATTATCATTGTGGCAATTACACGTTCTCCTAGATTCCACAATTAGGAAAATAAATCCTTCTCAAAAACAGGCAATACCAAGTGAATAACAGACGGGAAAAGCGAGAAGCACCCTCAAAACTTTTTGAAAGTAGCTCCCAGATTAACGGTCTTACCTTTAAAATGTCTATGAGTTTAGTAATAAAGCATCAATGTTTTTTCATTAAAATGTTAGGGCATGTTCAATGATGCAAAATAAAATAATCAGGAACATTTAAATGTATAGTACATGAAATTAAACATTGTTTGGGTGTAGTTTTATTTCCTTTGGGAATAACCGCAATGAATTACAAATATATTGAAGGAATGTCCTTTGTTTTATATTACCTAAATAAAACTAAGTAATTTTATCTGGAACACAACAATGAAAAAGAGAATGGAATGCATGTTCTGTATTGTCTGTTTTGAATCTAATAGTAACGATTGAACACAAATGTGAAAGGGAAAATTGGCAAATAAAATGAGATAATGAATTCCAAATGACGCTGTTTCAGACATATAGATGAGAGTCGGGCATTATGGAACACTATTTCCATTTCTAAAAATACTTTTACTGGGTTTTGATAAAATTCTCCTGAATCTTTATGGATATAAACTATAAAAGATTGTAAGGAATTATCACTTGTCTAAAAAAGAATATTCTTGTTATCGTCATAAAACATTTACTTAAAATGTGATAAATAGAGGTATATTATGGAATATGTGGTTCCAGCCATGAGAAAACTAAGAAAGATTTCGTAAAACGTACTTATTCTCAACTATAAAAGCCATAATTTTCAGAATATGTGAAATTTCTTTCAGTTTTTCGAGTCTAATTACAAAAGTCACAAATATAATCTTTCTCTGCTCCAGTACATTCAACGTGACCCCACAGAAAGAAGTTGAATGGATACTAGGTATTCCAGAACACGCTATCCTGGAAAATGCACCTTAAAAACTTAAGGACAAAACATTGTCAGTAAAGAAACCGCTACAGCAGTGTTTGTCAAACTGTGGGGCACGCCCCCTGGATGGGCGCGGTAACCCTGCAAGGGGGGCACGAGCATATTGAAAATAAAAGGTTTAAAAAATAATTTTTTGGAATGAAGTGAAACAAAATGCTTTCTGGACATAATAAAAAACACACATTTACACTGATATAATTTATTTTTATCATCTGGTGATCATCAAAAATACAGGATTCCACTTCAAACGGTCATTAGCTATCTTATAACCAAATAAGACCAATAGATATTTGATCCTATAACCAAATAAAAAAAGACATTTTGTTTTACAGTAATCCCACAATAAGAGATTTTTTATTACGTTTCTCTTAACCCCTAAAATACTACATTTGATTCTCATATATTTGACCTTCAAACTTACTAGTATGTTTCACTCCGTCTCTTTTTCTTTTAGGTAGGTTGTAAATAATATTTTTCTGTTGCTTTTTTTTCCATGTGAATGAGTTCAATGATATATGGAAAAGCATAGTGTGTGTGTGTGTTGTGAGCACTTTGAAGGATTATTTAGCCAGGATGTATTATTCTGAAACATATAACGCATAATGAAAAAGTTTTACACAAGTATTTTTTAGAACATACTACACTTTCCCCATGAACAATTTTGTGGTTTTGATTGCTGTGTTGTACGACATTTTATGGTTTATAAATGTAAATGAGCAGAACATAAAAAATGGGCATCTGTGATCTCTAATGAAGGAAGTTGAAACTGATCAAGCAATTGAATATCCTGCTGAAATAATACATATTAATCAAGATAGCGAGAGTAAATATGAGAAAAGCGATAGACATGAAAAATTTGAGTTGCATTGAAATTTTCATATGCTGCCTAAAGAACTAACTCTATGAAGAAAACTATGAAGCCATAAATGTAGCACTTCGCCTTGTCAGAAAGATACAAGGAAGAAAATGTTCAAAATGCTATTTGTAGATCATCAAACGACAGCAAAACTGCAATAACGTAAACAAAATAGGACAGTTTTGCTGGAAAATAACGTTCCTAATTGTTAGCGAAAAGTATCTGTGAATTATGTCCTTTATTAAGGTCACGCACATTTGGAACATTAGTTTTATTGGATTTTTTCTCAAATTAGCAAAGAAAAATTGAAAAGTCCTTGAAAGTAGGAAAGTATATTTTCTCTTAGTTAAATTATTCACTGAAATTTTGTGATTTTTATCGTGTATAGTAAAAATAATTATAAAATGAATTATAGTTTAAAAACAAACTAAAAAAACATGATTTTATAGTGAATCGAACTAAAAAGTAAGAAAAGAAAAATATATAATACTTAAAAGTAACATAAATACAGAATTGTATACCTATCTTGTCAATTTATACGGCTTATAGTTATAATCGTATTGTAGCTTTAGCATTTCTCTCTCTCCAAAAATGCATTATTATTGCATTTAATTACATTATTATTTTTGGAGGAGTGCGATAAAAATTATGTTTAAAAAGTGGATCGCCAGAGGTGAAAGTTTCAGAATCACTGCTCTACAATATTCCAAACTACAATTCTTTAATATACGTTATGCTTAACCTTAATGTTCAAGTTACATGTGTACTAGTGGGTTTAAATGTTTTAAAACATGCTTGTAAAAACTTCTGAAAATCGCAAAACTCTTTGATCTGTAGCGAGTGGTACGGCAACAGAGTAAGTGGTCAACTTTCCCCGCAAAGCATTACGGGAGACTTTTTTCAGTAGTTCAAGGTGTTCCTACGCATTATCAGCAATAGATAGATAGAGCCAAAAACTCGGTATTCCATATTATCCGACTATACCATATACCATAATAACGACTATACTGACTCTCATCTACGTCTTTCTTACTAAGTTATCTAATAAAAAGTCATATATATATATATATATATATATATATATATATATATATATATATATATATATATATATATATATATATATATATATAATACTAACATTAAGCATTTCGAAATCAAGCAATATGCAAGGCAAGCATTGTAGCAAATAATACTTTTAATGCTGTTTTGACATTAACTTATTTAAAAAGTTTGGAATATAGCACGAATTAGGAAAAAAATGTCTCTTTCTCCTGCAGAAAACTTCTTCTTTCACCCAGCAGAAAATGCATTCTATTTGAAATTATTTGCGAATTATATTCAATATTGACCTACGATGAAGTATAAATTTAGAGAATTTTTGAAACAGACATGAGTTAATCAAAAAGTATTTAGAGCGATGGTACGGGAGATGAAATTTGTTAATCTATTAAAAAAATTAATTTTATTTGCCCTTGTTGTTCCCTATTCATCTTTAGCAATTCGTTAGCCAATAAAGTGAGTAATTTATTACCAAGACAATAACCACTACGTAGTTGAAAAATCGAAATATCCCCAAACATTCTCATTGATGAATTGATAAGAAATTATTTTAATTTTGAATAATTTTTAATTTATTTCATCATGCAAACAAAGCAAATGACCCCAGAATTATAGTGGGTAGCATAAATACTACTGATGCTAAATAATCATTCTAAAACAGTACGATTCCTGAATGAATCCAATGTAATGAAACTTGGCATAAAGGTACATGTCGGGAAGATATGCAAATGGTTAAAAATGCAGCGTGATTGATCATTACGTTTAGTCTGCAGAGGGCGTTTAACGTCACTCTCCGTGAAGTATAAAATAGGTAATCAAAGATTGTTTGAGTGTGCTAAATCGTTTACAAAGTAAAAGCCGAGTTAGGGTTTTCGAAGACAATAAGAGTAGTTGTCGCAGTTTGAGAGGGGGAGAATCTTCGGCAAGATGGAAGCTGGGTGGTCAGTTAGGCGAGTAGCTCGTCAATTAGGCCGCTGTGATTGTGCTCTGAGGAGGTGTTGGGACCAGTGGATCCGAGAGATGTCATTTACATTAAGAGAACAGGCTCAGGACATCCTCGATAGACTAGTCGTTTAGAAGACCGCTATGTCGTAAGAAATGCAAGCGTACAGCCAACTGCATTATCAGCCGCTATCCAGACACAAGTAGCCTTCACTAGGGTCCCCTGTGTCTTCTCGAACCATACGAAGGCGCCTAGCTGAAGGACATTTGGGATCGCGTTGCACATTACGTGTGCTGCTCTTGACGCCCACCCATCGACACCTCCATTTGGAATGGTGCCGCGCACAAGGAAATTGGACTGCAGCGGAATGGAACCAATTCGTCTTCAGAACACACACACACAAAAATCGATATTCAATCTCAGCAGTGATGACAATCGTTTTTGTGTGTGGAGACCCCGTGATGAACATCTCAATCAGGCCTTTGCTCTACTGCGACATACCGCTCCCACAGCTGGTTGATGATACGGGGTGTCTTTGACTACAATACACGGTCACCCCTGGTATTGTTCCGTGTCACCATGACAGCCCAATGGTATGTCCGTGACATCCTGCCACCACATGTATTGCCACTCATGCAATGGCTCCCAGGAGCCATTTTTCCACAAGACAATGCTCGGACTCACACGGAAAGACTGTCTCCGCACTGTTACTACCCTTCCTTGGCTTGCCCAATCCCCAGATTTGTCTCCAATGAAGCATATCTGGGATTATTTGGGACGGCGAGTTGGGCATCCCCCGAGTTTGAATGATTTAGAGACAAGGTTACAGAAAATATGGAACGAAATGTCTCAAGACATCATACAGAACTTGTATGCATCAATGCTCGATCGTATCGCATCGTGCATTCGCGCTAGAGGGGGTTCAACAGGGTATTAAATTCTCCGTTCCCCTTTGTCTTTTTCTCTGAAATAAATTATCCATTTTCTTTGGTTTTTAATCATTTACTTATATTAAGGTAGTCATTAAGTATGTAAAATTTCATTTCATTTTGACGATTCCTTCTTGGTGCGCTAATTGTTTTGTCCATGAGTGTATATCAATGCCCTCAAATAGAATTGCATAATAATTAACAATTTAGCCGAAAAAAGTATGCCAAATTTATATTTATTACTGTATTTAATCCGAATAAACAAACGAAGTATACTATGCTAAATTCAAAATCGATAAAACTACTTTAATCGTAAGCATACACAGTGAAGCACAACTTTTTTTTCTAACAAGAGCAATACATTATGCTATAACTTTTTTAATATCCGGGCAGATGGACCACTTAAACTAAATGCAGGTATAGCTTGTAGCTGGAACAAAATGTATTTTTGAATATTATTAAAAGTGTTTCTTCATTAAAATGTTCTTTCTTAAAAGTGTTCCTTGATATGTACAGTTGTTGCATTAAAAACACTACTTGCAATTTGTTAACTATACATTATGAAGATCAAAGTTTTATACAGCCAAACACTAATAGCGTGAAGTTCTAAGTAATATTCCCTATATAAACGGTTTATATGGGATAATGATCACTATGTTATTATTCAGCTTTGTGCTTTATTACTTATTCAGTATGTATTATGTAGATTAAAATTTTATTTTCTTAATATCATTAAACTTCACACAATCTTTAATTTGCCTAAAGTAATTTATGGAGATGGTTCAATTTCAGTAAAGTTATATTCAGGAACACAAAACAATTTTACCTCAGGTTATTGGCATTGGGGTGTATATTAAGCAGTAAATAACTTTTCAGCTTTATGTTCTAAAAGTGCTAATATGTTTCTTCATGTATTTTGGAGTACTTATTAAAAGAGTCATTTGTTTGTAAGAAAAATAAAAGTCAGAATAATTTGCAGGGTAGAATAGGAAGCTCCTTTTTCTTGAACTACATATTTCAAGAAGTTTTTAACTGCAGTATTGAATTTTATTCTTATTGAATTAAGATTGAAAAAGCGCAGATAATTTTATTTTAAAAAAGGGAAGATTATATATCGAAACATATGAAATGAAGTGAAAAAAATTGTGGGACATGTAATAAGATTGGCTTAAGCAAACCATTACACAATTTCATTTTGTTTTTGAATATGTGATGCTTGGGTAATATTTTAGGTATCGGAACAGGTCAAAATGACCAGTCAGCACACATATTTTTTGTATTTTTATTTTATTAAATAAAGCTATATTTTGGCTTCACAAAGCATACTTTGATTTGTTTCTGCGCGAGTCAAGAGGTCAAGTTGCAATCAATTTTATAAAATTTGAAAAACCGGAAGTAGGCCTTTAATCTACCAAAAGTGGGCATTCAAAATGTTCAAAATCTTTCATGACGCGTTTGATAACTCAAAATGTTTGAAATGTATTTCTATAAAACTTTTGAACGTGATATTTATATTATTTTCTAAGGAATGTACTAAATAATTTTTATTGCTTGAATACTTTTTGAGCTATGGCCTGATATTTAAAAAATTGTCTCATAATCTGTGTGTGTGAATGTCACTTGTTTTAAAATATTTACTCAATCCACTTTAAAATTTTGAAAATTTAAAAAAAAACGTTACAATTTTAGTACATTATGTAGAAAAATACACCTAATTTCTTTTAGTAATAAAATTACTGTTATAAGTTTATTATTTTTTATCTAACTGCTCTGAAATTTTTGAAAAGTATTGCAAAAATTTTTCACTTATCGTTGTGATTTTTGTAAAAGTTAGATAATTTTTTTTAAAATAATGTTAGTTAAATATTAGTATTTACTGGTATTGATTCCTAAAATGCATTAACAATATTTTTCTATTTTATTTTTTAAAAAAAGTACTCCGAACGTGTTTGGATACCTTAAATGTATACTATGGTTGCATAGAATGTTTAAAAGTACCAATATTTGTAAAAGGAGAACATTAAACAATTTGGGCATAGATGCAACTATTAGACAGAAAAGTTCACAGAATCCTACTTTCCTCTCCTCCCCAAATGAAACATAACCATATATTTATGTTGAAAAATACCGAAAACAGGCAAATAAAACTGATATACCTCACCCTTTTGTTCCTCTATCATTAAACTATAATTATTATGCATACTGTAGTCATCTTGTTATAGAAGATGTTATGATCGTGATTCAGATATGAAACCCGAATTATTCTCCGATATAAATCAGGAAAACTTTAGCTAGAGTTGATACTTAAATATATTCCTCGGGACCAACTTAGGCATGGCCGACAAAAAAAACCCATTTCATGCAAAACCGTAATGTATTTTAAGAGCTTGATTTTGTAATTTGAGTTCAATCTTCAATAAAAGGATCCTATAAAAATAATGCAAAAAGAATGAGTAAGAATATTCTTCCATTTCAGGAGTATAATCGATGTATATCAGCTCTAAATCAAAATGAAAAGAAAAATTAGGGCAAAATGTAAGGTTGTTAAACCTTCTAAGTAAAGTTTTATTGTTTTAAAAAATTTACTTTTAAATTTTATTCTTCATAATCTTACTATCAAATACAAAAACAAGTCATTTTCCTTATTAAGTCATCAACAGAAATGCTTTTTAAAATATTCGTCATTTAAGGAAACAATACATTACACAAAGATATTTTCCACTTCAATTGAAAAAAAATTATAGAAAAACTATGATTGAAAATTCGGTATACATATATATATGTATATTGAATTTTCAATCATAGTTTTTCTATATTTCTTTTCCATTGAAGTATATATATATATATATATATATATATATATATATATATATATATATAGATATATAACTATTATTGGCATTATGGTATTAGTTTTATTATTTATTAAAGTAATACCAGTACTTTTAACTAATTATACAATTATTCAATAGATGGCGCAACATATGTTTAAGAAATTAATAATATTTAAATATTTCTCGAATTCATTTATTTTCCAGAAATATTTATATCAATATATATTTACTAGCCGTTACCCACCCGCTTCACTGGGAATTTCACGATGTTATATATATGTATACTGTTTACATATATATTAATTATTGATATCTAGCATTAAGAATTCGATTGTATTGAAAAATATATTTATAGCTGCTATACTATTATACTATTATAGCTGTTATACTATTATACTATTATAGCTGTTATACTATTTATAGCTTGATATAAAAAGAACATAAATTATAATATCCAATTTCTATTTATATCTCAAATAGAAGTAGAAAGATTTTTTTCGCTTCCTTAACCTAATAATCAAGTGGATTTCACCCAAAGCAACTTTCAGCGGATCTCTACTCCATAAAATAAACATGCGTGCTAAATTTCTAGTCTAAATCTAACAGAGCAAAAACGGAATTTTTATCATCAATACCTCGTTGAGAACATTCTTAGCGGATTCCAAATCAACAAAAGAAGCACGCAAACCAATTTTTATTATTATAGTCTTAGCAGTTCAAAAACTGGAAGCTTGTCTATCAATACCCCCCAATAATTCTCCTCGCTTCCCCCTGGAGTTTATTTCCGTAAAATCCATTCTTAGTGGAACTCTATTCAACTAAAGAAAAAAGTGCTCAACAAATTTCAAGTAAATGAGTTAAATTAAAAAATAGAAATTTTTCTATAACACGCCTTAATCCCTCACAAACTCACTCCTTTGGGGGTCCGTTTTCGCAAAAATCTTTGTAAAAGGAACTTTATTCCATGAACGGAACATACCTTCTAATTTTCAAGCAGGTGGTTCTATTAGTTGAAAAGCGGAAATATTTATCAATTACGCCCCTTAATCCCCCTCAGCGACCCTGGAAAATCAATTTTCCCCAAAATTATTTTGTAGGGGATCTGTACTCTATGAAAGGAATCCGCTTACCAAATTTCAAGACTGTACGTCTAATAGTATAAAAATGGAAATAATTATCTGTAACGCCCTTAAGTCCCCGCAACGCCACTTAGGAAACGATTTTCACAAAACCCAACTTATAGCGGATCTCTACTTAATGAATGGTATCAGCTTACTAAATTTTGAGATTTTACGTCTAATAGTTTAAGAAAGGAGTTAATTGCCTATATAACGCCACTTAATTCTCTACAACGTCACTTAGGAGTCGATTTTCACAAACCCATTCTGTAGGGGATCTGTACTCTATGAAAGGAATCCGCTTACCAAATTTCAAGACTGTACGTCTAATAGGTTAAAAATGGAAATAATTATGTATAACGCCCCTTAAGCGCCCTCAACGCCCCTTGGAGGTCGATTTTCGTAAAAATAGTTATGTAGGGAATCTCTACTTTATGAAAGAAATCTGTGTACCAAGTTTCACGACTGTACATCTAATAGTTTAGTAATGGAAATAATTATCTATAACGCCCCTTAAACCCCCGTAACGCCCCTTGGGGTTTCGAACTTTGCAAAATCCGTTCTTAGCTGACGTCTACTCCATGAAGGAAACCGACCTACAAAATTTCAAGTCTATAGGTTTAATAGTTCCGGAGATATCGTGATTAGTCAGTAAGTCAGTGAGTGAGTGAGTGAGTCGCTTTTCTCCTTTATATGTATAGATAATTTTTAAACGTACATATATATATATATATATATATATAGACTTTATATTATGCTATCATAGTTTTTAACTTTATGCGGAACTGTTATTACTCTGTTGTATTGGGCGTGAAATATAACCAGTTGATACACTCAAAAGTAAGTCTTACTATTTACCTTTTGCATTGACTTTAAATCTATACTGTGAATACTAGTAGGATATAATTGTATCGTTATATTTTATTAGTATAGTGATTTTATTTGTTTTCTCCTAATTAATAATTTCTCCTAATATTATTCTTTCCTTTCCCCTTGGCATTCCGTACATAAAAACTACAGGTAAAGGTTGGCTAGCCCTAAAACTTGTTTAAACCTGCAATCTTGGTTCCTAAAGCTTTAAAGGAGCCCTAAGGCCAGGAATTTGTTACTGTACTACTGCGCGTAATATTTCATATCTTGAATAGTTATACCTAGGTTCTATAGCTATCTGTGTATCACAGTAAAGCGAGTTTGAGAGAAGCCTGATCATCGGGATAAAAACTGCAGGCTGGTCGACGCGCCGTGTTGCTGGCCAGGTGGATTGTTTGGAGTGTGCCGTTAGAAATTGTTGGGAGCAGTGGACACGAGAAGGTACCCACGCGCGGAAAACTGGGTCTGGATCGACCAGGAAGACCACGAGGAGAGAGGATCGAAGGATCGTGTGGCAAGCAGTTGTGGACCCCACAGTGACTCGTTCAACGATACGAGCAGACGTTAGCGTAGCAATTGTTCCATGAACAATTTCCAGACACATTGCAGAAGCAAATCTTAAATCCAAGCGCCCTTTCCGTGCACTCCCTTTAACACCGGAACATCGGCAACTGCGTCTACAGTGGTGCCAAGCCAGATCAACGTGGAATGTCACAGATAGGCAAAAGGTTGTGTTTAGTGATGAATCCAGGTTTGCTTTGGGGACAGATGATAACCTTGTATGGCTGTGGAGGCGCCCTGGTGAGCGGTACAATTCCCCTCACAGTGTTCTACGTCACACTGCCAGCACAGCTGGTGTAATGGTCTGGGGGTCCATAGCCTATGATAGCCGGTCCACTTTAGTTGTGATGCGTGGAACCTCAACGGGCCAACGTTACGTTGATGATATTCTTCAACCCCATGTAGGACCTTTCCTAAATGGTCTCCCAGGGGCAATTTTCCAGCAAGATAATGCTCGTCCACATACATCAAGAGTTGCTCAAGACTTCCGACGTCATTTTCAGACTCTTTCGTGGCCGGCCCGCTCCCCCGATTTGTCCCCTGTAGAGCACGTGTGGGATCAGCTAAAACGGCATATGCCATCGTGTCACTCTGTACATGATTTAGAGTTAACTGTTCAAGATTTGTGGGCCCATCTGCCTCAGGACAACATAAGGTGTCTAATCAACTCAATGCCGGACCATGTGGTGGCATGTATTGCAGCTGGAGGTGGTTGAACGCGTTACTGAAGTTGTCCAGTATTTGTGTCGTTTCACATCCTGTATTCGTTTAATTGTCTTGTTTTTGAGATCAAGTGAATGTCTCATCTGTGTCATTATGTGTAATAAATTTCATTTCAATCCGAAGCTTTCTTCTTGGGTCGCTATTTTCAATGTTCCTGAGTGTATATATATCCTGTATTCTATTTCACTATTCTCTTTTTAAAAGAGGAATATTTTAGCTGAAGTTTTTGTTTATAAGCCCACAATATTTTATATGCTAACATATATTTTATGATCCAAGTTTACAATTCATAATTTTTATGCCGTGTGTACCATATGACCATACTTACCAAAAAAGCAGTTTTTCAAATTAAAATACTTCTATGTATAATCTGAAATTTTCTTCATTCTTGGAAAAATGTGTCTACCTCCGTATTTTTTTTCGCTCTTAGTTTCTTTGAATGCTGTCTATAATTGATTCTCGGCTACTTTTGATGAACTGAGGTTCTAACTTTAAGTATAGTTGCAATTTCCCGTCAGTAATAACATAGTTTATTATTATCAGAAGTTGATTTGTCTAATCTTCTCTATAATCCTTTCCTCTATAAATCTATTTTTCTGAAACTAACACTTTTAACAAAATGACTTGGAAATTAATCCATCCAATACTTACAATAATCCAAAATAATTTCACAATGGAAATTTCACCATTTTCTGTGGTATATTATACTAAGTCAGTGAAAAGAAAAGCAACATTCAAATAAGTTTGACTGTATATTTTTTAAAAAGTAGTTACCCATCCGGTGCCCTTCAGTTCTCCTTAATTTAAAGGAGAAATGGTAAAAAAAAGGACATTTTTATTAAAATATGCCTCTTTTTAAAATGACTCCA
Organism: Trichonephila clavipes; assembly: GCA_019973935.1. Classification (NCBI taxonomy): domain Eukaryota; kingdom Metazoa; phylum Arthropoda; class Arachnida; order Araneae; family Nephilidae; genus Trichonephila; species Trichonephila clavipes. The sequence continues at coordinate 256,376 of BMAU01000327.1, read as the reverse complement.
AATATAATAAACCAGCATTAATAATCGATACAATAATAATGGATAAAAATATTTCTGTAAATAACAAGCCTCCCAAGTATATATATATATGTATAACCCCCTTCTGCCATCTATTTTTAGTCAATTGCTTCAATTTAAGTAGTTCGCTTGCTTGACTTATTGTATTCAAGAGAAGCGTCCATCTCAATCAATCAACAGACCGATACAGATATGCTGTGATCACGCAATAACAGATATTGATACAATGCGAAAACATTTCTATCAGAATCTTCTCTGTCCATCTGCAAAGAACAGAACCTTCTACATGAAAGACGAGGCATTAGTATTCTCTGCATCGGACAGTTCACCGATAAGTGATCTCATTTCCTTAGGCAGAGTTTTTTCTGCTTCCATTTAGGTGCGGCCAGGCTCCTGTGTTGATGTCCGTCTGCCAATATTTGATTCCTTATGTAGCACATGTTCCATGGCCAGCTAATCGACCGGTCTCGATCGTTGGTTTGGTTCTGGAAAAAGCTGGAGTCATTACCTTTCATTGAAATATAAAGTTGATGTTGTGAATTTTAAACGCATTGCCGTGAGCGTGTACTTAATTGGTTATTTCAATGGGGATGTATTGATTTTTCCCTTTTCTTTAGAATGTCCTGATTTGACATGAGTATTATTATTTTTGAGATCTAAAATACAACAGAACTATGCATTTTTGAAATAGCTCACGAAAAGAACAAAACACTTAATGTGTGATAGATAATTGATAAATTCATTCTTTTAATATTTTCCTCCATTTTAATCATTTTAAGTTGGCTTTTTTGTACATTTTATAAAATTATTTTTCCACTGACCAAGTGGCCTCGAAAAAACAGAGAAATTCTTTATTTAGTCGTTAAAGACCACAGTAAAAGGAAAATAATTTGGTAGAAGCTTTTTCATTCTGTCAGTCTATTAAATAAAGAGTGATTATAATTAAAGCTCCACTTTCAAAACACTGTATAAAAATGCTCGTCAGAATGATTTCGAATTTTAAACAGCTATTCTTGAATGATGAAGCAAACGGTATGGTATAATGAAAATAATTCATTGGCCTTTTTTGTTCCTGGTAATGCGGTTTTGGCTCAAGCATTATTAAATACCGATTCCATCGAATGTGGTATGACCTAGAAGTTGTGATTGTTCTTTTCTCAGTAACAGTACAAAATTACCACTGAATCACTTGAAAGTAATTTTTTTCGCAAAATTCATTCAGCAATCATGTACATAGAACACTAAAGTTGGAATAATGCGCAACTCATGCCAAAGCCGTTTTTATTTGATTCAAAATGTCATTTAAGCCAAATTCACTTTTGCTATGTCACCTGCTGTGGCGCACATACGGGGGGTGGAGGTTCGTTACCCCCCCTAAAGCTCTTGATTGTTTTTCGATTGTTTATAATTCTAATTATATACTACGTAAAATTTAATTATTTGTTATTAATGATTTATTTTATTAATTAATGCTAATTACTTATTCAATAATTAGTTTTTTACTGTGTTTTGTTCCCGAAAATCGACAAAATCAAAAGGAGCATGGTGAACTTTCGACCCCGGACACCTCCCTTGAAAAATTCCTGTGTGCGCTACTGGTCACCTTATACCGCCATCTATTGATACACTTGGAAAATTTTTCTTATGCCATGCCGTTTTTTCTCTTTTCAGGTATATTCAGTTCAAATTTGAAGTTATAAATACAAGTGGTTCTTTTTTTACAGCATTTTAAAAGTTAAACTTAAATTATAATCACCTAGAATTTTAAAATATTAAAATATTACATAGTTGTAATCAATAGTTTTTGCTTGTGAGTGGCTAAAATGGTTGATAAGACAGTGATAGCAACAAAAAGGAGTTTGAAATATTTTTTTTTAATCAGAAACGAATCTATCTTGAAATTATATATTTTTTGTATATTTTACAACAAATTTTTATTCCAAAGGTGCACAGAGATTATTAATGATAGAATTCTCAATTTTGAATCACAATGAAATAACGATCACATATGACATGGAACGCCATTTCTTAATTTCTACAACACTTCATTAAAGGACATTAAAACCTGTTTTATTTCTTGATACCCATTTTATTAGTTTATGTCGGATCTGGAAACAGCAAACACCGCATTTTACACACAAGAGGAAAAATTCCGGATCATTCTTAGACTTTTAAACACCTTAATCTGCCACAATTCTTCTATGAACCTAAGCAACAAGGTACTTCTCTATAGTGTTATTTTGCTGCCCATTTTAGCCTATGCATCCCTGTGTGTGGGGGGACGCAAGTAATTCTAATATTAAAATTCTAAATAACGCTAAAAATTCACTTTAAGAATGATAGCTAGAGCTAATAGATGTGAGAGAAATAAAGATATTTATAATGTGTACTTAAAATTAATATATTAAAACCCTTTTTCACACAAGATGCTGTAATTAAATTTTTAATAATCTTCCAAATACCTAAAATCAAAATATGATCTTTATTAATAACTATATCCCACATGCACATGAAAATATTGAAAGGCCGAGGAGAATTCTCCTCTACTCATATAATCCACCTTAAACATCTGCTCGTTGCCTGCTAGGTAGCACGGCTGACTTAACTTTTTAAAGCCATCCATCCTATTTGAAGCCCGATTGAAAGCAACTGGTAACTGGACCACAGATCTTTCAAGAACGAAGTATTCACCTATTTTTTTCATGGATTTTCTTTCTTTTTTGCACCCACACAGGCACCTTGCTATTTTTATTAAACGTAAACCCTCAAATTATTTTAAATCAGGGCAGCCACAACTGAGCCAATTCACAACTCACTTCCACACTGTGAATGCTGTTTCTCTCAACAGAGTCCTTCGACGAACCTCTCCTCCTTTCCACGGTTCACAATCTTTCAACAAATCAAGTCTTCCTAAAAGCAGGAAAACCCCACAGACTCAGGTTCAAAATCAAACTTTTCACGAAAAGAGACTGGGGATTGTTTCACGATCCAGCTGCCTGACTAAAAATTTTCAGTCAAACAAAGTGTTAAACACTTTCTGTTACGAAGCTCCTGCCCGTGACCACTGGATTGTTTTGCAATCTAGCACAAATAAATCACATCAGTATTGGGAAATTAATTATATCTGTAACCCCTTTGTCTTAAAAACTTTTAACTGACTATCCCAAGCGGTCAACTGTTCAAGCGCCCTCTAACGATCACTCAATTATCGTACAGTCCATGTGAGAAAGAAGCCCAGTCTCTGTGAAAGATGTCCAATTTATTTACACTTTATTTTTGTCAAATATATTTATTGTCTTTGTGTAACATAACATAAATTAAAAAATAATTGTTACATTAAAGGCGGAATTTGTTGAACCTAACCCAGTGCTTCTCAAACTTTAAATGTTTGCGACCCAATTTTCAATCTTAATTTTCATCACACCCCCCTTCACACAATAACAATATATTGAGTTGAATAATAATGCACTATTACGTTAAAGCTATAATACGATTTTATTCAAGAGCCGTACAAATTATTAAGATAAGTATTGAATTTTGTATATGACAAACCTACGCGAATCACTAGTAGTTATTACTCTTGTTCTTACTTAATATTGTGAGATTAGTTATCAAATACATTGTTCAGTTCTGATACATTTATAAGTATATTATTACATAGATCCGAGGGTTCGAGGATTTTGTGCAAAACAATCACTCAAATAAATAAACAGTTCTTTAAGAGCGATGCGAATTTATTATCGAAAATTCAATCCTTTAAATACAGGATTCAGCAGGCAGTATTCACTGGGTAAATATCCGAAGGTCTTCACACCTTCAACAGCTATCAAATATAACCGCTCGTGTTATTGAACGTGACACTAGTGGAGAGATCTACTACTTTCTAAAAGATTCCAGAGGGTTCCGAACTCGCCAACACGGTCGCCAATGACGCCAAAATGGTCGCCAAAGTCACCAAATTGTCCGCCGACTAGGTCGCCAAAAAAGATGCCAACTTGGCTTTACCGCCAAGATTTCGCCAAGTTCTCATTGAATCGCCATTATAACGTAAGGGGTGGCATTGATTGTGAATAGCACAATTTTAACATAAAATAAATATAGCATAGAGTATTATAATAGCATTAAACACTCAAATACAATTATTTACACTATTTACACAAAATTCGTAACACTGACCCCCCTCAAAGACTGCACGTCCCGGGCAGGACAATCCCTGAGTAAGAGGCATCTATTTACAGGCAAACTACTCACATAATAATCACATATAAAGTAACAAATGTATTCCACAGCATATACAATACAAATAAATTAAAAGCACATGTTGAGCTGTAAACATAAATTCCAATATTAAAATAAACCTAAGGAATTAGAAAAGAAATAAATAATTTACATTATTTACAAAATAATTAATGTCCATGGTCTGAACTTAAGGATCTTTTTCATCTTGGCCAAAATAAGGGGCTAGCCTATTGTAATGTATTACCTTTTGGTTTGAGTTTGGTGATTTCTGTATCCGCACCACAACGTCATTCAGTTTTTTAGGACTGTGTAAGGACCTTCCCAGTTGGTCTGCAGCTTCGGAGAGTGTTCTTTGCGACGTTTCGGATTCCATAACCACACTTTTTCACCTTCGTGGAAATCGTGTCCGGCTGCTCTTGCTTCTTCTTCTTGGAAGCTATGCCGACTCTTTCAATAGCCAGATGATGCATTTCCTCCATCCGTACCTGGAGTTGCGACACCTCAGGTGCCAAGGGTGCATCTGGTGACCGGCTGAACAGAAGATCTGCAGGCAGACGAAGATCTCGTCCGAAGAGCATCTGGAATGGGGAATAACCAGTGGTCTCATGAACGGCAATCCTGTAGGCAAGCAGGAAAATGGCATTTTCTTATCCAAGTCTTGTTGATTACTGGATACCAGGAGAGAGAGGCTGTTCAGGATGGTTCGATTAAACCTCTCTACCATGCCGTCAGACTGAGGGTGCAAAGGTGTTGCCTGGTTTTGTTGATAGCAAGTATTTCACAAAGTCTCTTTCAAACTGCAGAACCGAAGTTTCTCCCTTGATCGGAGAGCAGTTGTAGAGGGACTCCGAATCGTGAGATCCAGTTTTGAACTAAAACATCTACAACAGTTGAAGCCTCTTGGTCGTGAATAGGATAGGCTTCATGCCACTTAGTGAAGTAATCCATGACAACCAGAATGTTGTTGTTGCCATCTGACGATTTCGGAAGTGGACCTAGGATGTCAAAAGCTATTCGTTCGAAATGCGCTCCCACATTATACAGCTGCAGTCTTCCTCTAGTGCGTTTCCTGGGACCTTTGCGTGCAGCACAGGGATCACATATGCGACAACACTTTTCCACGTCACTACGCACATTGTTCCAGTAGAAGCACTCATGAACTTTTTGTAAGGTCTTCATAACACCAAATTGACCTCCCGTTTTACTGCCATGGAGTTCCTTAAGGACTGTTGAAATTCTTGACTTTGGGAGTATTAATTGCCACCAGAAAGTTTTTCCATCGTCAGACTCCCATTTTCGATATAAAACACCATTTCTCAGATGGAAAGAGTCCCAAAGAGCTTCGTTGTAGGATGGAAAGAGGCGATGTCTTGCCATCTGAGCTTTTCGTCAGACGACTCTTTGAATTCTGTGATTGGTTTTATTTCAGGATCAGCCAGTTGATCATTTCGGACGCTCTCATCATGCCGATGTTGATGGCGTCATGACTTGGCGGACTACTGGATCTATCACGCCAAATTTCTTTTCGACTCTCAAGCTGTTTGAGATATTCTTGCTGCTCTCCGAACAGGGTCTTTTCGAACGGACGTCTCCATTTTCATCTGATCCTTTTCGGTTACTACACACTTTCTCTGATTCTGTTACACTTGTACGACAAGGATCTTTTTGATTCACTCGAGGGCAGTTACTTCTTACATGCCTGGCTCTACCGCACCCCCAGCACTTGATAATGTGATCTTCTTTATTTAATCGAGGGCAGCTACTTCTTAGATGCCCTGCTCCAACGCACCCCCAACACGTGATTCTACGTCTCCTCAGGTTCTGACGTTGAGCCATTAAATTTTGAATTTCCTTTCTCGGTTTCTCAATCTCCTTCCTCCATGGAGATTCACAGGGTACATCTGTAATCACTGTAGTATCTCGGACGGAATGGCTGTCTCTGTAACTGGCTTCATTGGCGGCCTCCACTTTCAGGGCAAATAACAGGACGGATTTAAGATCTTGCACATCTGCCCTTCTTACAGCCTTCTGAATTCCCCCTCCTTCAGACCGTCCACGAAATACTGTAAAGAGATTGTTTCTCTCACAGTTGCTGGGTGATCTGAGAAAGCCAAGTTGGCGAGCCTTTCTACTTCGGAGGCATATTCCTGCAAGCTTTCTCCGGTTTTCTGAAGTCTTGTTTTCATCTGCAGACGTGCGTATTCCTTGGAGTATTTCTGGTTGAACCAAAGATCCAGAGCACTATATAGGGAGTTCAAATTCAGTCGCTCTATGTCGGGAAGAGACTGCAATACTTCAGCGGCTTCACCTCTAAGGGATGCTACTAGCTGACATGCTCTGACCCCTTCATTCCATCCATTGGCTTCGGAAATTATACAAAATTGAGTCTTGTACATCTCCCAGTTGGTTTTCCATCATAGGTGGACAGTTTCACTGACACTGATGATGCAGGCGCATGCCCTGGAGAAGCAAGCACAGGTTCTGAAAAGGCAGACACATGCTCACTCTTGCTTTTGTTCTCATTGCCGACAGCTAGAAGTTTCTTCTCAAGATCTTCCATTCGCTGTGATAAAAGGCTAAACTTTTCAACCACTCCTTCAATTTTTCCTTCAAGTTGCTCTACTTCCTTCTCTATCTTCTCTTCAACTACTTCTTTCTTCTACTTTCAATGCTATTTTCTCTTCCACACTATTGATTTTTTCTTCAACATTGTCAATTTTCTTTTCTAAGGTATCCTTCAGCTCTTCTTGATATTTCTGTACATTTTCTAGACCTTTCTGCCTTTCTTGCTTAGTTTCTTCTTGGCCTTTCTTCATTCTATCCTTTAACTCATTCTTTGTCTCTTCTTGGCTTTTCTGCATATCTTTCAAACCTTTCTGCATTTCTTGCTGACCTTTCCTAGTCTCTTCTTGGCTTCTCTGCATATTCTCCATTCTTTCCTTGGTCTCTTCTTGTCCACTTTTCAAGGCATTGATGCCTTCCAACAGAGCCTTCATTTGCTCTTCCATCGCTCTTGTTATTGGCATAAAACTCCACCTCTGACACCAAACCGTTACGTAGATCCGAGGGTTCGAGGATTTTATGCAAAACAATCACTGAAAAAAATAAACAGTTCTTTAAGAGCGATGTGATTTTATTATCGAAAATTCAATCCTTTAAATACATGATTCAGCAGGCAGTATTCACAGGGTAAATATCCGAAGGTCTTCACACCTTCAACAGCAATCAAACACAGTCACCAGTGTTTAAAAATACACGTAATTAAGGATTATTCACGAGCACAGTCAAGCTAATCCCTATTCAAAACAATTCTTACTACTCGCTGCGTTAATCAAAACTCATCACCGTACCAGCGACAGAAACTTCTAGAAATATAACCGCTCGTGTTATTGAACGTGAAACTAGTGGAGAGATCTACTACTTTCTAGAAGATTCCAGAGGGTTCCGAACTCGCCAACAAGGTCGCCAATGACGCCAAAATGGTCGCCAAAGTCACCAAATTGGATGCCGACTAGGTCGCCAAAAATGATGCCAACTTGGCTTTACCGCCAAGATTTCGCCAAGTTCTCATTGAATCGCCATTATAACGTAAGGGGTGGCATTGATTGTGAATAAAACAATTTTAACATAAAATAAATATAGCATAGAGTATTATAATAGCATTAAACACTCAAATACAATTATTTACACTATTTACACAAAATTCGTAACACTGACCCCCCCCCTCAAAGACTGCACGTCCCGGGCAGGACAATCCCTGAGTAAGAGGCATCTATTTACAGGCAAACTACTCACATAATAATCACATATAAAGTAACAAATGTATTCCACAGCATATACAATACAAATAAATTAAAAGCACATGAAGGGCTGTAAACATAAATTCCAATACTAAAATAAAACTAAAGAATTAGAAATGAAAGAAATAATTTACATTATTTACAAAATAATTAATGCCCATGGTCTGAACTTAAGGATCTTTTTCATCTTGGCCAAGATAAGGGGCTAGCCTATTGTAATGTATTACCTTTTGGTTTGAGTTTGGTGATTTCTGTATCCGAACCACAACGTCATTCAGTCTTTTTAGGACTGTGTAAGGACCTTTCCAGTTGGTCTGTAGCTTCGGAGAGAGTTATTTGCGACGTTTCGGATTCCATAACCACACTTTTTCACCTTCGTGGAAGTCGTGTCCGGCTGCTCTTGCTTCTTCTTCTTGGAAGCTATGCCGACTCTTTCAATAGCTAGATGATGCATTTCCTCCATCCGTACCTGGAGTTGCGACACCTCAGGTGCCAAGGGTGCATCTGGTGACCGGCTGAACAGAAGATCTGCAGGCAGACGAAGATCTCGTCCGAAGAGCATCTGGAATGGGGAATAACCAGTGGTCTCATGAACGGCACTCCTGTAGGCAAGCAGGAAAAATGGCATTTTCTTATCCAAGTCTTGTTGATTACTGGATACCAGGAGAGAGAGGCTGTTCAGGATGGTTCGATTAAACCTCTCTACCATGCCGTCAGACTGAGGATGCAAAGCTGTTGTCCTGGTTTTGTTGATAGCAAGTATTTCACAAAGTCTCTTGCAAACTGCAGAACCGAAGTTTCTCCCTTGATCGGAGAGCAGTTGTAGAGGGACTCCAAATCGGGAGATCCAGTTTTGAACTAAAACATCTACAACAGTTGAGGCCTCTTGGTCGTGAATAGGATAGGCTTCAGGCCACTTAGTGAAGTAATGCATGACAACCAGAATGTTGTTGTTGCCATCTGACGATCTCGGAAGTGGACCTAGGATGTCAAAAGCTATTCGTTCGAAATGCGCTCCCACATTATACAGCTGCAGTCTTCCTCTAGTGCGTTTCCTGGGACCTTTGCGTGCAGCACAGGGATCACATATGCGACAACACTTTTCCACGTCACTACGCACATTGTTCCAGTAGAAACGCCCACGAAATTTTTGTAAGGTCTTCATAACACCAAATTGACCTCCCGTTTTACTGCCATGGAGTTCCTTAAGGACTGTTGAAATTCTTGACTTTGGGAGTATTAATTGCCACCAGAAAGTTTTTCCATCGTCAGACTCCCATTTTCGATATAAAACACCATTTCTCAGATGGAAAGAGTCCCAAAGAGCTTCGTTGTAGGATGGAAAGAGGCGATGTCTTGCCATCTGAGCTTTCGTCAGACGACTCTTTGAATTCTGTGATTGGTTTTATTTCAGGATCAGCCAGTTGATCATTTCGGACGCTCTCATCATGCCGATGTTGATGGCGTCATGACTTGGCGGACTACTGGATCTATCACGCCAAATTTCTTTTCGACTCTCAAGCTGTTTGAGATATTCTTGCTGCTCTCCGAACAGGGTCTTTTCGAACGGACGTGTCCATTTTCATCTGATCCTTTTCGGTTACTACACACTTTCTTTGATTCTGTTACACTTGTACGACAAGGATCTTTTGATTCACTCGAGGGCAGTTACTTCTTACATGCCTGGCTCTACCGCACCCCAGCACTTGATAATGTGATCTTCTTTATTTAATCGAGGGCAGCTACTTCTTAGATGCCCTGCTCCAACGCACCCCCCCAACACGTGATTCTACGTCTCCTCAGGTTCTGACGTTGAGCCATTAAATTTTGAATTTCCTTTCTCGGTTTCTCAATCTCCTTCCTCCATGGAGATTCACAGGGTACATCTGTAATCACTGTAGTATCTCGGACGGAATGGCTGTCTCTGTAACTGGCTTCATTGGCGGCCTCCACTTTCAGGGCAAATAACAGGACGGGATTTAAGATCTTGCACATCTGCCCTTCTTACAGCCTTCTGAATTCCCCCTCCTTCAGACCGTCCACGAAATACTGTAAAGAGATTGTTTCTCTCACAGTTGCTGGGTGATCGGAGAAAGCCAAGTTGGCGAGCCTTTTTACTTCGGAGGCATATTCCTGCAAGCTTTCTCCGGTTTTCTGAAGTCTTGTTTTCATCTGCAGACGTGCGTATTCCTTGGAGTATTTCTGGTTGAACCAAAGATCCAGAGCACTATATAGGGAGTTCAAATTCAGTCGCTCTATGTCGGGAAGAGACTGCAATACTTCAGCGGCTTCACCTCTAAGGGATGCTACTAGCTGACATGCTCTGACCCCTTCATTCCATCCATTGGCTTCGGAAATTATACAAAATTGAGTCTTGTACATCTCCCAGTTGGTTTTCCATCATAGGTGGACAGTTTCACTGACACTGATGATGCAGGCGCATGCCCTGGAGAAGCAAGCACAGGTTCTGGAAAGGCAGACACATGCTCACTCTTGCTTTTGTTCTCATTGCCGACAGCTAGAAGTTTCTTCTCAAGATCTTCCATTCGTTGTGATAAAAGGCTAAACTTTTCAACCACTCCTTCAATTCTTTCTTCAAGTTGCTCTACTTCCTTCTCTATCTTCTCTTCAACTACTGCAAGCTTTTCTTCTACTTTCAATGCTATTTTCTCTTCCACACTATTGATTTTTTCTTCAACATTGTCAATTTTCTTTTCTAAGGTATCCTTCAGCTCTTCTTGATATTTCTGTACATTTTCTAGACCTTTCTGCCTTTCTTGCTTAGTTTCTTCTTGGCCTTTCTTCATTCTATCCTTTAACTCATTCTTTGTCTCTTCTTGGCTTTTCTGCATATCTTTCAAACCTTTCTGCATTTCTTGCTGACCTTTCCTAGTCTCTTCTTGGCTTCTCTGCATATTCTCCATTCTCTCCTTGGTCTCTTCTTGTCCACTTTTCAAGGCATTGATGCCTTCCAACAGAGCCTTCATTTGCTCTTCCATCGCTCTTGTTATTGGCATAAAACTCCACCTCTGACACCAAACCGTTACGTAGATCCGAGGGTTCGAGGATTTTATGCAAAATAATCACTCAAAAAAATAAACTGTTCTTTAAGAGCGATGCGATTTTATTATCGAAAATTCAATCCTTTAAATACAGGATTCAGCAGGCAGTATTCACAGGGTAAATATCCGAAGGTCTTCACACCTTCAACAGCAATCAAACACAGTCACCAGTGTTTAAAAATACACGTAATTAAGGATTATTCACGAGCACAGTCAAGCTAATCGCTATTCAAACAATCCTTACTCTTCGCTGCGTTAATCAAAACTCATCACCGTACCAGCGACAGAAACTTCTAGAAATATAACCGCTCGTGTTATTGAACGTGAAACTAGTGGAGAGATCTACTACTTTCTAGAAGATTCCAGAGGGTTCCGAACTCGCCAACAAGGTCGCCAATGACGCCAAAATGGTCGCCAAAGTCACCAAATTGATGCCGACTAGGTCGCCAAAAATGATGCCAACTTGGCTTTACCGCCAAGATTTCGCCAAGTTCTCATTGAATCGCCATTATAACGTAAGGGGTGGCATTGATTGTGAATAAAAACAATTTTAACATAAAATAAATATAGCATAGAGTATTATAATAGCATTAAACACTCAAATACAATTATTTACACTATTTACACAAAATTCGTAACACTGACCCCCCTCAAAGACTGCACGTCCCGGGCAGGACAATCCCTGAGTAAGAGGCATCTATTTACAGGCAAACTACTCACATAATAATCACATATAAAGTAACAAATGTATTCCACAGCATATACAATACAAATAAATTAAAAGCACATGAAGGGCTGTAAACATAAATTCCAATACTAAAATAAACTAAAGAATTAGAAATGAAAGAAATAATTTACATTATTTACAAAATAATTAATGCCCATGGTCTGAACTTAAGGGATCTTTTTCATCTTGGCCAAGATAAGGGGCTAGCCTATTGTAAATGTATTACCTTTTGGTTTGAGTTTGGTGATTTCGTATCCGAACCACAACGTCATTCAGTCTTTTTAGGACTGTGTAAGGACCTTTCCAGTTGGTCTGTAGCTTCGAGAGAGTTATTTGCGACGTTTCGGATTCCATAACCACACTTTTTCACCTTCGTGGAAGTCGTGTCCGGCTGCTCTTGCTTCTTCTTCTTGGAAGCTATGCCGACTCTTTCAATAGCCAGATGATGCATTTCCTCCATCCGTACCTGGAGTTGCGACACCTCAGGTGCCAAGGGTGCATCTGGTGACCGGCTGAACAGAAGATCTGCAGGCAGACGAAGATCTCGTCCGAAGAGCATCTGGAATGGGGAATAACCAGTGGTCTCATGAACGGCAATCCTGTAGGGAAGCAGGAAAAATGGCATTTTCTTATCCAAGTCTTGTTGATTACTGGATACCAGGAGAGAGAGGCTGTTCAGGATGGTTCGATTAAACCTCTCTACCATGCCGTCAGACTGAGGATGCAAAGGTGTTGCCCTGGTTTTGTTGATAGCAAGTATTTCACAAAGTATCTTGCAAACTGCAGAACCGAAGTTTCTCCCTTGATCGGAGAGCAGTTGTAGAGGGACTCCGAATCGTGAGATCCAGTTTTGAACTAAAACATCTACAACTACAACAGTTGAGGCCTCTTGGTCGTGAATAGGATATAAGCTTCATGCCACTTAGTGAAGTAATCTATGACAACCAGGATGTTGTTGTTGCCATCTGACGATTTCGGAAGTGGACCTAGGATGTCAAAAGCTATTCGTTCGAAATGCGCTCCCACATTATACAGCTGCAGTCTTCCTCTAGTGCGTTTCCTGGGACCTTTGCGTGCAGCACAGGGATCACATATGCGACAACACTTTTCCACGTCACTACGCACATTGTTCCAGTAGAAGCACTCATGAACTTTTTGTAAGGTCTTCATAACACCAAATTGACCTCCGTTTTACTGCCATGGAGTTCCTTAAGGACTGTTGAAATTCTTGACTTTGGGAGTATTAATTGCCACCAGAAAGTTTTTCCATCGTCAGACTCCCATTTTCGATATAAAACACCATTTCTCAGATCGAAAGAGTCCCAAAGAGCTTCGTTGTAGGATGGAAAGAGGCGATGTCTTGCCATCTGAGCTTTTCGTCAGACGACTCTTTGAATTCTGTGATTGGTTTTATTTCAGGATCAGCCAGTTGATCATTTCGGACGCTCTCATCATGCCGATGTTGATGGCGTCAGCGACTTGGCGGACTACTGGATCTATCACGCCAAATTTCTTTTCGACTCTCAAGCTGTTTGAGATATTCTTGCTGCTCTCCGAACAGGGTCTTTTCGAACGGACGTGTCCATTTTCATCTGATCCTTTTCGGTTACTACACACTTTCTTTGATTCTGTTACACTTGTACGACAAGGATCTTTTGATTCACTCGAGGGCAGTTACTTCTTACATGCCTGGCTCTACCGCACCCCCAGCACTTGATAATGTGATCTTCTTTATTTAATCGAGGGCAGCTACTTAGATGCCCTGCTCCAACGCACCCCCCAACACGTGATTCTACGTCTCCTCAGGTTCTGACGTTGAGCCATTAAATTTTTGAATTTCCTTTCTCGGTTTCTCAATCTCCTTCCTCCATGGAGATTCACAGGGTACATCTGTAATCACTGTAGTATCTCGGACGGAATGGCTGTCTCTGTAACTGGCTTCATTGGCGGCCTCCACTTTCAGGGCAAATAACAGGACGGATTTAAGATCTTGCACATCTGCCCTTCTTACAGCCTTCTGAATTCCCCTCCTTCAGACCGTCCACGAAATACTGTAAAGAGATTGTTTCTCTCACAGTTGCTGGGTGATCGGAGAAAGCCAAGTTGGCGAGCCTTTCTACTTCGGAGGCATATTCCTGCAAGCTTTCTCCGGTTTTCTGAAGTCTTGTTTTCATCTGCAGACGTGCGTATTCCTTGGAGTATTTCTGGTTGAACCAAAGATCCAGAGCACTATATAGGGAGTTCAAATTCAGTCGCTCTATGTCGGGAAGAGACTGCAATACTTCAGCGGCTTCACCTCTAAGGGATGCTACTAGCTGACATGCTCTGACCCCTTCATTCCATCCATTGGCTTCGGAAATTATACAAAATTGAGTCTTGTACATCTCCCAGTTGGTTTTCCATCATAGGTGGACAGTTTCACTGACACTGATGATGCAGGCGCATGCCCTGGAGAAGCAAGCACAGGTTCTGAAAAGGCAGACACATGCTCACTCTTGCTTTTGTTCTCATTGCCGACAGCTAGAAGTTTCTTCTCAAGATCTTCCATTCGCTGTGATAAAAGGCTAAATTTTCAACCACTCCTTCAATTCTTCCTTCAAGTTGCTCTACTTCCTTCTCTATCTTCTCTTCAACTACTGCAAACTTTTCTTCTACTTTCAATGCTATTTTCTCTTCCACACTATTGATTTTTTCTTCAACATTGTCAATTTTCTTTTCTAAGGTATCCTTCAGCTCTTCTTGATATTTCTGTACATTTTCTAGACCTTTCTGCCTTTCTTGCTTAGTTTCTTCTTGGCCTTTCTTCATTCTATCCTTTAACTCATTCTTTGTCTCTTCTTGGCTTTTCTGCATATCTTTCAAACCTTTCTGCATTTCTTGCTGACCTTTCCTAGTCTCTTCTTGGCTTCTCTGCATATTCTCCATTCTCTCCTTGGTCTCTTCTTGTCCACTTTTTTTCAAGGCATTGATGCCTTCCAACAGAGCCTTCATTTGCTCATCCATCGTTCTTTTTATTGGCATAAAACTCCACCTCTGACACCAAACCGTTACGTAGATCCGAGGGTTCGAGGATTTTATGCAAAATAATCACTCAAAAAAATAAACTGTTCTTTAAGAGCGATGCGATTTTATTATCGAAAATTCAATCCTTTAAATACAGGATTCAGCAGGCAGTATTCACAGGGTAAATATCCGAAGGTCTCACACCTTCAACAGCAATCAAACACAGTCACCAGTGTTTAAAAATACACGTAATTAAGGATTATTCACGAGCACAGTCAAGCTAATCGCTATTCAAAACAATCCTTACTACTCGCTGCGTTAATCAAAACTCATCACCGTACCAGCGACAGAAACTTCTAGAAATATAACCGCTCGTGTTATTGAACGTGAAACTAGTGGAGAGATCTACTACTTTCTAGAAGCTTCCAGAGGGTTCCGAACTCGCTTACAAGGTCGCCAATGACGCCAATGACGCCAAAATGGTCGCCAAAATGGCCACCAACTGGGTCGCCAAAAATGATGCCAACTTGGCTTTACAGCCAAGATTTCGCCAAGTTCTCATTGAATCGCATTTATTACGTGAGGGGTGGCATTGCTTGTGAATAGTACAATTTTAACATAAAATAAATATAACATAGAGTAATATAAATTCATTAAACACTCAAATAAAAATTATTTACACTATTTACACAAAATTCGTAACAAAATTATATCAGTGTAAATATGTAATTTGTTTTTATTTTGTCCGAATGTATATTTTGTTTTGCTTCCTTTCAGTAAAGTTGTAATTTTGTATATCATTTGTTTTTGACTTTTCGATATACTCGGGCCCCCCTTGTAGGGTTATCAAGCCCCCCTATGGGGGCACGCACCACAGTGTGAGAAACGCTGACCTAATCCCGAAATTCCCATGCTTGGTTTAATCTTTATAGTCCAACCCTCTGCATATCAATATTTACCAATTTAATTAGTTAAATTTCATATTTTCGAACTAGTTCCTTATGATAAAACGCTGGGCATCTCATCATCTGATTTAAGTAAGATATTTAACTCACAAGTAGTATAGTAGGCTTAACAATTAATAAATTATAAAATGCTTATCTCTAGAATAAATTTGTAATTTATTTTGTTTTACTTTATTTTTTTAAAATACCTTTTAATTATCTAACGATTCTTTATAAAACTTTTGAACTTATCTTCTTGTTTCTTGCGCATGTTCTACAATCACCCTAGGAATAATACAAGAACCCCAGATGACTTTGTGGTAAGAAACTTGTTGTTCTTATACGAATTTCTTAGGCTTCATTTAACATACTTTTGCTACAAAGTCTCAAAACTAAACAAAAGGATACATTTCTTTTTATATCTCTTTTGATACTTTTCTTACCGCCTGTTGGAAGTGCTTCCGTATATAGAATAGAACTAGAGTAGACCACAAAACAGCTCTTCAGACTTACTACCGTACACACAAGAAACAGAAGAAAAGCATACGGAAAAAATACACAAAAAGAAGCTGGTAAGACAATATCAATTTATCTCTTTTCCGATATATTGCACTTCTTATTTCACCGCGGTATTATTTTCCCTTGTGCCAAAGCTGATCCATAACCCAAGAAAATAATCCGGATAAAAACTTGATAAACAAAGGTGAATAACAAAAGACAGTACCATCGTATTTGCTCTATGAGGCTTATATAGTAATTTCTTACACTGCAAAAGATGTATGTAGTTGACCTAATAGAATTAAAGTATCCAATTACTTGCGACAACTTTTTTTTTAAGAAAATGGAGATTTGAGGATTTTTTGTGCTTTTTCGATTTATTTAGTACATTTTAAGAAAAATATGCTAAAATTAAGAAGATAAATAAACTATTATTACTTAACGGGAAATAATTGGTCAAATTTACAAACAATTACATAAACGGGACCCATTTTCAATTTTTCAATTTAGATGTGTTGCTTTTCTATTCCTTTTTAAACGACCATCACAATAAGAGATATTTTAATTTTTACAAAAACTAGACCACTTAATCTTATTATTTGAAATTGCTTAAAAAAACTGTGATTATATTCACGTAAGGGACTGTAAATTTTGTAATAAAGCAGCTATTGATAAATTGAATGCTAAAAATCTCCTACTATTATACAGAACATGCACAAAAATTTCAGTTAATTATTTTTAAAACTTTTTGTGCAATCGCTGTTACCGTTTGAGTATTTTCAAAAAAAAACTAATTTCGAAGAAAAAGCATTTAAAAGTAGGACATCTTGCTTAAAGCAGTGGCATCTGCTTTTATTAAAGCACTTAAGAGGACTTGGTACCCTAAAATCACAAACCTAACGTTTTTTTTATTTTCATTTAATCTTATTATTTGCATTATTATCTTTCGATTGATATATCACTTGTGCATGTCGGAAAGTTAGAAGTTGATTAAAACTTCATTTGAAAACAAATTAGGCAATTCAGCCACACCCCCTTTAGAAAAAAGCTAAAAATGTTTTATGATAAAAAATCTATTTTATAAATAAAAATAAGAACTTTAAAAAAGAATGTGTAGTATTAAAAGCAGAATATTTCCGAGGCAATACAATAATGTAATTTTTTTCTTCCTTGTGAAATGTGTGCATGTAAAATTTTTAAATTAAGGCATTTTATATTAATAATTTTATAAATTTCAGTTCTTCTTCCTGATATATTTTTCATACAAATGTAATACTTTTAATATTATAAGAAGAAAAACAGCTAAAATTTCTGTCGTGACAGAAAAATTTTTTTTTTTTAACATTTTCTTGAATTTTCATGGGCAATTAGTACTTTCTAAAAGTTGATCATTTATAAAAATGTGTGGGTTGAAAAACATATGAAAATGCAACTATTTTAAAGAAAACGTATAAGTAATATCTTAAAGTGGTATTATATATATATATATATATATATAGCTATATATATATATATATATTTTATATATATATATATATATAAGTTTAATTATAATAATTATTTTTCAGGATTATATACTTTAAACCTGTTTTTCTCAGTTTGTGTTTTCGAAACCTTAGTGCATTCAAAAATGCTACTCCTTCGACAATTATTTACCAATCACTTCCATTTTTTTCTTGCGTGTTGAAAATAAAGCATGTAATAAAAATTAGGGATCCGTTTTGCTATAAACTGAATATTTTTTTTTTTAAAAAAAAAAAAAATAAAATGTAAGACATGTTGGCTTTTTTCGTTGATTTTTAGCCTGTATATCAACATTTTATTTTTTTCTCGAAAACGAAGTTATTCTAAAATCGATCCCTAAAGTTGTTTAGATCATCCGTAAGAGTATTATAAAAATTTCAGGTCAAAAATTAATTTTATAAAAGGGAGTAGGGTTTAAAATTTTCCCACTTTTCTCTCAAAAAATTAAAATTTTTAAAATTGTGTGAATAATATATGAAAATTTTCATCTGGTAAAATTTTCTTGAATAGAAACATTGTAAAAAATGCTAAAATATAATTTTTAAATACGTAAATAAAGATTTTGCTCAAAGGGTGCCAAGTCCCCCTTAAAGTTTTAGTTCTAGTGAATGGAAATATAATAAACTTATTATTTTTGTACAGCTAATAAGATGGCTTATAATATAAAAGAATAATTAAAAATTGTCAGTTTTTGAAATTTTATTTTTACAATTTTTGGGTAGTCGGATCGCTTCGTAAATTTTAGATGAATCCCAATTTCGTTCGAACTGTAAGGTAGTATCGGTAAGCTAATTATTTTCTTTTGAAATATTAAACAACATATTGTTGATACTATTTTAATTATTGCGTAATTATATATCATTTTTGAAGTTCCCCCCCTTTTTGTATTAATTTAACACATTTTTAAGTAGATGTTAAGTAGCTAAAGTTTCATAAAAATTGATTATTTGTTTTTCTTCTAATGTACTTTTTTGCTAGATTTGTCATAATTTTTTACTGTAGCTTTTCAAAACCCGGAGGAAATTGTGTATTACCCCTGAATCATTCTTGTTCGAAATTCAAAACCTTTAAAATATAGGCATTTTAGCAAGAGTATTATTATCGTTGTGCAATCGATTCATTTTCTTTATTTCTCATTGTTTACCGAACAACTGTTATTACACACAATTTCCATACAACCTTAACTTTTTCTGTCAATAGCCAGTCGACATTACTATTCTTCATAATATTGCTTTTAGAAAATCTCTGCTTCTTCCATCTCTAATTATGATTGTATTCTATCTCCATTTTTTATCCCTCATCCTTCAGAGAGGAATGCCATCAATACTGTTCAATTTAGTGACAAGAGCACAGAAGATTTTCCTGTTATTTGCTATACTGATGGCAGTAAAAATTGATGGAAGAGTTGGTTTCGCATTTGTTGTGTTCAGGGAGTGGTGTTGAATCTGAGAACTTTCAATTTAGAATTCGTGATGAATGCACAGTTTTTGTAGCTGAACTTTTATGTTTAAATTTCGCCGTTAAATGGATCACTGAGCAAAATAGTGTCATCTCAGAATACCTCATCTGTACTGACTCTCTTTTCCTCCTTGGATTCTCTTAAATGTATTTCTTCATCTAACAATATAATCGTCGAGATCCAGAAGCAACTTAAAAAAGCCTAAGAGATAAAAACATCTCAATAGATTTTGCATTTGTTCGCGGACACACGGGCGTTCTTGAAATGAGCGAGCCGATTGGCTTGCAAAAAGCTGCAACCAAGCGCTAAATTGACATTGACGTTAATATTCCTAAATCTTTTTACAAGAAGATCACGAATGAAAGAATGATGATGTCTTGGAACCAAGAATATCTCATTTCTAATAAGGGGAGCATAACAAAGAAATTTTTTTCCCACCATTAATAAGAGACTATCATGTCATCATTTTTTACACTAACTACAAATTAACCCAATTTCTCACTGGTCACGGTAATTTCAAAAGCTACCTGAACAAATTTAATTTAGCTCCTTCATCTTTCTGTGACTGTAATATTGGTGGTGAGGAAAATGTAGAACATGTGATCCTTCTGTGTTCCAAGTATGTCAGAGAGAGAAAGATCATAAGACTGGCGTTCAAGAGACTCAACATTAATTGGCCACCGAATTTTCACCAATTTCTTCCACCAGAAGTGCTTTCAATAATTTCTGTAAATTTGTTGTAACTGTTTGTAATCCTTCTTAACTTCTTTTTTTTTTTAATTGTTTATTTCCCTGAATGTGTGTTTAATACTTACTTTCTGTAAGCCCCGTGTGATACTTTGTGGTGCACGGGGATTTTATAATTGTTTTCAATAAAAAAATATCCATAGAGTAAAAATAATAAAGACCTTCTTATTTATTTTATATGTTAACAAAAACGAAAGCATAAAATGAACATTTTGAAGAGACATGCTGAGAAAAAAGTTTGAAAAGTCCCAAAGAGAAAAGGAGTAAATCTGAAAAGGCTGAACAAAAACGCAAAAAAAAAGGAATTTTATCATAAATAAAACAAAGAAATGTACTTGGAGGAGAAGTGAAATAAAATAACTTCCTTTCTGAACGTTGCTTTTCTTCGACATTCGATACCTTTTTTTTTATCTTCGGGTTTTTTAGTTCACCTTTCAACTGTGAACTCTTTGAGTGGAAAATCGTGATTTAGTAAAAAAGTCACTTGACTTATATCTGCTATCTTCTAATAACAGTGATAATGTCTCTGAATAAGAAAAATAACCACACAAAAAAATTGTGTTAAAACAGCGTTCCTCAAACTGTGGGGTGCGCCCCCTAGGGGGGCGTGATATCTCTAGGAGGGAGGCGCGAGCATTTTAAAATGTCGAAGACAAAATATTATTTTTTAAAAAAATATTAATTTACTGAAATTAGTCAAACAAATACATTCCAACGTAACAAATAAAATTCACAATTACACTGATAAAATACACTTATAAATGTATCAGTACGCGACTTTGTATTTTATAATTAATTTAACAATACTAAGTTAACAACAAGTTTAATAATTACCAATGACACCATGAACTTGTATCAATGTTTATCTTGATAATTTGTACGGTTTATATTTAATTCCTTAACTGACGATTAAAGTTCCTAGATTCGCCCTTAATGCCACCGTTTTCCACCTAGACGCGAGTATGTGATGTTTAGTGGGGGGAGTAGGGAAGGAATACATAAGCAAATACAGAAAAAAATTAACTGTGAGGATCCTTTTATTGCATTCCAAAGCCTTTGGAATAATTGCATTGATAGCAGTGCACAGAATAAATCATACTTCGGAAAGACGTATATATACGTAAAGAAAATTAATGCTTTAACTGAGAGAGACGTTTGCAGTCGCTGGTGGTACTTAAGAGGTTAAAGTCGTATTGTAGCCTTAACGTCAAGGTATAGTATTATAGAATTAAATACATTGTTACTGTATAGCGGGGGGCGATGAAAATCATGATTGAATATTGGGTTGTGAATACTGAAAGTGTTTGAGAAACACTGGTGTTAAAAGTAAAAGTTTAGAAACATTTCGAAACAGTTTTGGGGACGAAAACACTTTCAGAAACAAGTTTTCTGAAAATTTTTAGTAGTATTTAACAGTCCTTATGAAAAATCATTAACGAAAAAAAGATAACCGTTTCGACTTCATTTAAGGTATCCGAACACGTTCGGAGTACTTTTTAACAAAATAGCATATTTAAACATTATAAATGCTTTTTTTAGGACTCAATAACAATAAATCCTAATTTTTAACCGACAATATTTACAATAAATTGCCTAAATTTTACAAAAATCACAATTATAACTGAAATTTTAGAAATATTTTTGTAAAACTTCAAAGCAATTAAAGAAAAAAAGTAATAAACTTATATTAGTAAAAGTATTACTAAAACAAATTAGCTGCATTTATCTAGAAAATGTACTAAAATTTTAATGTTTTATGAAGATTTGAAAATTTTAGAGGGATAATGATAGAGTAATAATAGAGTTTTATAATGATTGAGTAATCATTATTATAAGAAATGTTACATTCTTTATGAGACCATTATTTAAATAATTAGCCATAACTCAAAAAGTATTCATATAATAAGAAATATTTTAGTACATTCTCTGGAAAATAACATAAATATCAGGTTCAAAAAGTTTTATAGAAATATATTTGTAACATTTTGAGTTATCTGACTAGCCATGGTAGATTTTGGCAATTTAAATCCCCAATTCTCTGGTAGATCCAAGACCTACTTCCGGTTTTTCTAACTTTATAAAAATTGATTGTAACTTGGCCTCTCCAGGCAGCGTAGAAACAAAAGTAAAAGTTAAAAAAAAAATATCTGTTTTGATTGAATTTAATCATTTTCAACGTGTTCGATATTAAAATAGTATCATAATTAAAAACAAATTGCCAGTGGGGGTCCGAATTTCCGATTGATTATAATTCTAAGTATATAGTACGTAACATTTAATTAGGTATTTGTTATTAATGATTAATTTTATTAATTAATGATAATTATTTATATTAGTTAAACTTCCTCATTATATTTTATGGGGCTTTAAAATAGAAAAGTAACATAAAACACCTTTAATGTAACTTTTTTGCTTTCAGAAGGGTATTTTTACAAGATAGGTAAGAATTGAGCCTTTCAACAAAGTATGGTAATTTAAAAGAAATTAATATACTAATATTTTGAGTGAATAATTCAGATAATTAATATATCTATGAAACAGATTGATAGTGCTGTATTTTTATGTTGTAGAGTGTGCAGGAAAACTGATCATTCAGAAATTATGATACTTTTTTTACCAATGACAAAGTAAAAAGATATTAGAAAATCTCAAACACAGTGTTTATACCTTGTATAAACATTTAAAATACTAATTTTAAAATAATAAAATGTAACATTTTGAAAATTAGATCAAGAATAAAACTTTGTGAGATACTATGCCTGCACTTAGTGAAAAATTATTAAAATTAAAAACTTTAAGAATACTCAACTTTAAGAATCTTATGCACACTCCTAGTTGTAAATTTCCGTGATAAGTAATGTTACTTCAAAATCTAAATGAAATAGGCTGAGAATTCAACTGTGAGAATTTGTTATGCTATTAGTCGAAAAATTTAACAATTTCAAAAAATGGTATTTTTTGAATAAGTATATTAATACTTTAAAGAAAACATGTATGAAAGTAAGCAAATTAAATAAACCTTCTTTTAAAGTGATTATTTAATTCGTTATAATATTAATTAATAGATTTTGTCATAACATTAAATATTAATAAAAATGCAGTAAAGGCACGTATATATTAACAGTGTTGTATCTTAGATATTTTTTTTGATTTATGAAATGCTCCATTGATCTATACTCGTAGGTATATTTCATGTTATCTTAAGGTTAAACAGCAATAGATATTTTTGATATAATCAATTATTTTTATTTATTTTGATTGAATATTATATATATTTCACTTTAACAAAGTGAAAAGAAATTTAATTTTCTGCATTATTACACTTACAAATCATATGTTCTCAAAATAAATTCATCTACTAGTATTAGATACGCTGAAAATACATTATGGGGTGCACAATGTTTCATTCATTGCTATACTTCTAGTTATCAGATAAAAATCTCAAAAATTGCTGAAAATTTGAATACAATTAAAACAGTTACGAGCAGTGATATTTTTGACATTGTTTCTGAAACAGGTTAATAAACGCTCTCTCCTTCCCCAACTTTATTTTGTCGTAGTAGAGTAGAAATAAAATAGTTTCAGTACTCCTTTAAATAAATACTCCGGAAAAAATTCTGGAAATTGTTTTTTGTAATGGAAAAAAATATATACACTGAAACTTCATTTTTTGCGGTAGATAGGGACCACATAAAAAAAAACCGCACAAAAAATAGTCGAAAATATATGTGGTGCCGGCCGCTATTTCCAAGCCACTCCAATTATCCTACTCCTCATGCTCACGAACGCGATGAGTGTGTTGGGAGCCTGCCAGTCGTTAGACGCTCGACGATGCGGAAGATGAACGACGCAATATTGGAAAAGATGATGACACCTCGTGTTTGTTATAAGACGTTGAAGGACATTGTTGACGCCTGCGTAATGACGACTGCGAATATGACGCATGCGTGAAGATGCCTGCGTGCGCACCTGCCAGCCGGATAGTATATTCGGAGAAGTTGAAGAATTTCAGTATATTGCTGACGTGGGTAATAACTACTTTACAACGAAACCCAAAATAACTTATGTTACCTTTTTGTTTTTATTAAAATTTTAGTCGGAAAGACTTGGTCCGTCAAATTATTTAAACTCGTGACATTCACGAACAGACATTAAAGACGATAAACCTAAAAAAACGTATCCGTATTGTAAATAGCTTTTAAATAAGTACGAGTTATTAAAACATAATTAATAAGAGTCAAATAAGTGCCATTTCTGACCAGCGCCCCACATATATATTTCACATATATACTTGTTGTTGTGTTGTTGTTTCTAATGCCACCTGTCTGAAGTAGTCAGATCGAGGCCCACGAAATTCATCGTGGCATGGGGCTAGAGGTACGCCTGTCGTTGGCCTTGAGCACCAAACAGGTGACAGTACGATTTAGCTCGGCGAAATTCCCTGAAGGGACGATATATGACAATACCACCTCTATCTCCCCAATTTCGGTATGGTAACTGAAGGGGAGGGAAATATTCCCCAGTCCCTGCGCTCGTGACTCAGCCCACAAGACTACGGACCCACTGATTTAACGAGCACGTTCTCCGTATGTACTCGGAGGGTATTTGGGGACATCGGGCATCGAAACCAGGCCTTCCGGTATGGAGTCCGATGCCCTAACCACTAGGCTACCCATGGCTCACGTGTTGTTGTTGTGACTGCCTCATGAAGACAGATCGAGGTCAGCGATCTAATAAAAATTTTGTAACTTGTATAAATAATAAAAATGTAACTGACCATATAGACAGATGCTAGCCAGCTTTTGAAGATTTTAATTCACAAAAGGGTAGTTCAAATTTCGAACAACCTCTGACCAAGCAAAAAAATCGAAAATAAAACTATTGTTGATTAAAAATACTAAAACCACACGTTCTGGCAGACACATAATGTCCGCGGTAGCCTATTAGTCAAGGTATCGGATCGTGGCTTGCCTTGTCACAAGTTCGAGCCCAGTACCACCAAAGACCCACCATGTAGGGCAGAGATGCACGTTAAATCTGTCGAGAGCTGAAACGTCCTCCCGTTGGTGTGGTGTGGTAGTTAGGAGAAGGAGTGCCAGCTCAAATGTCGTCCACGTCACTTGTCCATGGTTCAAAATTACGTAGTCCGTCACCAAAAGCCCTCGTGTAGCTGAACAGTGTGACGTTAATGTTCAATCAATCAATCACTTAATTGAGCGTGTATAGTTTAGTCACATGTCACACACTCATCCAATCACGGATGAATATAGATTTTGAGTTTTTAGAGTAGTCTTTCGTGCAATATTTTTGGATAGATTGTTTATTTTATAATTTTACAATTTTTTGTAAAAATGAGTAATCATTATGAGAGGATCATAATAGAAGTCCAAAAGTATTCTCATTTGTACGATTTAGAGAATAAAAGCATAACAATAACACTTTTAAAAATGAGTTTTTTTAAACACATGTTTTCTATCAAACTTCATACTCTATGTAAAATAATTTTTTTATACCCCAAATTTTAAGAGCGAAAGGGAGTGTTGAATCAGATTGAACTTACTCAATTTTTCATTTTATTAATTTAATTTTTCGAGGGGATAGTTTTAATTTGCTGGTTTCAATATTCAACTGTTACACGTTGTAAACAATTGAAGCTATGAACAAAATTTAATTCTTTAAATAGCTAGTTTTATTTAATTGATTTTTATTAATTATTGTTAAATTATCGTATTGCCATCCAAAACAATCGTTTGTATAAAATTTCAGCTCAATTAAGCGCTTTAAAATGTGAGAAGAAAAACTTTTGAAAGTTTGACCCAAATCACCAAAATATTCGCTAAATCGCCAAACATTGCCAACATTGCTATATCTAACTCTTTGGATAATTATTAGTAGTAAATTAATTTTTATTAATTATACTTATATTATTGTATTGCCACCCTAAATAGTAGTGTATAGAAAATTTCAGCTCAAATGAGCACTTTAAAATGTGAGAAAAAATTAATTAAGGTTTGGACACAAGTCGCTAAAATGGTCGCTAAGCCGCCAAAAATGATGCCAATACAGCTGTATTTGTAATTCTTTGAATAATTATTTTTAATCAATTGATTTTCATTAATTATCATTAAATTGTTGCATTATCATCCAAAAAAATCCTGTATGTAGAATTCCAGCTCAATCGAGTGCTAAAAAATGCAACAAAAAAGCTTTTAAAGTTTTGACTTCGCCATTGTTACGTATGAAAAGAAGAAAATCCATTAATTAATAATAAACGCGCGAGAGAAATTTTTTGGAAGAAAATTTATACTTCCTTAAAAATTTCTAGTAATTATTTTCTTTACATTATATTTATTTTTCACTCTAAAAAAAACTTATAATTGGTTGTATGTTATGGCAATTGTGTTATAAAATACAAACTAAAAAAACTGTTTAATATTTTCTTATACTTGGGTTGAAATCTATAATACGGGAATCAAAAAATGAAAAAAAAATTGAAGTACTTTTTAAAAACAAAATTTTATAATAATTCCTTTTTGCAACACAGAATATCAAAAACACTTTAGCATTAAAAACAACTATTTCAAAAAAACTTCCTAGATGCTAAAGCATATATGCTCTAGGGTTAATTATCCTACTTTAATACATTCAATAATGATCAAATGTGCATTAAATAAAATGTATTATCAGAATTTTTCTTGCATGTGTGAAAATATTTTCAATTGTATTAGATTTTGTTATTACTTAAGTTTTGTAAAAAAATGCCATATTATAGTTTTTATAATTATATAACTTCATAGTTTCTATAATCATACAACTTCATAGTTTTTATAATCACAAAACTTCATAGTTTTTATAATCACAAAACTTCACAGTTTTTATAACCATAATTGTCGAGCATTTATCTAGACCAATGTTTCTTAACCTATGTGCCAAGAGAATTTTCGACGAATAGTTAAAAGTTCATGAGTTTTGTAGCTTTGAAAATAGTAATAGTAATTACATCAATGTTTTTTTAAGATATATTTTTTATTTAATTTTCCTACTATAATTTAATATTATTATTATTTTTTATTTTGCCCAGTTGTAATTCACATAGATTCAAATTGGTTTTCTTCAAATCAAAAGATTTGTGAAATAGTCCAATCCTTACATTTTTTATGATATTGCATTGCTGTGAACTAATGAAAAATATTTCATTCAGTTAGTAATATTGGTCAGACATTTAATAAAATCTTTTGATATATATATATATATTCTTGAAATACACATCTTTCACATTTTTTTAAATTCAAATGTGCAATTAACAAAAAAGAATAATAAATACTGGTCACATTGCGTTGAGCTTATTAACTCTTTCATGCCTGGTGATACCGATGTTGTAACACTAGTTCTTATTTGTTCAGTGTGTGGTGGTACATAAAATGTACCACTTGTTTGAATGCCTCAGAAATTGATGCTAAGGGGTACGTTCTCTGAACCACCACATAGGTCAATTCCTAGCAGTTACTTAAATTTCAAGAGATGTCAGAAGCTAATTGCATGTAATGGGTTTATGCAGTGGCTCATTCTTTGATCAGCTGTGAGTCTTTTGAGTGGTTATTTTTGGAAGTGACTGTATTTCTAGAAGTGTGTTTTGTGTATTTTTATGCGTAAACGAAAATGATTTTTGAGATATTTGATACAAATCAGGTAAGTACATATATTATGTAACTAAATAAGTCAATATTACAATAATTAGTACCTCACATGTACATTTCTAGTAAGAAAATATGAACGTCCAAAAAATATAAGCTATTGAAGGCCATCTCCTTTACAAATACAAAATGCATTATGCCTTTTTTTCCCAAGTAAGATTTTGTCACATAGATTTGTTGTAAGTTGTATTTTTTAAACAATAATAATATTTATTTAATAATAGTATTGACAAAATTACACAAATGTACTGAATGAGCTGTAGTTCGTGATCAGAAAAAATTAATACGACTAATACACTTATTATATAAGTTGACTAAATAAAAACTAAGTAAAAAAATAATGTAAAGAGCATATTTAAAATATAAAAACTAATATTAGGTAAATTAGGACTAAATTAAAATTAAGCTTACAGCACTAGATTTGGAAAAATTGAAAATGTTTTAATTTATAGGTTGAATAACAGCATAAGATGAAGTGTGTTTATTTATTTTCCCAAGTTAATACAGAATGCATGTGTTGTATCTGCAAAGTTTCATTGTTCCTTGGGAAGAAAATATCATGTTTCAAGAACTGTCAAGCTGCTTGAAGGGTGGTGATACAAAATATGTGCCTCCTTTTTAAAAAACTTTGGACACCCTTTTTTTAAAAAAGTGTTCAATATTATTAATATGTACCAGCTTTTGTTCAATAATTATAGTTTTGTGAAGTATATTTAAAATATTTTTGTACTTATTTCCCTCTATTTCATTACTTTTATCAAAAATTCAGCGTATGATAGAGTTAATTATGTATCTATATCCAATAGAAACATGCATCATTAGCAGTGTAATGATGCATGTTAAGAAAATTTAACTTAATTTGCGTTTTTAATTTGATGACTTTTACAAAATAATGAATGTTTTTTGTTTTGTTTTTCGAATCTTTGTTTCATGACAAAAATTCAATGTTTCCATCAATACAGAAAGTAAGAAGTTGCTTTAAACATGAAATATTCTTATTTAAATATTGTAAATAAACATTTGTAAAAGCATCAAAAATTTCTGAATTAATTAATTTACATTTGAAGAAATTTGGGTATAAACCTCAGAGTTAAAGCCAGTCTATCTCCTTTAGTTAAATATTATCTCTATAATATCCCTTTTAGAAACAATTGACATAACTATTGATAGTAAATTATCAAAAAGTTGCGGCGACATTCAAAAAATTTTAAATAGCTTTCTGTGTCTGACACACGCATCTTATCTATTATCTATCAGGAGTGGGCAGACTTTTCCTGGGGACGTGCTACTTCTAGATTTCTTATGATATTGCGGTCCACGCAGTGGCATAGATGTTGGGGAGGTAAGAAAAAGGTCTACAAAATATTTATTATAACTTAATAATAAATAAGGAGAATATGAATAAACCTTTAAAAACCGCTTTTAAACCAAAGTGCAAGACACCAACAAAATAATAGCTACTAATATATCAAATGATGTATTTATTGGCAAACAATGCAAAATACAATAAAAAAATAAAATATTTCATCTGAAGTTAGCTCTCGTAATTATAGTCAGTGAAAATTTAGTCTGCAAACTTGAATATTTTGGTATAAATTACAAACTTCTAATCTTCGGGTGGTCACGCCCAAATGTCTTGACTGTCCACCTGTCGATTGCGATCGACTTAATGACCTCTTCTGGCCTAGACTGTCACTGGGCATATGACTCGCGAAAAGAGCCTCCCTTCCGTGTCATAGAAATGATGTTTCCTAGGGAAGTAGCAGGCCCTGGTGGAGAGAGAACAACCTGATTGGTCGCTTGTACGAGGAAAGTGGGTGTGGCTATGAGGAACTTGGTGACGAAGTCAGGGTGGTGAAAAGAGTTCACTCTAGAGTGACTGAGAGACTGCCTTAGAGGGGGATGAGTGAAATGGGTCTGGATTGGCTTCCCTGAAGTTAATGAGAGAATTACAGATTGGGGGAGTTGCCAGTGTGGGTGTAGTCAAAGTGAGGAAGCAGACGTCGAGAAGTTCTGACGTGTTTTGTTTGAGCTCCCACGTGTTTTGTTTGAGCTCCCACGTGTTTTCGTATTAGCCAGAGAAGGCTCGTAAAGACCCTTGTAGCCCATTTCAGGGCTTTTATGATCAAGGAGGTAGCCTCTATTTATTGTTTTTGATGATGAGCTATTCCGAAATGGATTTGACGCCGACGAAGTCGGCAGTTTCATATAGATCAAGATATTCAACTTCGTCCAGACCTGCAACTCCTAAACCCACAGAGCCTATTTCTGATTTAGCCAGACGCAGGTAAGCCATGGTTAGATTGAAACAATAAGATATTCTGATTGATGGATATCGGAAATTTCCGCTCTACCAGAAGAATATGAATGATGAAACTCGTATATGCAATGACATCATGCGGAATATCCAAGAGACCAAAGAGGCAAGAGCCAAAATGGTAAGTGAGCTTAGGACTATGCCTCCCTGTTTAGACACTAATTGCCCTGATCACTCTACTCTTGAGACTAAAGCTAATGATCTTTCTAAACAAATTGAAATTGATAAATCTATACTTCATGTTAACGATACCCCCCTCCCCCCAGAAAAGGAAAAAATAGCAAAAATAACTCGGATGACTTTGTCTTTCCAAATAAAACTGTACGACATACCACCCCAGCTCCAGTACTTTAACCAGTTGATGTTCAAAATTATTTCCCTAACATACAGCAAGACCCTGAGATCTAACAAATCAAACGACTGAATTCACCCCTTCCAAGCCCCTGACATCTCTTTATCTAAAAATTAAAAATAATTATAAAGAGCAATCAAGTAAACTATTGAATCATTTTCCAAATTTATAATCCAAATCCTCAGGAAATTATCTTAAACTTAATATTGACTCCCACGATGATCACAGAAACCTAATTAATTTTATGGATGAGGATAGAGATATTGAATGCTATGTAATTCACAGCCCTACGAAAACAAACCTATTAAAGTTATAATTAAAGGTTTGCCAGGATGCATCAAGCCCCAAGAAATAATAACGGGCTTAGAAGATCTTGATTACACTGTAACCAGCTGCATCCAACTCATATCCAAGAGAACATAACTTGAACTCCCCTTTTATCTTGTTACATTGCCTAGAAATACCCAAAATATTACAATTTTTGATCTTTTCCACTTGGGATACTTGCAGGTCAAAGTTGAAGGGTGCTCCGTGCGGGGTATCACTCAATGTTTTTAATTGCAACAATTTTTTCCACACGGCAACTAACTGCCACCTGCTTCCAAGGTGTCTCAAGTGCTCAAGTTTTAAGATAGTTCCTTAAAAATTACATGGCCTAGCTTTTTATGAAATTTTGAGCACAAAATCTGTTTAACATTGTATACATACATTGGAAGCAACCAAAAAAAATTTAAAAATCCTTAAATTAAAAAATTTTGCGGAAATCGTACCATGTCCCTTTATGTTTAATTTTCCATGCATTAAAATAAGTTTCGAGTAGTGTTAAGTGATTGTTAAGTGTTTTGGTGATTGAATTGTGATTTTTGTATGTCGCGACTATGGCAGTATCATCAGCATAAATATTGATATTGATCTGTGGATGTGTAGGAATGTCATTTATGTAAATGTCGAATATGAAGGGCCCGAAGAGCGAGAGCCATGAGGGTTCCCAATATTGACGTTATAAGCATTAAAAAGAGTATCCTTGACACGAACTTGGTAGGATATGTTAGTTAGATAAGTAGTTAGAGAGAGGTGAATGAGAGAAGTAGGGAAGTTATAAATTATACGTTTATAAATTAGTTCACTAATCCAAACTCGATCAAACGCCTTCTGAATATCCAGAAAAAAAGCTCCAGTGGATCTGCTTGCTCCTCTGAAATCCAGAAGTAATTTTCTCTTAGCCTTGTAAACCCAAATTGATTGTAGTTAATAAAGTTAGTAGCTGAAATTTAGGTGTTATATATATATAATCCTGTTAAGAATGATGTGTTCGTTAATTTTACTGAGTGTAAAGAGCAGAGAAATTGGTCTATTGCTAGTTGGATGGTGGTTATTTTTGCCAGGTTTATAATTGGGAAAATTATACCAGTTTTCCATTTTTTGGAAAATGTCTTAATTTGAGAATTTTGTTAATGAGGTAAGTTAGGATTAAGAAAGTTTTGAGTGAAAAATGCTAAATTATTAAATTAGAAATCATGTCTGAACCCGGTGATTTATTTTTTTGAGTTTACTAACATAATAAATTATTTCTACCGGATCCGTGAGAGAGATGGGGATAGGAGGTGGATTAAAGAAAACATTTTCTAAAGTATTAGTTACGAGTGAGTTAATGTTAGTAAAAAAATTATCTGGTCTTTTTCCTGGCCAAAATGTTGATTTTAATTCCTTTTTTTTTCTCGAGAAATACGTCGAGCACACTATCGTTTCTTTTTCTCCCTTTTTCAATGCTAACAAAATTGTAAAAAATCTTTTTTTTTCTTGAGCTATCCATACTTAGTAAATCAGAATCAACTACTTAGTGCGATTTTCAACTACTATCTTCAGCGTCACCTAATGAGTAGAAATCCACCGCACGCGTACGAAAAAGCTTTGGTGTGAATCGAACAACGAAAGCATGTCTCCTGCCTACTATAATCGTGACGCGTGAACACCTTGGTGGAAATGAGCTTTGAAGGCTCATTAAGCATAATGCAGTGTTTCTCAAACTGTGGGGCGCGGTAACCCTGCGAGGGGGGCGCGAGCATATTAAAAAAATAAAAGGTTTAAAAAATATTTTTTTGGAATGAAGTAAAACAAGATGCTTTCTGACATAATAAAAAATACACATTTACACTGATATAATTTATTTTTATCATCTGGTGATCATCAAAAATAAAAGATTCCACTTCAAACGCTCATTAGCCGTATTTGATCCTATAACCAAATTCAACAAATATTTTGTTTGCTTTGCGGTCAATATGAGAACGATGAGAGATTTTTTTTTTTTACGTTTCTTATAACGATATCAAACGATGAGAGATTTTTTATTACGTTTCTTTTAACCTAAAATATTACTTTAGCTGACCTTCGAACTTACTGGTATGGTTATCTCGGTCTTTTTTTTAGGGAAGTGTTGTAAATATATATAATATATTTCTGTTTCATCTTTTTTCCATGTGAAAGAGTTTTATGATATATGGATAAGCATGAGTATTCTGAAACATATAATGCATAATGAAGAACGTTTTACACAATTATTTTTTAGAACATGCTACACTTTCCCCATTAGCAATTTTGTAGTTTTGATTGCTGCGTTGTACGACTTATTATGTTTTATAAATATAAATAAGCAGAATATTAAAAAAATGGGCATCTGTGATCCCTATTAAAGGAAGTTGAAACTGATCAAGCAATTGAAGAACCTACTGAAATAATGCATATTAATCAAGATATATATATATATATATATATATATATATATATATATATATATATATATATATATATATATATATATAGCGAAAGTAAGTATCAGAAAATCGTGAGACATGAAACGTTTGAGTTGATTTGAGTTTAGCTGGAAAATAACGTTCCTGTGTTGTTAGCGAAAAGTGTCTGTGATGTATGTCCTTTAATAAGGACACGCAAATTTGGAACATTTTCTTTAGTTTTATTGGATTTTTTCTCAAATTTTCTAAGAAAAATTGAAAAGTCCTTGAAAGTAGGTAAGTATATTTTCTCTTAGTAAAATTATTCACTGGAATTGTGATTTTTATAGTGTATAGTAAAAATAACTATAAAATAAATTATAGTTTTAAAACAAACTAAAAAACACGCTTTTATAGTGAATCGAACTAAAAAGCAAAAAAAAAATATATTGCTTAAAATTAAGATATACAAAATTTAATACTTATCTTGTTAATTTGTACGGTTTATAAATATGATCGTATTGTAGCTTTAGCGTCAAAGTGCATTATTATAGCATTCAGTACATTATTAATGTATAAGGGGGGCGCGATAAAAATTGTGATTGAAAAGGGGGGCGCCAGTAGTGAAAGTTTGAGAACCACTGACTTAAACCTTTAACAAATTGGATTATAATAATTTCTGTGAGAGAATCTACGATGGCCAAACACACCATACACAATATATTTATAATAATGATTTAACCTAACTCGGACCACTATCAATAACTCAATCGCTTACTCTCAATTCTAATACAATCACTGATCCTAATATTAATATTATATAATCAATCCTACCTTGTTGTAGTATCAGTAAACGATCACAATAATTTTATAGTATAATTACTATTCTTCACCACGTAACATTATCTAAAACTTCAATTTAGAACCACGAACTGCCATCGCGTTTAAGAAAGCGGGGAGGTCATTGAGCACTGGGTTTTATAAAACTCTTCGTCCCATATCGAAAAA
Source organism: Trichonephila clavipes (assembly GCA_019973935.1). NCBI lineage: Eukaryota > Metazoa > Arthropoda > Arachnida > Araneae > Nephilidae > Trichonephila > Trichonephila clavipes. The sequence continues at coordinate 222,255 of BMAU01000327.1, read as the reverse complement.
GTATAGAGGCCTTAATGTGGAAAAACAGATGAGAAAGTCCCTGAAAAATAGAGTCTATTACATCAAATATTGTTCAATTATGTCTAATATTGTTCATATTGAGTCTAATTGATGCAAGATCATCTTTGGGATTCCTGCGGTTCAGTTGTCAGTCCTGATGATTTATGTTGGAGCCTGATCTGTCTGCATCGACTCTCAGGAAGCAGTGTGTTTTCCAGTGGCAGGGAAGATTTACGATGTCGGCGTCTGATGTTGGTCTCGTGTCATCTATGTGACGTCATAACTTGGTGGGAGCAGAAGCTATCAGCACTCAAGATTGTTGTTCTGTCGGTTAGATTATGGATCGCAGTTCTGTAAGTGGAGAGGAAGCACTGCTATTGGATGATACTAGCAAGTGAGAAACCTCTTAACTTGCTGTGCAGGGTGTTACGTCATCAGCGCGCTGTAGCGCCATCTGTAAAAAATTTGTAAAAGTAGACATTGTCTAGCTGTACCCCAACAAAAGCGGGTGCACGAATAAAGTAGGCTTAGCGTTGCGAAAAAGACTGATTTTTTATTCTTTAACCAGTTTTACAGTCCACACAAATATTGACGAAACATTGGTCCTACGAAGCCACAGAAAATGAATAAAAAATCGAAAAATAAAAATAACTCCAACGTAACTACTGAAGAGAAATTGAATCGTTTAAAAGATTCAATCAAAGGAACTTTAACTAGGTTAGAGGCTTTTACCTCGGAGAAGACAGTGTCAAAGGATACTAGTGTCACTGAAATCGAAATTAAACTCAAAAAAATTGAGCAATTACAGATAAATCTAGATAAAATAGCTGAGGATTATTGTGAAATAGAAATTTTCGAAAGCTTGGAAATCATTCAGCTGGACATAGAAGATATAAATCAACGGATCGAGACAACAGAGGTAGGTCTCAAACTTTTAATGTATTCTTTGAAAAATTCTGAAAATGTAAACATTAATTTAAATGACAATGGTAAAAATAGTATCCGCTTACCTCAAATTCCATTGCCAGAATTTTCTGGTGTAATAGCAGAATTTTCTAATTTTAAAAATCAATTTATTAATTTAATAAGTAATAATGAGCAATTGAATGATTCGCAAAAACTATACTATCTTCGAGCATCTCTAAAAGGAGAAGCAAAGCTCTTAGAGTCGCCTAGCGATAGTTTCGATTCTCTCTTTAAAGCATTAGAAGATCGTTACGAAAACAAACGGCAGTTGATAGATTCACATGTCCTTCAGATAATTAATTATGAAAAATTTATAGCGAATCAGCCAAAGAACTGCGCGCTTTAATGGATTGTATCAATAGAAACATTAGAGCACTTAAAGTTTTGAAATATGAGCAGAATGATCTATCAGATATAATTTTAATAAATATAATTCTTCAAAAAATTGACAAAGAATCTAGAAAACAATTCGAACTTTCGTTGAAAACAGCAGAAGTTCCAACATTTGATTCTATTATGAAATTTTTAGAAAAGAGAAGTGCTGTGTTAGAAAACATTACTCGCATTCCTAGTACTAAAATGATCCATAAAAATACTGCAATGTCAACTAAAGCCAAATCGCTGGTAGTTAATAGTAAAAAAATAACTGTTAAACCTTGTATTCTCTGTCGAAATTCTCATCCTCTTTATAAATGTATTGCATTTCAAAATATGTCTGTGGAGTGCAGAAAGAAATTTGTTACCAATAACAAACTTTGTATAAATTGCCTCAGACTTCATTATGGTGCCTGCATGTCTAAATATAAATGCACAGTTAGTGGTTGCAACGGATTACATAATTCATTGCTTCACGATTCTGCTGAACTTTGCTCTGCAGTTAAAAATCAAACTGTAGGAGAAAGGGGGATAGAGACCATTTCGAATACTACTCGGTTTGAAGGTCAGCCAGAAGTGGCGGTTTTGTTGGTGTTGTTGTTGACTAATTCCTCCTGTCTAGCCGCAGGCTAGACCAGGTCCATGAGCCCAAGAGTCCTCAGGAAATCGTACACCAAAAGAGGACTGGAATAGATGTCCTCCCTTTCAAGTCCTGCACAAAACAAAAGATGATCTGAGTTGCCTGTACCAAATTGCATTTAGTACAATTCTCGTAAATTTTCTGGCCTAAGTTAAAGGAAATGCCTCTAATGTGTCCACTAGTGGCGGTTTTGACTTATGGAAATAAATGTGTTTTATTAAATACATTCATGATTTTCGTTAAAAGTGCTGATGGATATAGAATTAAGTTAAGAGGATTATTAGATAATGCATCTACGATATGCGTTATGAGAGAAGACATAGCAAGAAAGTTGGGATTTAAATTTAAGTCTGCAAACCAATCTATAACAGGCATTAACGGAATTACGCAATCATCGAAATATTCAGCTAATATTGAAGTTTCAAATCGGGATTATACTTTTGCACGCAATGTACAATTTTCACTTTTACCTAAAATTATCGATGCGATTCCTGTATCGAAATTAAATATATCGGATTTAAATATTCCAGCTTCAATTGAGCTGGCTGATTCTAATTTCCATATGCCAGGTCAAATAGATATATTGATAGGAAGTGAACTATTTTTTGAAATTTTAAATCCAGAACAATATTATTTGCAGGAGGGAAATGTAATTTTACAAAATACAAAATTTGGCTACTTAGTCACAGGTACCCTTCCTCAGTCACAACAACAAGCCAATTGTTGTTTAATAAGTGAACCAAGCTTAGATATAACAGTAAAGAAATTCTTTGAACTGGAATCACTTCCAGATAATTCTAAGGAAATAACAAAAAGTGAAGAGGAAATTTATTGTGAGGAACATTTTGTTAGTACCTATAAAAGAGATAAAACGGGAAGATTTATAGTTCGGTTACCCATAAAGGAAAATGCAGAAACATTATTAGGATATTCCAAAGAGAATGCGATCAAACTACTAAATGGTATTTGGGAAAAATTAAACAAAAACAATACAATGGGAACTTTGTATAAAGAATTTATGAATGAATATGAACTTTTAGGCCATATGGAGGAGATTAAAAATGAAACAGATAAGATTAACTATTACATTCCTCATCATTCCGTGTACAAACCAGAGAAAACATCCACTCCATTGAGAGTTGTCTTCGATGCAAGTGCAAAAACAACAAGTGGTTTTTCTCTAAACTCCATTTTACTAAACGGAGGAATTATTCAACAAGATCTCTTTTCCATAGTCAGTAGATTTAGAAAACACGAGTACGCGTTTAGTGCAGATATTAAAAAAATGTACAGGCAGATACTTGTTGATCCTAATCAAAGGGATTTACAACGAATTATGTGGAAAACCAGTGCAGATGCTCCAATCAAGACTTACAAGCTAGCTACCGTAACCTATGGGATAGTTTCTGCACCATTTTTAGCTACCAGGACCTTAAGGGCCTTAGCAGATGAAGAAAAAGCGGAATTTCCTGACGCAGCAGATGTGATTTGTAATGATAGTTATATGGATGATATTCTTTCTGGAGAGTCTACATTACAGGGTGCTAAAAAACTCCAAACCAGATTATCTCAACTATTACAGAGAAGGGGTTTTGAGCTACACAAATGGGTGTCAAATAGCCCAGAACTGTTGAAAGATTTATCTGCATCTTCCTATGTGTTTGATAAGGAATTTCAGGATGATCCAGTGAAAACATTAGGTATGCTATGGGATCCAAAGGTGGATTGTCTCACATACAAAGTAAAGATTAGTGACAAAGTCAACTTCTCAAAAAGAGACGTGCTTTCAGAAATTGCAAGGCTCTATGACCCTTTAGGCCTGATAGGACCCATTGTTACGAAGGCTAAGATATTCATCCAAGTACTTTGGAAAATAAAATTAGATTGGAGTGAACAGCTACCACCAGATGCAATGGAAGAGTGGATGAACTTCTACCAAAAATTAGCGAAAGTAAATAACTTCAAAATCCCAAGGTGCATTCTACTTCCTGCAACAATACGGATTGAAATACATGGCTTTTCCGATGCATCAGAACGTGCCTATGCTGCTGTTGTCTACATAAAATGTTTCAACGAACCTGGAAATCTCAAACTAGATTATTATGCAGCAAGTCCAGAGTGGTTCCTTTGAAAACACTCACCATACCGAGGTTAGAACTGTCTGCAGCTTTACTACTATCGAGATTAGTCAAAAAGGTTGTGCCAATTCTACAATTATCTATTCATAAAATTTGGAAGTGGACGGACTCATCGATTGCTTTAGCGTGGATAAAGACTGAACCTCATAAACTCAAAACATTTGTCAGCAACAGGGTGGCGGAGATCCAAGCACTTTCAAAGGACTATAATTGGAAACATGTTAGCTCCAAGAACAATCCTGCCGACTTAATTTCTAGAGGCTGCAATGTGGATGAACTTTTAAAGAACGAAATGTGGTTCTCGGGTCCAGATTTACAAATTGATGAATACGAGGACAATCAACTTTTTCCTGATCCTTCCTACAGAGATGAACTAAAATGTGCTGTGACTCTTTCAATGACTGAGTGTTCTTCAAATTTTTATGATGAACTCTTTAATGTTACAAATAATTTCATAAAATTAATTAGCATTTTTAGCTTTATTTTTAGGTTCATTAATAACATCAAAGCTAAGGAGTCTTATAATAAGGAGAAGTATCTAACTGCAGATGAAGTAAAGAGGAGTACGGAATTTTTAGCTAAAATAGCACAATTAAGTGAGTTTAAAGTAGAAATCGATGCCTTGAAAAAAGGTAAAGGTATTTCAAAAACAAGTAAGTTAAAGGCTTTAGATCCTTTCTTAGATAAGAATTCTTTACTCAGAGTTGGTGGAAGGCTTTGTAATGCTGATTTACCATTTGAAGCAAAACATCAAATAATTATACCTAGTAAACATAAATTTACTAAATTACTTTTTGAGCATATGCATAAGAAGTTTTTTCATATTGGTGCTCAGGGTTTAGTACATCAAATTAGAATGCAGTTTTGGCCCATTAATGGCAAGGGTATTGCACGAAAAACAGTTCATGATTGCATTGCATGCTTTAGACAGAAGCCTACTGGGGTAGATCAATTAATGGGAAATCTACCATCAGAGAGAGTAACTCCAAGTGCGCCATATTTAAACTCTGGGGTGGATTTTTGCGGGCCTTTTCAAATAAAATTTAAAAATCAGAGAAAGGGGATATTTTCAAAAGTTTATGTTGCAATTTTTGTATGCTTGGCTACAAAGACTATTCATTTAGAGGCAGTGACTGATTTAACAACTGAGGCATTTATTGCAGCTTTGAAGAGGCTATGTGCCCGTAGAGGCCGCATTTCTACATTAATGTCCGATAACGCAACTAATTTTAAAGGCGCAGCTGCAGAATTAAATCGTTTCATAAATTTAATTTGTAACAAAAACGAGACATTAGCAAATTATTTTGCTTCAGAAGCTATCCAGTGGAAATTTATCCCACCTCGTTCTCCTAATTTCGGGGGTTTGTGGGAGGCAGGGGTAAAATCATTCAAACACTATCTCTATAGAACTTTAGTTAATAGTAAAATAACTTTCGAAGAATTCGAGACAATAATAATTCAAATTGAAGGTATACTTAATTCACGTCCATTAGTACCATTGTCAGATAATATCAATGAATATGAAGTTTTAACTCCTGGACACTTTATAATTGGTCGACCTATCAGTGCAATACCTGAGCCCGCAATTTTAGATATTTCAGATAATAGACTATCTAGGTGGCAGTATTCAACAAAGTGTGTACTAATTCTTTGGAAACGCTGGAAAAATGATTATCTTAATCATTTACAGCAGAGAAACAAGTGGCAGTTCGAGAAAAATAATGTTGCCGTAGGGTGTTTAGTTCTTTTAAAGGAAAATGATTTGCCTCCCTGCAAATGGACAATGGCAATAATCTTGGAGGTTATTTATGGAATTGACGGTAAGGTCAGAGTCGTTAAACTAAAAACTGCCACGGGGGTTCTCACACGTTCTATTTCAAAAATATGTATCTTACCAATAGAAAATAATAATATAAATTAAATTGTAATGTGAAGTATATTATATTCTTAGAATATTGTATTTTTCTGTTTTTGAATATTGTATTTTTTTTTCTTATTTTAGAATGTTGAATTTATTTGTATTTAATTCATTTAGACATTTGTAAACTGTATATAGCAAATTGCATTTTTTAAATATATTTTTTGAAATATTGTATATTTCAACGCCGGGCGGAATGTTACGTCATCAGCGCACTGTAGCGCCATCTGTAAAAAATTTGTAAAAGTAGACATTGTCTAGCTGTACCCCAACAAAAGCGGGTGCACGAATAAAGTAGGCTTAGCGTTGCGAAAAAGACTGATTTTTTATTCTTTAACCAGTTTTACAGTCCACACAAATATTGACGAAACACAGGGGTTGGGTTAAGAATTTACTGAGGGAAAGTTTTGGGAGCTTGCCTGTTTGGGTGCAGCAAATTTAAGTTAGAGTTGAATAAAAATAATTTTGAAAAGGAAATTTTAGCAATTGGGTTCATTCACCGAAACGGTGAATGAAAAAAGAAATATAACTAGGGTGGATTATAAGTGTCTAGGAGAATTCTCCTCCTAGGTCTCTTATGTCGATTCAGGGGGGTGTAATTTTCAAGATTTGCGATATTGAGATTATTAATGTTGGGGAGATCATCAAAGAATTTTTGGCGAGGGTCTGGATGTATTTTGAAAGGAGGTAATTTTGGTTGCTCTAAAAATATTAGCGTTCGAATTAAACATGCACAATGCATCTAGTAATTGAGTTTTGTGCAATTTCTAAAATTTTGAAATTCGTTTTCGCAGCATAGCCCCACACAGGACAAGCGTAACTCAGAATTGGTCGCAAAACGGCCGTGTAGAGAAGTAACTTGTTGTATAGGTACATATCGGAATTCCGGTTAATTAGGGGGTAAATTTGTCTTAACGCGATTCGGATTTTATCTCGCGCGTGTAGAATGTGGTGTTTCCAAGTGAGCGTTTTATCAAATATTACACCAAGGTACTTAGTGGTTTGAGACCAACGTAGTGGTGTGGAATATATGGTGGGTGGTGTGATTTTTTGCGAATTTTTGTGAATAAAACCGCTACGGTTTTATCCACATTAATCTTTATTTTCCATTTATTAAAGTAGTTTTCTAGTAGGGCCGGGTGTTTGTTTAGAGCTATTGAAACATATTTTATGTTTTTGTAGGTGGCAGAAATCGTGGTGTCATCTGCGTAAAGATTAATCATTGTGTGCGGGGTGTGATGGGATGCCATTAACACAATGTTTCTCAAACTGTGGGGTTCACCCCCTGCAGGGCTCGATAACCCTACGAGGGGAGTGCGAGCATATCGAAAGTAAAAGATTTTAAAATAATTAATTTACTGGAATGAATTAAAACAAAATACTTTCAGACATAAGAAAAAAATGCATTTTTACTCTAATATAATTTATAGGCACGCGCGCAACATTAAGTCATCAAAAATAAAAACTTCTTTAATTCCTAATTAGCTATCTTTGATCCTAGAACCAAATAAAAAAACTTCTATTTGATTTGCTGTAATCTCATGATGAGAGATTTTTTTATTACGCTTTCTGTTTAAACCTAACATACAACTCTTTCAGAGAAAAAACAAACCCCAGACGCAGAATCGAAAAAATTTAGGAACATAAAAAATTCATTACTGTCATTATTTTCGAAATACTGCACATTATAGCTGTAATCTGTTTAACCTTCTAAGTTATTGGTACAGTTAGTTATGACTTCTGTCTTATGTGTTTGTTTCTCATTTAGGGAAGTTGTGAGTAATGTATTTCTCTGATAGGCTTTTTTGCATGCAAAAGACTTTTATGATATTTGGAAAAACACGGAGAACACACACACACACTTAGAGCGATTACTTGGCCAACACTTATTTTTACGAGTTTTCTATACATATGAAGCATAACGCGAAAAACGTTTTACATAAATTCATATAATCATAATGAATACACTTTTTACCCGGAAGTGGTCGCGCGAGACGCACAGATTACGAAATCGTTAATTCTGGCAAAACTGTTTATTTGTTACCTAAGAAAAATTGAAAAGCCCATGAAATTAAGTAAGTAAACTTTCTCATAATTAAATTATTTCCAGGAATCACTATTTGTATCCGGTACAATAAAATAATTATATAAAAAAAAGGATTTGGGTGACTCAATAACCTCGCTCGACCGTATCGAGTGCGTGCCTGCTCCGGGGTTAAAACATGTTGAAGTCTTTTTGCTTTAAATATTAAAAATAATAGTTATTCTTCATCGGCATTTTATATTATAGTTCATTATTTAACATTAAATATAAATGCTAATTCTGTGAGGCTTAAAATTACCATTCACTTAAAACTAATTATAATTTGAGCAGTCATTTAAAAAAAATCATTTTACATTTTTGTAAATACTGTCGAGTATTTGGCGTTGCACTCCTTACAATTCAGCTATATCAATAATGTTTTATTTTCTTATAAATGAACTCGTGCAAACAGCGGGCACTTCAGCCGGTGTAGCTTTAATGTATCAGTGTTGCACAGAGTATTTTATAACTAATTAATTAATCCTAAATTAAGAACAGATTTAATAAGTATTAATGACTTCCATGGGCTTGTCTTTCAAAGCAAAGTTTTTATAAGAAAAATGCTTATGATAATAAATTCACCCTCTGAGTTCATTTTCTATATTTATCTCTCAGGTATGTATATTTTGTCTTCTAAGCAGCTACCACATTTTGCAATATGTTCAATTTCAAAATTAGAGAAAGGAAAAATAACATAATAATTATCCTATTACTTTATTTATTTATTTTTTGCTTAAAAGTAGCATACAAAATTTTAATACTTATGTTACTAATTTGTATGGTTTATAATTAAGACCGCCTATTGTAGCTTTAGCGTCAAAGTGAATTATTATTGCATTCAGTGCATTAGTAATGTATAAGGGGGGTGCGATAAAAATTGTGCTCGAAAAGGGGGGCGCCAGTATTGAAAGTTTGAGAAGCACTGGCATAATGTGTTCAGTTCAGAGATGAAAAAAATCAAATATAAAAAAAAAATAAGTCAAATTTTTCTTAGCTCATACTGTTCTAAATTTCAGTTGTTTGGTTTGAAAGGATTTCGGTCGCAAATTACCATTTTATTGCAACAATTTCACTGGTGTGCAAAACTTAAGCAACAATGTAAAAATTAAGCAGATAACCATGAAATTGCAGAAAAGGAGGTCTGGAGATCAGTACAGTGAACACGTTAGTCAGTAGAAACGTCATGCGTATGCAAATATCAGGAACGAAACGTCAGAAGCGACGTGAGCGTAGGCAAAACGCGTGATGTCGGCGCGTGCTGTTCAACAGTAAAACAAAATGAAGGAGGCAGACGCAATTCATTATATTCAAAATCTCTTTTTAAAAAATAACACCAAAGAATGGTTTTCTTATATATCATAAGCTATTGCTCTTAGAATATTTAAAAATTAAGATTAATAGAAAAGATTCTAAAACAGTTTTCATGCTAAGGTTGTAAAAGCATTTTTCAAAAAAAAAAACCTCAGATATTTTAAAAAACTTATCTTATGCAAATATTTGTATCTTATTTAATTCAAAACAAAAGACATATTTTGTCAATATAGTATTAACCCTCTGAGTGGATGACCCGCTAATTGAATTTCACTTCGAAAGCGGTCTACTTTTTCAAAGCTAGCGGTAGCCAAAACGTTTCAGATAAATTTCGCGAACTGCTTCAAAAACGCACAGCAGTTTAATGTCTTTCCCAGTTAAAACTGCAGGAGGTCCTGAAATGGTTTTGCAGGGGATGATTTTATTGCTTTTCGGTCTCTGTGTTGTTCGAAACGGGAGGTTTCTCATTCACAGCTGTGGCCTAGGGCGAGGATTGTGAAATGGACATTTTCTCCACTTCACGGCCAACAGGAACTTCACCCGATTTATTGCAAATATATATTTCATATATTTGGAAAACTTGCACAATTTCTGATGTAAAAACCAATTAGGTTTTAAGAAATTTTAATTTTCTGAGTTTTGATTTTAAATTCGATTTCATTTTAAAGCATTTTTGCATTCCTAGATTGAATTAATTAAAAATATTTTTTTAACACAATACAATATTTCGTGTGAAATGGCTATTAACTACAATTTTAATTTCTAAAATCATTTCTGTTTGCTCATGTTTTTAAGTTTTTGAGTTTTCTCACATTTACTTAATTAAGATTGATTTAAAGACCAATATATTTTTGACACATAGTTTATATAATTTAAAAGCTCTATACTTTGTCTTCATTAATTGTTTCCTTTTGAAAAATGCCATGACCAAAATGTACGCAGGGTACTGTGAGAAATAATACTTGAAAGGGATGGAATATGACTGAAAATGGTAAATCTAAAATGCAGCTTTATCAGGTAATATTACAATTAGACTACATAATACAAATGTTGCAGAATAAACCAAATATTTCCATGATGTGTGTGTACCACAAACTACATTATAATAAATCTATTATAGTACTACACTGCAGTATTTTAAAGTCTAACGAACTCATGATTAAACATTTTGAACATTTCGGACAATAGATTTTTAAGAACAATAGTGAACTATAATTACATTATGTGCATTAGAATTTCCAACTACCACTTTTTAATGATTCAACTACTTTCGATATGGGACGGCGGATTTCATAAAATCCAGTTTCCCAAAGACCCCCCAACTTCTTTTAAAAGCCATGCAACAAAAAACTTAAACTTAACTGCCACGATGGGGAACTGAGAAAAAAAACAGATATTATTTACAAACTTGGGGTGATTTCTGGATTACGTTTGTATAACTACTAATTTCTATATAAATATTTTGCATTTAAAACTCTTGTGAATATATAAGGTTCTGATAAAAGTGAATAATTGATCAAATTAACAGTTGTTATCAATGCTATGTCTTAGAATATTTTGAATTAAAAAGATATTTCAGTCATATTTATTTCAAGTAGAATTTTCATGTAGAGCATAAGTTGGATAGTTACAGATTAAAAAATTAAAGCTTTACAGGCATTGGAATTTTTTTTATGCCTTTACAAATTTTAAATATGTTTTTCTCAGATTTTTAATTTTGAAGATGAGAGTGTTTTCTAATCCCTAAGGTGTTTTTCCTGTTCAAGATAGAGTCTTGAAATATCTTGTAAATGTTCCCTTACATATGTCCTATAAAAGTTCATATGGATTTAGGTCTGAGAGCTCTAGTTATTTTTTTAAAATATCTTAATGTTAATATTTAAAAAAAATTGGGGGGTTTCCAGGTTTAGCCATAAAAATAATTATTAAAATTCAACAAAGAGATATATTTTAAATTTTAACTTTTTGTTTCCAATAATCTAAGAAATATTAATCACATACAATAATTAAATATTTTTAATAATTTAACATTTTAGAAAAGTTTAAAAATTTCAAAACTGTTCAATGCTTTAAAATTGGGAAATAATGGCTTGTCAAACTAACCTATTATTTTCAGAATCAATATAATAGTATAATTTGAATATAAAACAAAAATTAATTTTACTGTGACAAAACTGTTTACGACTTCTACTCATACTGTAAAAAGAATGAAAGATAAATATATAATATAGTGGCAGTCAAAAACACATTCTTAATATGTTAAAATCCTGTCCCGATACAAATTTCAATGCATTTTCCAAACTGTAGCTAAAAACAATTATATGTTTATTAGGCCAGAAATTATTTATATTTAGATATATTTTTCCTTATTAAGTACATAATGAATAATGGCAAGATAATTTGTAAAATCCTGAAAGATTTTAATGAAGAAAAAAGCCAGACATAATTTTAGATAGTTAGAAATTTAATTATATAATACACAAATATGCATGTTTTAAAAGAAATAAGTTGGCTAAGAAAATGAAATTTACTAAAAATTTCCTGAATAAAGTAAATCAGATTTCATCCTCAAATACATATAATTGTAAGAAAAGGTTTTATTCAATTTACAATTAGTTACAAAAACCTTTTTATAAAAAATAATTTTAACAGGTATAAATAGCAAAAAATATCAAAGAAGTATAAGAAAGACACATACATGTCGTTTACAGAAATGTCACAGTGTGATATTTTTCGAAACACGGCACTGCACACACACACAGTCCAACATTACAGTCTTTACATTGAAAACGAGTTTTTGATGTTTAACGACTAAATCGTAAATATAAGAAACAACAGTCAAATATCACGAGTGCAGACGGCGCTCGCTGATATTTGAGTGAGAAAATTACAGCAGCATAAAAATGCGACCTCGTTTGAATTATATCGTATGTGCATATTTGGAACTGTTTAGCGTACTCGAATTAACTCAAGTGCACACGTCAAGGGTTTATATTGCATTCTAAGTCAACACGGTGGCTACTGATGAGCGACTACGTAATTTTGAATCGCGGTTAAGTGACGAGGACGATAACTGAGCTGATAACTCTTCTTCCAAACTTCCACATCACACCAACGTGAGGACTTTTGACCTCGACGTGTTTAACGTGCATCAGCTCCTCTTCAACGCTAAACTTTTGTGATACCAGCGCTCGAACACTGGACACGAGTTCATAACCATGACCATCAGGATACCGTGGCCGCAAAAGAAATTAGCAAGTTTGAAAGAAATGTAATGGAGAAGTATATTTGAAGAAATAACTTCAAAACTTAACGAAAAACCAAAATATCAAAATTTATTTTAGGAATAATAGTGAATATAACTTCGTACACCTAAAGCCACTTTACGCAGTGTATTTTGAAAGTGAACGTTTCCCCTTTTAGAGAAACTTACTATAATTATGTCAAATTCCTTTCATTTTGCTCTAAGGGGATCCCCGAAACAACGTAATTTATTTGAAACACAAAATTACTTATGGTTGAATCTTATACAATTCCCTACAAAATGAATGAAAACCCTTTTTTATCATATAAATTGTGTTTGAATATGAGATGGTTAGTTAATAAGAACATTTAAAACGTGTCGGCAATCTATGGACCTGTGGCACGTGGTACAATTCGTAGTTAAGGCATACTTAAAAATATTAGAAGTCGAATATATATATATATATTATAACAATATATATATATATATATATATATATATATATATATATATAAAAAATTAATCTAATGATAATTTTAAATATCCAAAGAATTATTAGTATTTATGGTAAATATATGTTTTTCAACTGAGTATGTGAGACACGCATAAATATCTTTTTCGAAATTCCAATGCAGAATTTCAGTGGAGCTAATACAAAATTTCTAGTTTTGCATGGTTAAGATTATAAAAATGTCCAAATTTTAACACAACCTTTTCTTCAGTCAACCACTAATGAAACATGAATGATGAGGGATTATGCATAAATATATATTTTTTAAACTTAAATTTAAAAACCATCTTTATATTTATTTATATGCGCAAATGTTAACTGTAAATTTGTCCAGATATATGCTTTTAAATACTCTTTATTTAAAGATTCAAGTTCAAAAATATAAACTTGAAGTTAAAGTTCTCTTTGAATGAAATTAATGTTCAGACATTCAAAATTCAAATATAATTTGTTATGTAAACAATACAAAACAAGGGATTCTATGTAAGATGCCCTGAATATCTGGCTTTAAAATTATGAAAAACTAAAAGATTTAAATAGGGTTTTTTTTTAACAATACATATAAATTTTTTGCAAATAATGTAATACAGAAGCTTAAAAATTATTCATGTTTAGAAGTGTCCGAAATTTTAAAAGATTTTAAATTTTGAACCTTTTTTTTTCTTTGACACATAACAAAATAATCATTTTTTAAAAAAAATCCCTGACAGTATGGATTAAAATAAGAAAAATGAAACAGTAAATTATCCTCAATGTTTTAATATATAATTTGAATTTAAATACTACAGATATTTTTTAAAAAACTTAGACATACATTATAAAAACTTAATTCCATTTGAGAATTTTAAGGTAAAGAAAAAAATGAGAATTCTCAACTCGTTGACTTGCGATTATTTCCCTACATTTTAGGGTTTAAAGAAATTCTTCAAGGAGATTTTTACGATTGCTACAGAAACCGGTCTCCCCGTGAGCCATAAAACTTCCCCTCAATGCCCATTGTGTCTCCCCGACCGTCTCTAATTATCTTTCAAGATCGTAAACCATTAAAGGGGGAAAAGAATTCGGAAAAAACTCGACTTTAACGTTTTTGAACACATTACTTGAGGGGGAAAAATCTGTTTGGTTCATATTTGGTGAGTCCCGGCCTTACGAAAAATTCAGTGTGGTCCGTTTTTGAAGCCTCTCTAGTAGGGCGGAAAAATCCGTGCTGTCCGAATGGAGCGTTAAAGCGTATGTTTTTAATTCTAAACTCTTATATCAGTGAACATATCTCATGTATGACTACAAACAGGGAAAGAAAAAACGCTGCGGTAGCCCTGTGGTCAAGGTATCGGATCATGGCCTGCATGTCATGAGTTCGAGCCCAGTACCAATAAAAGATCCGCCGTGTGGGGCAGCGATGCACGTTAAATCTGTCAAGAGTTGAAACGTCCTCCCGTTGGTGTGGTGTGGTAGTTAGGAGAGGGGGTACCAGGTCAGGTGTCGTCCACGTCATTTCACCATGGTTTAAAATTACGTGGTTCGTCACCAAAAGCCCTCGTGTAGCTGAACAGTGCGACGTTAATATTCGTCTACTCACTCACGCTCTTAGAACCAATTTTTAGCATGTATATTGCTGGAGCTCATCTGTAGAGGGAGCTATGAAAGAGCATATATGTCAGGGTGTTGTGGCGTATACACCCACACACTCCAGAGTGAGACTCACTAATTGAAGGTACGCTGCCTTTATTGAGTTTCCCATATTACTGAGTATTTAATCTAGCGTATAACACTAGTCTGTTTTAAAGTGTATAATTAAGTCATGTTATGTTTCTAAAGGAGTGTGTGGAAGTCAATGATTTTGAGTAGTGACTGAATTATTCCATCCTGACTTGAGAAGCAGTGCTTCTAAAACTCTTATTAGCTGCGACCCAATTTTCATTAATAATTTTCATCGAGTCCCCCTGTGTATACAACAATGCATTGAATGCAGCAATAATGTGCACTATGACGCTTAAGCAGCATTTTCCCTATCTCCGTAATGTTAAAAATTACCAAGTTTAAGGAACATTTTTTAAAAATTGGCTGGTTGTACAGTCATGAATATTTTTGTGTATTCATTGTATTGTTTTTATTATTTTAATGGGAGCATTTTTCAAAATTTTGATTAGTTTTTTTAAAATTCATATGTAGAGTAACACGTCAAAAATTTTAAAACGATGAAAATTCTTGTACATTTTTAATCCATAAATATTTTTTGAATAATGTTTTTGCCAAAATCTCTCATTAAAATATTTATTTGTATAGTGTTAACATATGTGCAAAGTTTCAAGGCTGTAAAATAAGTAGGTTTTTCAAAAAAATGTTCCTTTTGTGTTGAAATTTACACTTTGAGAAATAGTGATTTAAAGTAAAAACTTACTATTAACTAATGCATACCAGAACTATAACTTGGATTGCTAGTGTCATCTGCAAGATCATCTTGCCTACATTTTAATTGTTTGTTTTTAATTCTGGCTTCTTTGGTTCATTGTAAAACTGACTATTCTGCTTTCCTAACACGGATGATCTACTTTTTGCAATGCTCGACATTGGTAAAATGCAGGTGTTGAATGTTTAATACATCTAAAACTTTCAATTTGGTAATGAAGCTTTGATTATATAAGTATATAGCTTCATGTACTATAGTTTTTGAAGTTCCCAATTGTAATGTTTTTGGAATTATACACCAAAAAACTATTTCCGCTTTCACTAATATTTTGAGTTTTATCAAGCAAGCATCCAGATAAATGTTCAAGATTAGTGACCTCTAATTGTTTATGTAATTCCTAATTACAATAGGTAAGTCGTGTTTATGCTTGTATGTGTAACCTTTCAATGTGGACATATTAAATCTACACCACAAGTCACATCCCATGGGGCATAAACCGTGTCGTAGATTCAAACCTGTGAACATTTTATCAAAAAATTATAGCCCATATAGCTTGCCTTATGGCTGACAAATTTTCCCGAGTTGTTTTGAACAGCCAAAACATAGCAACTTTGCAATTTGTTTATTTCTGCATCTGTCAAGCCATTTTCCTAGAGATTTTTTGTCTTTAAGCTTTCTGTCTTTTAATTTTATTTTTAAGGCCCTAAGTCATGTCCCCATCATTTTCTCAACATGATTAACACATTCTAATTGTTCAATATTGACATATCTTTAGATTCTAAAACTGATTTGTATGCTTTAGATTTCCCATATAGTCCAAATATTGTGTATATCGTAAATTGTGTAATGTCTGCGAGTGATGAGAGATACAAAAAAAGTGCACCTCTTCAACTTCCATTCCCCTACTATTTTCAATGTAACTTGCCGAACACTCATTGCTATGTACATCGCTGTTAAAATTACACAAACATTTCTGCGATAATATTTTAGCATCAACAACTTTCCCAGTGTCCAAACTAACTGCCGTAACAACACCATTTAGAAATATATAGCTCATTTTTAGCCAGGTACCATTGATAGCCACTGGTACATTTGGTTATTCATTATTAAATATTGTTTCGGCAGCAGCTAAAGCCATAGACACTTTGGTTACTTTCTCTGTCACATTATTTAATGTATGCATGGAATCACAAAACCACTATGGTGTAAGTGACAAATGCATAACTCCGCAAAATATTTTTGCAACTGCTACTTTTTAAATAGACCTCATAGCATATGAAATTCTATTGTGTCCACTTCATATAATTTTGTACCTTTTTTGATTAACTACTGTTTTAGAAAACCTGGTAATAAGAAATGTTTGAATAAGACCACAAAAGTTACAACATATTAACAATTTTGTATATATATAGCCAAACCCTAGATTTGGTGACCAAAATTTATGTGAATACCTTGGTTTTTACATTAATTTTATGTAATTAATGTTGTTTCAAAGCACAAAAGAACAGTATAATGTCAGGAATTTTACAGAAACATTCAAATGAATTTAAAAAGAAACATACTATTAAACTTACCTAACTTAGATTTTAAAGCTGATTTATTTATGTTGAAATTGTCTGACTTATCAACATTTAAATCCATAAAAGTTTGGAATGTTGTACATTTCTTTCCAAACTCTTTCGTTTTTTAAACATTTTATTACTTAACAGACTTTAAAAAACGTTTTGTAAATGTTTTATTAATGTTTTTGATGCAAAACACTATTGAAAACGATTGCAGAAATCCGTTGCATTTAAGGAGAGGTAAAAATAGGCTGTAAGTAAACAAACATCTATAACTATTCACTTCACTTCTTTCCTGGATAAGCTGCTGATCAAAATAAATTCTTTTAATCAATTTAAACCATTTGATAAGGCTGAAAAGTAGCATGTGTCTTTTGTTTTGATTTGAGAGGGCGTGGCAATCAGCGGTTTTGGGGTTTGACAGATGTAAACAACTTTTTAAAAAAATATTAAAAATACTTCTAATTAAGCTAGAGCAAAAATTTAAACTGCATTAGAAAAAGAAAAAGAATGGTATTTTATGTTTCAATCAAAATTGAAAAATCGATTATTTAATGGATTTTCGTGAAGTGACCCCCCTAAGATACAATACGACTTTAGTTTTTAACTGCAGAAATTTTTCAAGGTAAGTATCATGTTTTGTTAATGACAAACCCGTGGAAGTCACAAGTACATATTAAACCTATTCTTAACTTAGTATTGATAAATTAATTATCATGTATATTGTGCAGTACTAATACATTTATAAGTATCTTATGACAGTGTAAATAAGTCAGAATGTGTTTTGTTTTGCTTGCTTTCAGTGAAGTAATAATTTTTGAATCTTTTATTTCCGAATTTTCGATATGCCTGCGCTCCCTTGTAAGGTTAACACCTTCCGAGAAGGGTGCATCCCACAGAAAAACGCGGATATACCGCATAAAAAAGATTCACACAAAAATAAAATCGCATAAGAACAGGTTTTATTGTATATTACTTAATTAAAATTAATAAAATGACTCGCGTGTTAAAAGTAATTTCTGTTATACGTTATCTGGCCAAAAGTATTCGGACACCCAGTGGTATGGACTTAGGAGGACTACTGAGGCACATATTAATATGATGTTGGTCCCCCTTTTGCATGGATGACAGCTTGCACACATTTGGGAAGACTTTCCACCAATTTTTGATAGGTGACCATAGGAATTGCCTTCCAGGTGTTCATCACAGCTGAAGGGAGTGCCTGCAGTGAGGAGGGTCGATTTGGCTGGCTACGTAATCTGCGCTCTAATTCGTCCCAAAGGTGTTCTACAGGATTTAGATCAGGGCTCTGAGAAGGCCAGTCGAGTTTTTGAACACCCATTTCATCAAACCATGTCTGTGCAAGCCTCGATGTGTGAATGGAGCAGTTATCCTGCTGGAAGAGAAACTGGCCTTCCCCGAAATATTGCCATAGAGTTGGGAGTGCAGCATTGTTCATAATGTCCACATATATCTCAGAGTTCATGTTTCCAATCACAGGAGCTAACGGACCCAGGCCAAACCACGAGAAACACCCCCACACCCTTATGCTTCCACCACCAAACTTAACATTTAGCACAATGCAGTCGCTAAAGAAACTTTCGCCGGCAATCGATGATTCGCATTCTGAGGAGTGATGTTTGGCTTATGAGCGGCTGCACGACCATGGAATCGCAAGTTTTTTAACTCTGGGCGGACAGTCCTGCTGCTAGCACTAATTACTGATGAATTTTGGAACTCCTGAGAAATGTCCACCAACAAGGACTTGCGATTTTGTTTAGAG
Source organism: Trichonephila clavipes (assembly GCA_019973935.1). Classification (NCBI taxonomy): domain Eukaryota; kingdom Metazoa; phylum Arthropoda; class Arachnida; order Araneae; family Nephilidae; genus Trichonephila; species Trichonephila clavipes. Next base: position 203,314 of record BMAU01000327.1, on the reverse strand, counting down.
TTCTGCGGCTGCATTCACCAAGTATTTTCGGTCTACCGGTTCATTTTTCTGCCGTTTAATGCCTCAAAGTTTCCACTTCACAATTACATCATTGACAGTAGATTTACACTTCTGTAGAATGTCCGCAATCTCACGAACTGACTTCCCACAAAGGTGGCATCCCACTTTACTGCTGCGATCGAACTCACTAAGCTCCTTTTACTTACTTATTGGCTCACAAACGCATGAATACAATCTGACAAACCACTACCAACACTTTTATAGCTTTCAATTACGTATCAAATTGCGTCACTCAACTGAACCACTTTTTTAAGGGGTGTCCGGATACTTTATATATATACATACATATATATATATATATACATATATATATATACATATATATATATATATATACATATATATATATATACATATATATATATATACATATATATACATATATATATATACATATATATACATATATATATACATATATATACATACGATGAATATTACATATATATATATACATATATATATATATATATATATATATATATATATATATATATATATATATATATATATATATATATATATATATATATATATATATATATATATATATGTATATATATATATGTATATATATATATATATATATATATACATATATATATACATATATATATATATATGTTGTACATATTAAACTATTCCACGCGTATAGCTGTGGCTCAGTCTTTTTTAACAAGAAAAGACATATATATATACATATATATATATATATGTATATATATAATAATATATATATATGTAATATATATATATATACATTTTCAGTATGTTAAATAATTTGCATTGCACTAGCAAGATCTTTTATTTTCAGTAAAAAAAAATTGCACGTATAAAAAAAATGTATATATTACGAAAAACTTTCCTAAACTGATATTTATAATTTGTTAACCAAATGCTTGAAAGTTATTACAGCTTATTTTTGTCCTTATGGCATGTTATGAACCTCTCTCTAAATTTATTTACATTGTCTTTAAAGTGGCGACCTCAAGTTTGAAGATAAATTTTAAATGGCTCCACTCTGGATTCATTGAGGGAATTGGGTTAGTTTTACAATGCTTATGGATATTTTTATTAAATCAGAGGTGTGTTCTCAAATGCACATTTATCCAAACAATGTCACTTGGAAACATCAATTGTATTTCCTGATGTCATATAGGAAATGTTTTGATTCCGCAGTATATCTAGCAAGCAAAATTTGTAATGGCTCTGTTCTCTGATTTGGAGGCAGTTTAATTTTTTTTTCAGTGGTACAAAACATTCCTTTGGTTTCTCCCTTAAAGTCCAGAACATTGCAATAAGGACACACTTCCATGATTGTGTAAATGAGAACATGCTGCCTGAACCTAGAATCTTCCACTGGGTTGTACCGTAATGCAAGTTGACTGTTATTGTGTGATTGCTCACCACAAAGTCATGTTTGACGCAGATGTGCTGTTTTTGGTTAACATCTTTCTGATGTTGTAAAACACGAATGATGTGCTCGCAAATGAGCTTTTTCAAGTCTGGCTGCATGTTGCTTTGCTGCACCCTCAGCCTGTCTTTGTGACATTCTTTTGTGTGCTTTTCTCGTTTGCTGATATCCATTCTTTCTCAGTTTGATGTGCAATTACACTCATTGTAGTACTTTTGCCTTGCAAGTATGACAACCTAAGTTTGATTTCCCGCAAGGCATTATTTTTATCTAGTGAAGCCAACTGACTGCACTTAAAAAGAAAAAAATCAAATGAAGCATATAAAATTTCTTAAAAACTTAAACTTAAACCTCGCAGAATAAATATGGCGGCGTTCACGCAATCATTCGCTTAGCGATGAGACCTTTAAGACTTTTTAAAAATCTGTTGTTACGCTGTCCCCCTCCACTCGAAAAAGATCAGCAGTAAGAAAGTAAGTGCTGTTTTTATATTTTTTATCTCAAATGTTTAATTTCTGTATTGCTTACATATATTTTCATTATGCATCCACCTTATCCCGCTATATTTCCTTGCCACAATTGTCGCTTTCGCTTGGCACCATCTTGTTCCGGCTTGGCGCCTTTTTTGGTTTGTCGCCAAGGGTGTGGGCTCTCCTAGGATTTTACCGCTTATTTTCAGGGCATAGAAGATTAAATAAAGACGTAAATATAGCTATAGTGCTCCACCACATAGAGGTCAATCCTATTAGTGAAACGCTAATTATAAAGTTATACATTAAGTGGTTCATGAAGTGTTGAAAAATGGCAACTACTGCTCTAAAGCAGGAACAGCAGACAATTTCTGTATATATACAGACATTGAAGCAACACAAAATGTCTACTCATAAGCATTGTAAAATTAACCCTTTCACCTCAAGAAGAGTCATTTAATTTGTTTTCAAACTTGGCACCTCTTCTATGGAGACAATGCAAATAATTTTAGATTCATACCATGACAAAAAAACCATAATAACTTGGGAGTATTCTGTTAACAAATTACAAATGAAATAAATCTGTTTAGAAAAGTTTTTTTAATGTATATTTCCACATTTTTTTATAAAAAAAAATCATACCTCAAGTGCAAGCAGTTAAAGATATTAGAAATGTGTGCTTTTCTCTTTTTCTTTCTTTTAACCAGACTGAGCCACAGGAAAACATGATTGGGTACAGCTAGCTAGCTATAACAAACTTAAATGATAAAAAGCTATCAAAAACCAATTATTAACAACAAATTATCATTTTCATAAAATCACCAAAAAAAGTTGCGAACAAAGGTTCTTGGGTACTGTTGCAACTATATCAACCACGATTTTGTTCGCATCATACACGGTGAATTGGCAATTAAGTGCTAATGTTGCCAATATGGTTGCGATAATACATAAATATCAAAACAAACACAAAATATACATCAGAAAATCTTAATTTTTTCATTTATATTTCACAGTAACACCAAATAAAATTTTGAAATTACACAAAATAGATATTTCGTGAGTCTAATGTTATTGCCCCAACTATTAAAAACTACAATAACTATTTCGTGGAAAAATTCACTACCAAGTGCAAAAAAGTATTATTATTGTGCACAAACAGGCATAGAACATTCTTCCCTTATTGAATGCATATTGCAGTATTTGGCGATGTCTTGATTTTAGGTAAATGGCCGACTAAAGAAAAAATATAAGTACCATAAAAAAATTATATATTGATTTAATTTAGATTCATTGGAGAAAGATAAAATACCGTAAAGTCCGGCATATAATGCACACCCATACTTTCAAGCTGCAAGTTTTAAATTTTAGGTATATTCGCTATATAATGTGCACCCCTTTTTTACGAAGAAACCTGAAATGTATAAATGCAATGCTGTTATGTTTAGTAGCAATTTATTCAAGGTGTTTATCTAAGCAATTGCAAAAATAGTATATACTTTTAGAACTACCACCTTTTAAGTTCAATAAGAATGTCATGTCTTTTAAATAAATAGTATTTCGAAATATTTTATAGAAGTTTAACTTTTTTATGCTCATTTATTTTTTAATTTTTAAAGCCCTCATTTTTATACCCAGCGTATATACTCACACCTGTAAATTTCGATCTTATTTTTGTGTTTAAAGTGCGCGTTATATGCCCGGATTTTACGGTAGGTGGAAGATTTTAATCGGTATACTACTCGCTAAACACATACATAGTGTACAGAATTAAATTTAGTATTTTATATATAAAAAATTATCCAAAATAAATATTCTGTGCTTAAAAATAAATTGAAAAATGATATACAATACGAACAGTAATTGACATAAAAAAGCTGAACTATCTTTACCAACGCGAAAGTAAAATTTGAAAAAATAATTACAAACTTATGACAACCTGCTTCCTCAACATGTATTTGAGCCCTCTGTCTGTTTTTGCTCATTCACTAATGCTTACTCTAATTTGATCAGCATTTATCCCTTGCACTGCGTTTGCTTGGCCAGTATGAGGACCTAAGTTCGAGTTTCTGCAATACAGTTTTATGTACTCAAGCCGATTGACTGCAGTTAAAGTGAAGGTTTAAAAAAAACATATGAAATTACAAACCAGCTCTAAGTAGGCCTTATCAGAATTCCTTTGTGGTCCTTTTTTCAGATATGAGCACCATGTAAGTGGAATTGTAATAACATTCGTTGGGGCTCCTGCATCATTGATACAGCGGTAGCTCTACGTCCCTGACAAAAACAAACCATAATAACTTCAGTATTTTTTTTAACAATTTACTAATGGAATCTGTTTAAGAAGGTAATAATCTTATAAAGCAATGAAAAACAAAATAAGGTGCAATATTTTGATGACTCAAAATCAGAAAATCTTAGTTTTAACATTTGTATTTCAATACTAACATCAAATGAAAGGTACTTACGTATTATCGCAACCTATTAGCGATATTGTATAAAAACGAAGCACGATTGCCAATTCCGCGCGTTCAACATCTGCGAAAATGGAATGGCCAACTTTGCGAGTTATCATTAAAAGTTGGCGATTGTTGCGATAATACGTAAGAATCAAATGAAGTTTTAAAAGTTGTCTAAAAAAGAAAAAAAAAAAACATTCCTACTAAAAACTCCGTCGATTAATTTCGTCACATTAAAATATCTTCAAGTGGGAAAAAAATATTGTTTCCAAACATTGAATGTTATATCGCGGCATTTTGCTACGTCTGTTTATTTCAGGTAAATGGTTGACGGAAACTATTTGGTAGAAAAATAAGTAGCGTACAGAAGTCAATTATGTTAGTTTCATTTTCGCTTAATAAAGAGAAATTAATTTCGCTTAAAATTACAGAAAAAAACACGATGTAGAATTTAATCAAAGTCGTAAACATCCCGCGATAATGCTATCGAACTGTTGCCAAACCTACAAAACAAAATTTTAGTTCTTGAAAGAATAATTTTTAAAAAGATTTATTCGAAAATTAATCCCAATTACGCATCAAAGGACAATAGATATATAAATATGACAACGCATAAACATAACCATAGAAGAGTTATACAATAATTTCGAAAAATCTAAGCGTAAAGTTTAAATTTTCGCATTCAGAGCGAATCGTGACGTCGTATGACGTCATAACACAAAAATCACTTAAAAATTAATTTTAAAAATTTAGAGAGAATTTCAAAATAAAAAGTACATAAGATCCTGACCAGAGACAAATGCAACGTTGTGTCAATATTTCAGATTAATCCATGCAGAACTTTTTGAGTATGCGCGCATACACAAACCAACACAACATTTTTATATATATAGATATATATACATATATATATACATATATACATACATATATATATACATATATACATACATATATATACATATATATATATACATACATATATATATATATACATACATATACATATACATATACATACATATATATATATATATACATACATATACATATATATCTTTCACGTAAGTATTTTATGAGCTTTGTATAAATAATGGTTTGAAAATATAGGTTATTATTCTATTGAAATATCTTAGCAAGAAGCGATCTATTACAATCGATTGATTGTTTTTTCAGCTGAAACGATAACCATTTACCATGCTCCATATTGATATCCATATTCTACATCAATCATCTGTATTTCTTAAAAATGTGTGGTTTAAATAATGTCGTAAAATATGCATGCTTCTCCGAAATAATAAAATGTAATAAATTTTTATAGATAAGTGTTATACTTATAGAGAGTTAGATAAAGCCCGTTTCATTATCATACGCGAAGCATAAAAAAGTCATAGATTTTATAGATTACAAAACGCGTTTGTATTTGTTGAAAAACGTAGGAATATGTTTGCCATAAAATAAAAGTACCATTTAGATGGGAAATTATTTTCAACTTTCAGTTTTAAACTCATTTTATTTGTGTTTTATTGCTTTGTATTTATTTACGTTTCTGAAGATTTAAATTTCCCGTTATTTGTACATAGTGTTCAGAAACGTTTGAATAAAGATTTGGTTTATCAATAAAAAATGTCAAATGCATGAAATTAATTAATAAAAATACGATAATGTTAACTCAAATTTTGTAAAGGAATGGTTGTAGTTTTTAAGTTGAGATAATTGAATCTAAATTTAAATTTTTAATGCCGTTTTACACGTTCCTGACTGTTAAATGCAATAAACCGGAAAAACAAATTTAAAACTAAAACTATATGTGTTAACAATAATACTATACTGTTCGAATTAATTGGAACAAGCATTTTTTTTCTTGTCTGAGTTGGTGTGGGATTACCAATTACATACCGAACCACTTCAAACCAGTTATATATCTGTTCAGAAGTAATGTGGCGGACCTACCATCTACTCGTTTGATTGGTTTTAGTGTATTAGTGTTTCAGTTGTGAGCCTTTCAGAATGGTAGCTGTTGGTTATAATTTTGCATTCTACGTAACACATGTGGCTTTTGCTTGTTCAGAGACAGATATCACTCTGAGGAAGCGTTCTCTAATAATCGCTCTTAATGAACAAACTTCTATGGCTATGAGAGATATAGCTACGGTAGTTGGTGTAGGAAAATCAAGCGTTTCAAGAATTTTAAAAACATTTCAAGATTCCTGATCATCGTCTGCAAAAAGAAAAGGAACATGTGGGCTCAGACGGATAATTACTCCAAGAACTGATAAATTCTAATAAGAAATGGCAAAATAAATCAAAATAAAGCAAGAACAGACCTTCGAAGGATTTATTGAATTAAGGTGTTTAAGTGAGTACCTCAACTGTAAAACAAGAGTTCTGACACTTAAACGTAAGGTCATTTCTAACTCAGAAAACGATGAAAAAACGTTCAACATAGGACAAAAATACTGACCCTGGACTGTTAACGACTAGAAGAGGGTACTTTCTAGTGATGAAACGTATTTATTTGGGAAGGGATACAAATCAAGTGTAGTTAGGTGGAGTGAAGTTGAAACTCTGCTGCCAGATCATATCCAGCAGACTAAAACACCCTTCTAAACAGATGTGTAGAGTTTTTTCTTCACAACAAATGTCACTGAAGGCTTAGTTCCTTTTAAAAACATGATAAATTATGTCAAATTCATAGAAATATTGCTCAGTAGAATTGTTCCATCCATCGTAATATTTTACTGAACATTTCAACATAATTTAGCTTCTTGTCCCAATTCGAAATAGATCCGGACTTTTATGCGGGAAAATAAAAGTGCTTAATTTTCTTTGAAATTCACCAGACCCAAATTTTATTGAGAATTTATGACATATTCTCAAGAATCGTTTAGCTAAGAGGAGTTGCACGACAACATAAGAAATAATAAAAAGTGCTATACAAGCGTGATTCCGTGATGATGAAGTAAGGTTAAGAACATGTGAGCAGCACTAGTGAAAACAATACCAAGACTAGTTGAAGAAGTCATTTCTGCTGTAGAAAGACATACTTCATACTAATATAGAGATTTTTCTGTCTACTTAAGGAATGTAATGATTAAAAGTTAGGGTTTATCAAAAATATTTTTTTTACCATTTGTCCCAATTAATTCGAACAGTATAGCACAAAGCTAAACAAGAGCTCCTTATATTGTACCTTATAAAAATTTATTTTTATTGTTTTCTTTGAGGTTTTTATAGAGTAATTGAAGAAACAGATTATTCAAAAAAATAAATTTTATATGTAGAAGAGTGACTGATGTAATGATTTTCATTATTTATTTAACTGTTTTCTACCTATTGGTATTCCAGTCCCTGGACTAACTAAAGCTACATAACACCTCCTCTTCATGACTTCGTTGATCCATGATATTGAAGCTGTATCGTCCATCGTAAACAAATCAGACATCGTCATCGTAGACAGAATAATCAGGGACGCGCTCGAGGCTTAGTCAGTTGACCTCGTTCAAGAAATAAGCTACATCTTGATCAACTTAAGGTATCCGACTATCCTAAAATCATGATTTTTCTTAAAAATTGACAAATTTCTGTTATGCTTTTATTTTTAAGCAATCTTATTAGCTTTTTTTTATAAAAATACCAAGTTTTTTTATTTTCCATTTACTAGAGCAAAAACTATAAGTGTTTTAGTAGATGCAATCGCCGTAACTTTGCATAAGATATCAAACTTTAAAATGCGTTTTTCTCGAAAAACTCAAACGGGGACAGTGATTGCTCAGTTTTTAAAATAATGTGCTGAAATTTTTTGTGTATGTTTTGTATAACAGTAGAAGTGTTTTACCTTTTAGATTTATCAATCACTGTTTTATTACACAATTTACAGTTCTTTATGTGAATATAATCACTATTTTTTAAAGTAATTTCATATAACAACTAAGATAAAGTGCTCTAATTTTTGTAAAAATTAAAATATCTCTTATCCTGAAGGTCATTTCAAAAAGCTATAACAAAGTAATCCACCAAGATTGAAAAATTGAGAATTTGTTCATTTACTATTTGTACAGAGCGGGCCCCATTTATGTAATGTTTTGCCAATTTTTACATATTTTTCTCATTTTTGTAGTAATAATTTATTTTTATCTTCTTAATTTTAGCTTTATTTTCTTAAAGTGTACTAAATAAATCTAAACCACCCCAAAAAATATCCATATCTCCATTTTTTTTTTAAAAAAAGGTTGTCGCAAGTAGTCGGATACCTTAAGGCATATTTCGAAGAATCACAAAATCCCTCCTCAGTGGATTCCATCGCACGTTAACTTGCACGGCAATGACCTTGCGGGCAAAGTTACGAAGGAAGGCAGCAAACAACAAAAACTCCCTCTACTTTTTCTTTAACTTCTCAAGAATTCTTCATACTTCAAAAATTAGATCTCATAAAAGAATAAATGAAGACTCTTACTCACATTACTGGCACCAAAGTAAAATGCCTGTTTTTTCTATTTCCCTCTCCTGAGATGATGTTCCTCCAATGCCATTGCACGTCTGTCTAGTACACATATAAATAGTCAAGTTCTGTGGAAATATACTAAAACCTTTAAAACGTGTAACAAATGTCATGTTCAACAGTCTTCATACAAGCACATTCTGGACTGTGCCTGGGCCTTTCTCGATATTTATATTTCTCCACTTCTTATGCTCGATTTCATCAGAATCAAACGACTATCTTTTCTGACTTCGTCAGACCTTGAAGGATTAGCAACATAATATTTAACATTCTATATAGATTTCATTTTTTTTAATTTAAAGCAACATAACAAAAACTCGTACTCACTTTCATTTCATTTATTCCAGATGTCGCTCGTTTGCTTTACATTTTCACATTTACCTCAAGTTGAAATTAACATATTTAATTCATTTTTATTTATTTTGCATGTTTATTTTAAGGCCAGGAAAATATTTATCTAGGTAAAAAGAAGCAGCTGTACTGTAATTCTGACATTCACGGTAAGAGTAATGCGATTTAAAAAGCGAGGAAGAATTTATTCAATTTTTTTTTTCAATTGAAAAATGACTATTGTAAAATATAGACAATAACCTTTCTTTTCACAAAAAGAAAATCTATCAAATTTAGCAACAAACTTATAATCGAAATTAACCTAGAATACGTAAGCCTCAAACAACAGAATTTTTGCAGAATATTGACGAGTTGAAAAAAGAAGCTTTCTTGGAAATTCTTACAATAATTTTTTTTATTTATTCTCTTCATTTGTGACATAAACCAATTTAATTTATCAAAATATTTGAAATCAATATTCAGACCACTATTGCATAAAATAATTAATAAAATGAAAGTATAACCGAAGTATTACACTTCCTGGTAAACTAACCCAAGCTTTGGGGAAGCAAGCAGTGAAATTTTTGTGTCGAGGACGCATAAAGACGAAAGCAGTTTCTTAAAAATGACTTTTAATAATAATCAAGGATAAAGTTAATGTGCTCGTCACTGGAGCGATCAAAAACAATAAGTTGTCTAATAAAATCTTAGTTCAAAAAGTTAACATTACCAGACATCCTATTCGAATTGCCTTCTTACAGTCTAATTTTTAAAGCGAATTTGTCATCTTAAAATGATGGTGGAACATACTGCTGCATAGCCAACCAGCCGCTCTCGATTTAACAGCTAAAACACACTTCTTATATTCTTATATTTCCTTTCTTTCTCCCTGAAAAACTAACACGAGCCGAGTTTAAATAGTCGCTCGATTTGCATTGCAGTTGCTGCCAACCACAAATCACGAAACTTGCAAAAAGATCGGGCTTCAGTTTGTTTACTTTCATTGAGATCATGGATCGGGATTGGAAAAACAACACAAGGAGACCATAAAAATTCAGATCCGAAAATTAATATTTTGAATGGTTTTTCTTTTTAAATATCTAACACGAAGTAAGTATATTCTGTAAGAAAACTATGTATTGATAAATTAATTATATGGGAAATGAAGTAATTATTGAAAATAAAGCCAAAACATATTTAAAAAATAAGTAAATGGGGTTATTTTAGGACATAGAAATAAAATTCAGGCATTAGGAAGGAAACGGGAGCTTATTCACAAAGTGTGTGTGTGGTTAGAATTATGTAGAAAAAATCGGAACTATATATATACTCCTGCAAAAATCTAATTAATAAAAATAAAGGGGAAGCAGTTTCAGTATTATGTATATCTGAATATATATGAATTCTTGTAAATTTTTATTAAACATAAGCACACATTTATTATTATTACCTTATACTAGATTTGTGAATTAAAAAAAAAGTATCGAGGAAATTTTAACGCCCAATGCTTATCACTTTTATGTGTTTCACGAAACTACAAAAATTATACTTCACTCGGGTTTAATAAATATTCATAAAGGGGGAAATATATATGGAGCCATTTTCTTTTATATGCATTACCTCTAGTAGAGACATTACATGAACTACTTTCTTACGTTTATATTAATGTGCTTTCAAACATTACAAGTTAAAATAAATATGTCGCTATTCTATTATAAAGCTTTTAAATGTTTTTCACTTATTATAATTTGAGATATTTTTCTTTATATCTCTTTACAGAAAATAAATATGTCTACTGTAAATTCCCTCGATAATTAGATTTATATCATTCTAAACGATATTTATGATTTAAGTAATTAAATATTCAGTAAAAACACTACAAATGTGTAATAATGGTTATGTAAACCACATTTCTGAGGGAATTTAAAGTACACATTTGACATCATTATTCTGCAATACAGACCGAGATTAAATTTTCCCCCACTATTGAAAACGTAAGATTGCGTTACATAATAATGGTATGCTGAGAACAAAAATTGAGTCATTGTAAAATTTATATCATATTTTGTGTAATAAGTTAGTTTTGCAGTTTTGACTCCCAAGCGTGTTTATAACTTTGATTAAAGAAAAATCTCCTACTTTCAAAACAGAATTATTAAAATACAAAATAGTTCAATTTCTTATTACCGAAATAACATTTATTCCGGAAACATTAACGAGCATATATATAACCAGTGCTCTTAATTAGAATATTTGAATTTATTTTATCTATTCGTGAAGAACTTTATTACTTTTCAATTGGACAACAGAGTGAAAATACACCAAAGGATATGTTTAAAAATACTTATATCCTTCATTTTGAAAGGGACAAAATTAATACTAAATTTTAAGAAATTTACTATACACGGGGAGGTAAAGGGACGTTTGCTATTTCTCTTTCCAAGGTTTGGCATCAGCGCTTTTATTCAGATCTGAAAGAGGGGCAACATTTCTATACAATGTGTCACTCTTCTGTCCTCGTAGTCGTTGAAGTGTAGGAGACCATTCAACGGGGCAACTCCATTGTCTTTCTATACCAAGGAGGAAATGAGGACAGTGATTCACTTTTTGTTTCCTTAAAGTGTGGTACCTGAGCTAGATACTAGCCATCCCATCCATCACTATACCTGCAACGACGATGATCTTCAGTGGTTGACGTCGATTAACTACCCTATATTTCGACGTCACATAAAGAAGTTATACCCTGTGTGCAGTGACGGCGTAAGACCTGAACTTAATGTGGGAAAGATACATCTCGCGAGGCCCTCTGGTGGCGTAAAAAGAGGATTTATCAAATGAAAAACCAATTTTTATTCATTAAGAAAAAAACTCAAACATTTTACTCAGATTTCTTTGGCATATTAAACAATTATGAAAAACAAAATTAAAGAAACATAAATTTTCTACTTTTCAGTTTTGCTGAAATCCTTAATGATTGGTTCGTAATTTATTTTGGATGATATATCTGCTTCAATAGATAAAACTGTCAAAGCTGAAAGTCTTTTCTGACCCATTGTATTTCTTACATAATTTTTTATCAGCTTTGATTTGAAAAGCTCCTCTCAGCAAAAGTGGTACTTACGGGTATTATTAATATAATTCGAAAGACAATTTAAAGTTTTGGGAATATTTCTTATAAATCATTCTCTGTGGCATTTTGAAGATGTTTCACGTCTGTATTGATGTTGGGTAAATTTGAGATCATATTTTGTAATTCTTCATATAATTTGTAAGGTTTGAAGTCACTGCTCTCACCTGCATACAGGACTGTGTGTAACTCTTGACAGTTTTCCAGTATTTGCTACTTTGGGATATTTTTTAACTTGTTTAAGTCGTAGAGAAAACCAAAATTTTAAAAATTGTTGATTTAAAGACATAAATCTTGAATCCATATTGCTTATCACAGAATCAATCACGGTATTAAAAAAGTATGTTTCATGCCGGCTTTTGACAGACTATAGGTCGATCACCGCCTTCATAATCAAACATTCTTTTCTTTTTGGCTAACCTTTTATTTTTAAAATCTTTTGGAAAATCATAATTGCTTAACTTACGAGCGTCAGACAAGCATTTTCGTATCCGGTTTGTCGATACTCTTTGATCCAGCTATAAAATGTACGTAAATGTACAAGAGTAATGCATAAATGGGCTTGTACATATTGCCCTAATTTGCTTATGGTATTGACACGATTTGATAACTCATACCATACACGTAATAATACGATAAATTCTAAAGTGAATATTTCATTTAAAACGGAATCGCAATCACTGATTTAGTGTCGGATCGTTCCGTTTTTTTTTTTTAAGTTTTCAATGCATTCAACAACATCATCAAATTGTAGAAATGTGACCTTCACCGCCTCAATTCTGCTTCCCCCTCACCCCCTTGTGTCTGATAAAGGCTTAATAGTAAGCTTTAATTTATCTTTGATAATTTTCCAGCTTTTGCTGGAACTTGGAAAATAACAAAAAAAACCTTCTGAATGAAACAAACAAAAATATTTTTGTTGCCACTGACGAATTAGCTGCGACTATCAATAATAGATTTCAGCTATGACAACCGCAAGAGGTGAAAAAAAATTCCCTGGGATTTATATTTATTATTCGAGTTCTAAATCCACTCTTTATGCCTACTATATTTGCTTCATTGTTGTGCCCTTGTCCACGACAGTTCTGAATATCTGAGTCATTGTTTTCCAGCTCTCCCGGTATTGCAACGGTCAAATATTCTCCAGCCGTTTCAGTGACAGCAAGAAATCCGATCAAGTTTTCTTCTATATTACCAGCTGATCTAGTACAATATCTTAAGATGTCCGAAATTTGTTAAATTCTACTACAGTCTGTAGTGCAGTTGAGTAAAAAAAGAATAATATTTTGCCTCTTTTACCCTACCAATCACTTCACTGGTGACTGAGTTTGACATGATTCGGATCAATTCATTTTGAATATCGTGGCTTAGGTAATGGTGTGTGCAAGTTGTTTATTATCAGTGCGATTTATGTGTTCTCGTAAAGTAGGATCACATTAAGATATCAATTTAAATAAATCTATGAAGTTTCTAGAGTTCTTAGTGTCTTCGTCTGTTTTGAGAGATTCTCTGTGACCTCTTAACTTCAGATTATTATAGGCTAAGACATTTATAATATCAACTACTCTCTCAAACAAATTATACCAATGCTTTTGAGATTCAAAAATTCGCCTTCCGTTTTCTTCGTCTAATGTTTTTCCGTGCTTTATTCCTTTTTATAATGTTATTCATTAGAACAAATAGGCCATAGGCTCATTAGTATTCTCCTGCCTGTGTAAAATACTCTTAAGGGTTTCCTATCACATCATTCTTCCTGTACCATTTGAGTTTGTGAACTGCCAAATAGTCTGCATGTAAAACAGAAAACTTTATTTTTAGAACTATGAATAAACCAACCAGCGACGACGTTGATTTTCGCCGTTATTTAGTTTTGGCGAGAAATGAAAATTGGAAAAGGTCTGTGATCATTATATTTAGGATAATATTTCTCAATGTTATTTAACTGCTGTGTGGGATAGCTTTGAACTTTATGATGACCGGTGAGCATCTGTCATGGGAAACGTACACAACCGCGGATCAAAAGTGGAAAGTGCTTGTTTCACTATCGCAATGGCATCTCTGTTCACAGGAGAACTATAATCTGAATCTCTTCTTCTTGATTGTGATTTATGTAACTCAACGTGAACCCAGAAATCTCGGCGTCAGATTACGATTGGCAAGCTTTTGATCTTATTTCTGGTTCCGATATCCGTCATTGGGTATCAATAGTCGTTGCATCTGGAGTAACTTCCAAATTCAACGGAGACTTGGATACTGATAAATATTGTTGAGAAGTCGAAGGAACGGATCAATTTGATTCTTTACTGCCAGATTCAATCTGACTGAGAAATTTCATCATACCTGAACTTTAAACATGGTTGGATACAACTCTTTCTGCTTTTCTTTTTCTTTTTGCTGCACCAGGTTCCCATTTCCTTCCTTTATATCTATCTCTCTTAGTGTCTAAGCCTGATATGATTGATAAATTATGAAAAATGCCCAGTACCACTATTACTTATTCTCACACATCAAATGCTTTTAAAATTTATAATATGATATAGAAACATAAAGTGAGACTGCGTCTGCATATTGTTCTTTAATTTGATTCCTGATGATGGGAAGTCCCGAGCTATTCCCCGTCTCTGAAATGATGAGAGTGAATGAACCGTCTCTAAATATGAGCGGAAACGACAAAGTTGAGAAATTTTATTAAAAGAAAATTTTAAAAAACATGTTCACTTATTATTTATTCATGTGCTTCCATGCACCAGTAAATAGAATATTTCTCTCTTTATTAAAAAAAAGTCGATATATCAATTTTTCGATATCTTATGAGGAAAACAGATAGAGTTGAGAATTTTCTAATTTATTAGTTATAAATAAACCTGTGGCGGTGCAATTTTGGATTTTCCTTACTTTTCGTTTAATTTATTTTGGCTTTGAGGCGCGAGGCAGTTGCCCACACCGCCCACGCCTTATGCCGCCTTTGCCTGTGTGTGTTTGAAATTATCTCTTTTTTTCGTAGATCTCACTCCGTGGTTAACAGATGTCAACGTACTGTGCTTCCATGCGACGAATAATTTCCGCGGGTATCACTCCTTCCGCAAACAAAAAGCGAATCTTTGTTTTTCTTTCCTCCTTGGTGCAGATCAACAATGGAGTTGCCTTGTTGAACGGTCTGATGAAACAAGTACGATGAAAGACGAGTGACACGTTGCATAGAAATGTTGCCGGCTGTTCCTCATTCAGCTTTGGATACTAGCACTGCTTCCAAACTTTGGAAAGAGAAATGACAAAAGTTCCTTTAATTTTTGATACCCTTGCACTTTTTTTAACTGTCTTCCAAAAGTCTAACTAGTTAACTGTAATGAGTTCCGTAAGCAATCTGAACTAAAGAAAAGTCGATATAATACAAAACACCAAAAATAATTATAGATAAAACTAATCAATAAACGATTTATTTAATTATTTCGCTGACTTAAAAATTTTGAGTGTAAGATCTATTTAACTATAAAGTTCTAAATAATCAAAAAGCTCTTATCTGTAATTACCAAAAGAATTGCTGGCTCTCCAATGTCAATTCTCCAATAAACTCATGATACTCCTCAACGTAACAGAAGAAACGAATCCGAACGCAAATGACAGACCCACTATATGAATTTCTTTAACAGCAGATAGATGTCTAGATCTAGACAAAAAAATTCTATCCAGATCTAGAATAATTATCTTACTCTGGAAATTTAAATACGTGGGATTTCAAAAATTAAAGTAACAAGAGCTGTGAAGGGTGTGCAAATTATATGTATGAATAAAAGTCACTCTAAAGATAAGGCAAACAGTCACAATATACAGTGTCTGTAGATGCAGCTGGTTCTACAATATAGCCTAAATAAATCTCAGTTGGAAACAGGCTGCTTTGACGGAAACATGATCCGCGATTAAAGTAAGCAGTATGACTGTTTTTGAGGTGTGGCAGTTGTGCATAGCCTTCGATAAAAGAAAAAAAAATGTGTGAAATGAAGTAAAAGTGGTTTCTGTAGGAGGTATTGGACTAACGTCCTTACATTCCTGATTTTGCACCAAGTGACTCTTTGGACCTATAAAGAAACACTTAGGAGGCTATGATGTGGTTCAGTATGCCATTTTCGCGTGGTTGCTCAGTCGTGACACTGATTTCTACGATGCCAGTTTGAATGGTTTGGTGTACCGATGTAACAAATGTTTCGTTAAGTATGGTGACTGTGCAAGGAAATACTATGTACGTTTGTCTTCTTACACTGTATATATATATCTCCTGAATAAACATTTACACTAGACGGGCTTTTTACCTTACTTTTTGATACCCCTACGTATAAACTACCTCTTTAAAACTAGTCGGTACCTCCTATACCGACAATGTTAAATTGAACTATTTCAGATCCCTGTTTCTGAGAAACTATTAATTATAAAAACTTCAAATTTTGTCTGTATATTATAATTAAGCTTTTTTATTTATACTCTGGTTAAAATGTTTCAAATATAATGTTTACTTTTATCAGAAATATTCCTCGTAAAAGTATCACTTTGAAATTTTTGAAAATTGTCATTTTTTTTTAAATAACTGCTTTTCAGCAAAATATTTTGGGAAAATCTGCAAAAAAGTAGTTTCATTATATATAGTTAGATGTTATTTATGTGCAGTAAAAATTGCATTTGCATTTATTCTTTAGATTCTGTGAAAAAGATACACACTGTTTGAAAACAATCATTTTGAGAAAATTTCATTTTTAATGTAAAAAGGCACTTCATCACAAAAATAATAAATTAGAACATGTATTTGCCCTGTTTTATTAAACATTAGTATCTTCTTAATTTTTAGCATAAAATAGGAAACAAAAAAGCCTTAAAATGTTCAGAAAATACATATATAGTATTTTTCAGTTTTTGTTCAACGAGATTTTTTTTTAGCATTTTGCATCAATCTTCTCACATCTGTATCAATCTATGAAGAATTTTTAGCTTTGATGCATTATAAATATCAAATCTGATCATGAAACATCATAAATATAATGTAAACATGTATCAATATGTAAAAGTGATGATTTGGGAATACGTGATTTTAGTTCATTAAAGTTTCATTATGGATTCTTGGGCAACGCTGTCGAGTCACGCTTTGAAGTCTTGATGTCACTGAAGATCCACCACGTTGAGGAGCTAATGCTTATTAAATATCTCGTGGCTCAAAGTCCTCACATTGGTGGGGTGTCTAATTTGGGAGAGTCGGTTGAAAGTTCAATTGTTGTCCTCTTCTGACCATGGTTCAAAATTACAAAGCCTGTCGCTAGTAGCCGTTGCGGTGCCTTAACTGCTTTATAAATGACTACTCGCTAACTCGTCAAGTAGTTATGAGTGAGTGAGTGAATATTAGCGTCACACTGTTCAGCTATTCGAAGGCTTTAGGCGACGGATCTCCAAATTTTGAGCCATGTTCAAGTGACGAGGACAACACCTGAGCTGGTACCCCCTCTCCTAACTAACACACCTCACCAATGGGAGGACGTTTGAGCTCTCAATGGATTTAACGAGCATCGTTGCATTATACGGCAGGTCTTCAATTGTACTGCGTTCAAACTCATGATACGCCGGCCACGAGTTCATTATCTTGACCACTAGCCTACCGCAATAACCTTCATGTTATTACAGAGAGTAATAATAGCTATAGAAATCATATCATGCGCCTGTTACCTATTGAACTGAATGAAAAGGGATAACAGCCTTTGTCGCTTCATACACCACAAAAATAATAACTGTAACTGAATGAAAAAGAGTGCAAATAGAAATCACAACCTGACGGACAGCTTATCATTCCTAAAAAGCATCCAAAATATTAATAGAAAATCCAATACGATAATATTAAATTTAAGTTCAACTTTACATCAGTGCCTCCAAATGGCTCAATCAATTACATTCATTTGGGTACCAGCTCACAAGGGAATAGGGATTAATGAAGATGTTGATAAATTAGCTAAAGCCCTCCAGAGCCGTAGAATATTATTTCTTGAATAACTTGGGAAGACCTACATACACATTTAAAAAACAACACAAAAATAAAAGTGAAGAAATATGGAAAAAGAGCAAAAGACATAAAAATTATTTTTATATTTCTCATCTTGAAAAACGGAATAGACAGGCAGCAAAAAATAGAAATACAGAAGTTTTAATCAATAAGTTACGAGCTAAAAAATTAGCATTAAATGATATATATTTCTTTTTTAAACAAACAGATTCTCCTTTGTGTGCGGATTGTAAGTATCAGAAACTAGTGAACATTTTATATTAAACTGTATCAAATAAAAATCGCAGCGTGAAATTTTGAAAAAATTTATCTCTAACCACGGAGAATGGTCTTATTCCTCAATAGCGAAATGTAAAACAATAGAGCTATTCAAAAAGTTGAAAAATTTCTGACATCATCCAATAGATTCTAAAATTCCAGTTACTATATACTCCACTTTCATCAATCTCATTTGAAGAACAAGGCGATAATTCAAATTACTGATGGACAGTGCAATCACGAGTTGTACGTTACTACTAATGTTAAAATAAAAACTAATCAACATTTTATCGGAGCATAAGGCGTTGGCCAAGTCTCCACTATTACAGTGTATATCACTGTACTGAACTGAACTGAACTGAACTGAAATCACAAACATAAAAGATAATAGCCTTTGTTGCTCCAAATCCCTCATAAAGATATTAACTGTAACTGAAACACAAACATAAAACATTTCTATTACAAAATCAAAATTATACATTTTTGGGAATAAATTATTTTTTCCAAAAATACAGACTTTCATTTCTTTGAATATTAAAATAAGACACCATCTCTATCATCTAAAAATATTTTGATTATCTGAAGCACAAGCTACATATTAACAATATTTTTCTTAATTTAAAAAAATCAAAAAATTTATAATCTCAATATTTTTTATAACAAGTATTTCATGAAAATTTATGTGATTTGTGAAAATTTTTGTGATTTATATGATTTGACAAGTATTTGATTTTTATGTGAAATTATACCCTGTGGCATTAAATAAACTGTTAAAATATAGTGTTATTAAAGATAAATTAATCAAAAAGGGGAATATTTCATAACATTATACAATTAAAAAGAAGCTAGAGTGCAAACAAATAAGTCCAATATTCATAGTGTTCAAAAGATATCTAAATTAATCAGATAAACATCAAAATCATTCATATAATTTAAACGCAAATTTATTAGTAAAAGGGAAATTAATTTATATATTTGCTGCATTGAATAAATTTTTCGATACATTTCTCAAAACTATTCATATTAATCCCTAGAAAGGTGATGCATTGATTGCAACTTTAAATAACTTACAAATAATATATTTTCAATAAACGTTCAGTTTTAACTGAAACAATTCGCCGTAAATTTATCATTTTGTCAAACTCTCAGTCTAGTGAATTAGGATTAAACACCGTCGAGAACAGCATTTGAATTCAAATGAGAAGTGAAATTCAGTTCAAACTTTAATTTTATTCAAAAATCGCTAAGAGTACCCAAACTGCATTTCTCAATTACTGAAAAGGGTGACTCACAGGCAAAGAAAAGTATCGACACAGAGGAATAAAGATTTATTGATTTAGATACTGAGCAGTTTTAGTGGTTAAGACGACAATTATATAAAATGTTTTGAATTAGGCGATTGAAATACTGATTGCGCATGCTCTTTATGTTATGTAGTTAACTTACCAAACATAATGAGGATAAATGGCGAACAAATCCTGATTATATGTTAGGCATTAAAAGCGTAATTTTTCTTAATGTGTAAAGTATAATTACATTCGCACGAGTACGTGTTAGATTTTCAAAGGTTTTTATGACATCAATAAAGCATAATCAGTAAATTACAATTATTATAGAAGGACAATCCATTTATACACTGCTGGACAATTGCTAAGGACGGATAACACTATCATCCATAGCAACCACAAAATGAAAGGAAGCAAAATGTGGAAAATTAGAATAAGTGTGGGATATTAGTAAGAAGAAGTATGAGTATGCAAATTTTTTTTTTTCCACGTCTGTTCATCACGTGATAGTGTTCATAAGAGCTTTAAAGATTTTGACGCATGTGGACAGTTGTTGTTTCAAGTCAAAGTTTTACAGGAAAGATTTAATAGACGAACTCAAAATTTTTTTGGCATGTCTTCCCGACATCACATAGATGATTTTATGCGTGGCCGAATTATTGGAAAGATCGAAGAAGAACGAAAAATAACAGATGTTGCCAGGAGTTCGACATCACTCACAGCGTTGTTTCACGGCTGTGGAAGTCATTTAAAACCACTGGAATGTGTAGTAGACGGCACGGGGAGGTCGTGTTAGAAGTACGACACCTACAGAAGACAGATATATCGTCCTATCAGCAAAAAGAACAAGCGCACCACAGCTCAGCAGGTGGCAAATCAGTTTCTTGCTGCCTCAGGAAAGCAGATCTCCCAAAAAACTGTTGCCAGACGTTTGAAAGGATGAGGAATATACGCACGCAGACCTGTTGCGTGTGTCCCATTGACCAGACAGCACCGTACTGCCTGTTTACAATGGTGTGGTGAACATCACAATTGGACTGAACAGCACTGGGCATGCGTACTATTCTCAGATGAGAGTAAGTTCAGTCTGTCATCGGATTGTAGACGCCAACTGATCTGGCGCGAGAGTGGAACTGCTTATCGTCGAGAAAATATCCAGGAAAAGGACCGATATCCGACATGCAGTATCATGGTGTGGGCCGGCATCATGATCAATGGCCGCACGCGCCTACATGTGGTTGCGAATGGGACTATGACGGGCCAACGATACATTGATGAAGTTCTACTTCCTCATGTTCGTCTTTTCCGTGGTGCTGTCGGTGATAAATTTGTTTTTATGGACGACAACGCAACATATCATCGAACACTCGTTGTTCAGGATTGTCTAGACAGCGAGGGTATTCAACGTCTCGTGTGGGCAGCGCGATCTCCAGATCTAAACCCCATTGAAAATGTGTGGGATGCTTTGGGGAGGCAAGTTGCTGGTCGAAACTATCCTCCGACTAATAAGAACACCCTCATCCGTGCACTCACAGAGGAATGGGATAATTTGACTCAACAGCTGCTGGATAATGTTGTGCAAAATATCGTACAACGTGTGGAAAGTTGCATCACACTCCACGGTGGACATATCCCGTACTGATACCTTTCTTTAAGGTGCCTGCTGACTTTTAGATGCATTGTTCCATTTCTCCGTACGCAGATCAAATGAACATTTTTTTTCTTTCAGATGTTTCACAGCTTTTGTACTTTCCAGAACAATAAATATTTTTTATTCTAATGTCTGAACAGTGTGGCAACTACATTTTATCCTACTAGGCCTCATGTCTCGCTTAATGTTATGCTACATAGCAATTTGTGATCCGTCCTTAGCAATTGTCCAGCAGTGTATATTCTTGAAGGTGAAACTATTGTATAAACGCTTTTGTTTTTAGATGTGTTCATATTTCGCGAACTAGAACTAAGACCAATAGAAGAGGGTAGTTGGAAAATATCAGTACGTACACACACTCAAAAACATTATTAATGACTACAAATTGTTTGTTTTAAGTGTGTAATTACACATTAATTAATATTGTATAAAAGTAATACAATTTGAATTAAATGTATTAAAATCCCTACACGCGTGTATAGCTCATTTCATTGCGTTAAACTTAAAATAGCGGAAGAGGATTTACATGTCAAACTTTGGAGGAAGAGGCGTAGCTACCGTCGTATCAGCCGTATCAATGATATGGGACCCCCAAGCTACAGAGGCCCCTGCAATGATAACTACAGTAACACTAACAGGGCTTTATTTTCTAAAAAGGGGCCCTGAAGGAGTTTTGATTCGAGGTCCACTCAGAACTATAGCCCTCATTAAATAGAAAATAAATATTCCACGGCCAAATAGCAGATATGATTATGTATTGTATGAGAGGGAGATTCCGCAATTTAAAAAAACACACCTTTTTCTTATGCAGTTAAAGATATTCAAATAATCAATAGATAACTAAAATACTTTACAAATATTTTAAAATGCGTTTGTGATGCGCGAAATTTCATTAACAAATATTATCTTAAATCCATTCAGATTACATATTTATTTAAATTTTTTTATTAAATTTTGTATTGCAATTATAATTTTTTTGATGAATGCCACTATCTGTCTATATTTCATTTTATTGGTATTTCCATAACAGCTTAAATCCCCTTTACGTTTCCCTAGAGATTCAAGAGTGTTCCTTACATAATTGAAGTTTCAAAATGTTTTCCGTCAAGTATGTCTTAACTAATTCTAAGAAATGTCTGAAATTTACAGCGTCCCATGACTTTCGAGTGTACAATGTAAAACTTTGTTAGAAGAAAAGCATGATAAGGTGTAGTTGAAGATATAATAGTTCTTTTTAATTTTGGAGCATTGAAATTCCCCTTGACGTGAGACAAATATGCTTTTGGGATCTAGCGGATATATTTTGTAAAATGATTTAAGTAGGTATTATAAATCTGCTGACAAAAGAAGATTTGGACTAGAATGGTCTTATGTAACAAATCAATAAAGCAAAAGATCATTGTAAAGATCTTGACAATGGTTATTGATAATTTGCATTTGTAGAAAAAGTTATCTCCGAAAAAAAAATTATTAATCAGTTTTTATAAGAGGATTCGAGAGGTGATTCGTTGTGGTGACCGAGTGATCAGTGTCTTGACTCGTGGCTGGGGTTATTTCTGTGCAATCATGAGTAGTCATGTTGCAACTAAAGACCCACTATGTAGAGGAGAGGAACGAGGCCCATGAAATTTACTGAGGTTAAAAATCATCACATATGCTTTGTATGGAAATTTTAGAACGAGGGTCATGAAAAAACGAGGTTTTTATTACTCTATTGTGTTCAGACTATTGAAATATGCCTAGTACGTTACGTTCATTGTTGCGAAATTTTACTTGTGAGAATAATTTTACATGCAAAGTTCGCTTACCAGCGAGAACTTCACAAATAATAATATTACAACCGAAGTAGATGTGATCAGGGTTTTCATATTGGTGACCTTGTCTCATTTGGCGACAAATGTGGTAAAATATCCAATACCAGCAAGGAGTCATTGAGAATACTCTAGAATTGATACCTCTAGAAATTAACATGAAGCTATCTGAAGGACCTTTGAAACACGAAGGTCGAATCGGTTCAGAAGAGGCTGCAGTTTGGAAGACAGTGCTATCAACATCAGAATCTGTTCGTGCATTGAATGCCATAAGACTTTATTTGTCTCAGTTCCTGCTAGTGGAACTGTTTTAGAGAGCTCTTTTTGTAACATTGTGGAACTTGTTCATAACGCGTGCGTTTTGCACCATTGTAAATTATCTGCTATAACATTCCTTCGTGTAAATACGTCAATTTGTCTCCATGTAGTCATCTGTGTTCATCCTTGTTCATTAATACATCTGTTATAATTCAAATAATTAGAGTCATCGGCTGTTTTTCTACCACGAAAATTTTCAACAGTATTATGAGACTGATCACTTATTTTTTTACGTTGCTTCCAAGCAAGTTCCTGAAACACACTAAATTAATCATTCTCGAGAGTTGAACAGCTCTCCGATTCCGCGAAATACTTACAAAGCTTAATTCGATATGAAGATATTTGTAAAGGATATGTTACCAACAAAAAGTAATAAATGAGGTTTTCTTTAGTAAATTTATCATTTTCGAAAATGTACTAATTCATGAAAAGATTGCTCTTAAATATTGGTAAGCTAGATCGAGACTAATGGCCAAATGTCTGGCATTTGTATAAATAAATAAAGTAATTCAGGAACAATCGAGTCATAAATGTATTGATTTCTATAGAGTGATGAACGTGACAGCATACCGTTACAGAATAAAAATTAATAGTACTTGAAAATAATGGCAGTAATTAATTTTTTTCATTGAATTTTTATAAATTATATGTTTTACTCGTATAAGTATGTAACTAAATGGTTAGCCTTAAGACACTTGTGAGTGTTAATGGAACTGAGGATTGATAAGTTGTGTATGCTTTAAATTTTTTACACGGTTTTATGTTTAAAAAGGACATTGTACCAATTTACATGTTTCTTTGAAGAACCTGTCTTAATTTTTTTTAAATGAAGAGGATCTGCATTGTTTTAGCAATAACTCGAAATTAGTAACAATGAAAAATACTTGTGTTAAAATAACTGAGGTGTTTTTTAAGGTAACACGTTAAAAACAAATTCTGTCAAAATCCATATTTTTGAAGGGATAACTTTGTGACGGTACTTTATCACGACTTCCACTAACTGCCCTCTTGAGATTCTTTGGGGCCAGAATGGCAATTCATTCCAACCAACTCAAGAAGAGAACGTGTTTATGCAAATTAGGAAACATATATATTGGAAGGTTAGCATTCGTGAGGATCGCTAAGTGGAGAAGTAATGCTAGAAGTGATCGTTAAGTGAAGTAAGATAAAGTCTAGAAGAAGATTCTTAATTCTGGCAGTTGGCCTAACAGAGCCGGTGTAGATAAGTCAAAAGTGGGTCCGAGAACAGCAGAACATTGCCTAAGCCAGAAGCAGCCAGATTAAAGGTTGAATTGAAGTTTCACGGACCGTAGTTGTTTATCCAAGAAATAGCGGTAAGCTAGTTTATCTAAACCCTAAAGAATGTGCAGATATTATTAAGTTAGGAATTAATATATTTATATAGCTTCAATTGTTAAGTACGCTTATTATCAATAATTCGTGTTGCGTCTATTCACTCGTGATCAATAGCCTCCTAGAATAGTATTGCTGTTGTATTATACATAAATTAAAATCAGAATAAACTGATTGTATTCTGACTGAGTTTAGTGGTGCA
Organism: Trichonephila clavipes; assembly: GCA_019973935.1. Lineage (NCBI taxonomy): Eukaryota > Metazoa > Arthropoda > Arachnida > Araneae > Nephilidae > Trichonephila > Trichonephila clavipes. The sequence continues at coordinate 178,043 of BMAU01000327.1, read as the reverse complement.
TCATTCATTCCCTAAGGTATAAGTCGCGTAGATAGTGAAAAGAGGGTATTCCCAACGGAGGGAATACCACAATTTCTTTAGACACGTTGTGCTGAAGAGTGAACTTGAATAAACATCACGTTCGGGTGTATAACGCTCATTTGGCTCTTTTCATCTTTAGATGGAAATCATGTTTGTGCAAGTTCGCACAGCCCTAAAAAGAAATCACGTGACCAAAGGAACGTTTTCTTCAGGTTTTGAGTAATACTCAGGTTTCCATTTTGTAAGCTTATATAGTTAGTTTATACTCCTACGGGTATTTATTACTCAAGATATATATCAATATAAATAACCATAAAGAAAGGTATGGTATTTATATTATTGTATGAAAATGTCGAAGGGTCAAAATATTTGAGACTTCTGGATAGAGGAGATTTAAAGTACCCACAGATATTGTTACGAAAATCATTTAAAAGCAATATTTTATTTTTAATTTGTTAATATCGAAAATATTCGAGTCAAACTATCTTAAAATCGATGACCCATTATCTTGCTTTACAAGCATAACAGAAGCATATCTAGAATTGCAAGAATTGTGGAATGTCTTGCTTTCATTTCATTCATCTTCTGTAAACGGTAGCATACCTGCATTTTCACATTTTAAAAAAATATTCATTACATTCTGGCATATATTCTTAAATACCTATTCAAAAAAGCGCAGTAAGGAATTTTAATGGAGAAGGATAATCGAAATATAAAGAAATTTAAGGCCAATTAAATTAGTTTTACTTTTTGTATTTCCCTGTTTTATCTATTTAAATATTGAATTATCGATTTGTACATTATTCAATGTGCATGAAAAGGACAAATATAATTTCAATAGTTTCTGTTTATATTTCATCAAATCAAAGTGTAGAGAAAATTTTTAAATTGATTCACAAAAATTTAGTTGCATACACTGAAGCCGAATCGACTCTTCTGAACAAACTACCGATGATTTCAAATGGGGAATTTAATGCAAATCTTTTTCAAAAGGCAAATTATATATATATATAAAACCTTTAGTTGATTTTTGAAATCAAAATTCTATTTAATTACGTCAAATAATCCACATGAAAACACAACGAAATAAGCAACAACGCTTGACGGAGTTTTTATAGGTATTTAAATAACTTTGTCTAAAAATTTATAACTTATTTCAGCTGCCATAAACCTAATGTTTCCTTCTTAGAATACAATTAATTAACAAATATGATTGTATATTTGACAAGAAATTATTACTTTATGAGTACAAACATTTGAATAAATAATTTCATATGACAATACAACTATCCCCTTGTTTTTATTCAGCAAAGTATTCCCTGAGGTAACTTTACAAATTTTAAAGTTTTCATTTCTATCATACAATCATAAGCACACACTTCTTGTTTTTTATTTTACTAAATAGAGCTATCTTTTGGCTTTACAAAACATGCTTTCTTTCGTTTCTACGCTACTTAGAGGTCAAGTTACAATCTATTTTCAAAAAAAGAAACAGAAGAGGGTTCTTAATCTACCAGAAGTGGGCATTTAAATTATTCAAAATCTATCATGGCGAGTCAGAAAACTCAAGATATTATGAACATATTTCTATAAAGCGTTTTGAAGCTGATATTTATGTTATTTTCTAGAGAATAAACTAAAATATTTCTTATTGTGTGAATATTTTTTGAGTTATGGCCCGTTATTTAAATAATAGTCTGATAAAGAATTACACATTTTTTATAACATTTACTCGATCAACTCTAAAGTTTTTAAACTTAAATAAAACATTAAAATTTTAGTACATTCTCTAGATAAATGCATCTAATTATGTTACGGTTCTATTAGTGACCTTCAAACTAACAAATTCTCTTGGGAATCTTTGGCCATTAAAAACTATTTTATTTCATTGCACCCTTTGAAGAAGAGAACGTGAATATGTAAATTTGGTCTACAATATATAGTCTAGGCTTTCAAGCTAGAAAGAGAGAGAGAGGATAGATTACTAGAGGAACAGTGATTAAAATCAAATTCATAGTGTAATGCAGATATTTGCTATTTGATAACTGTAATAATTATGGTGTCGATTTGCCACTAGAGATAGAATAGAGATTAGATGGTTAGAAAGGCAGTGTATTCGAACCTGAAGAATAGGAGAGGGGGGTGCCAGCTCAGGTGTCGTCCACGTCACTTGACCATGGTTCAAAATTACGTGGTCCGTCGCCAAAAGCCCTCGTGTAGCTGAACAGTGCGACGTTAATATTCAATCAATCAATCAATCGAACCTGAAGAAAGTGCACTGGTATATAAAGTCTTCTTCTCATACTTCGCGTACCTTGTTAGTTATCTCCATATAGTTTTAATTAGGTGCATCTCTTAATTTTGATTGATTGAACTTGTGTTGTTGATTGCGTTAGAAATAAATTAACTGATTTTGAATATGGCTAGTCTTCCTTCACTTTTTCTCACATCTCTAGACGTGGATCCGAGATTCTTACAATTTGTTTTAGTAATATTTTTAATGATATACATTTTTACTTTTTCTCTAAATGCTTTGAAATTTTCCAAAAATATTGCTAACGTAATTGTAATTTTTGTATATATAACATTTAATAATATTTTTCTTTACAGTATTGCTGGCAAAATGTTAGTATTTAATGGTATTGATTCCTAAAAAAGCATTTATAATGTTTTAGAATGCTATTTTTTTTAAAAAAAGTACTACAAACATGTTCGGATTCCTCTAACACCAAATTATTTTATACTAATTTCATTGTAGATTAAAAATTCTAATCAAAATAAGGTTCAAATATTTTGTGTTATAGTTAACGCATAATTTTTAACCATTCTTATTTAATCAATAAAACACATTCAAAATAAAAAAAATATCACTCTTTTAAAGTTTCATCATGAAAAAAAGTTAGGTAATCCTATCCAATTACTATTTTTCCATGAATATGCTTCTATAGTAAAAAAAAACAAACTATATACTGCACTTCAATGACGCTTTACACACTATACTTTTATATTAATGACAAAAAAGAACGAAAACTTCTCTTGATTAAACAAACATCAAAACAAAATGATGAATGAGATGCACTAAGGGCCATATCTTGATTAATGACGTCATTCCGGAAAGAATAATATCAGAAAAAAACTTGGCAGCCAACACTCAGGATTGTTTCCAAGACTTTCCATCCATTCTACCACTGGGCTGTAAAAACTTTATTCCATCTTTCAATGAGTGTCTACGGCGCTATAATGGAGACTCGTAATCATTTCGAAATGTTTTCTTTTTGAGGTTTCTAAAGCATTGAGGTTTCAATAGTGATTTCGTATCTCTGATAAATTAAAGTGATTAAGGTGATAAAAGTTTCCGATTTTGTGATCTGAGTTTATCAATTGCGGTAAAAAACTTGTTCACAGTTTCAATAAAAATTTTAGATGAAATGTAGTTGTAATGACAAACCCCGCTTTGTCTCGTGGAAGAAACGTATTATATCTCTTATGGATAACACTTTAAACTTTTTTTTCAACTCCTACTATTAGCTCACTCTTTCCCTATATATATATATATGTGTGTGTAATAATTCCATCTAGCATACTTTTAAATAACTCTTTTTACAAATATTTAAACAAGCTTTAATTCTTTGGATCAAAAATAACCCTTTAATCTTAATCGTAATAATTAGTATCCAAAATCCCAGCACCAGTCATTTTAACCAATAAAAGTTCTTTTCACCGCCGACTATAAATACCCCGTGATCTTGAAAGCACTCTCTCTTCTCTGCAATCATGTAGCCAACCAGCTGACGCGATTTGTGTGTTTGTGTGTTGTCTTTGTCTGTGTTGTGTCCTCCAGCCTTTATATTTGTAATAAGCCAGATGGCCGCGGTAGCTGAATGCTATAGGTATTGGATCGTGGCTTGTCTTGTCACGAGTTTGAATCCAGTACCACTAAAGACTCACCGTGTAGGGCAGCGATGCACGGTAAATATGTCGAGAGCTGAAACGTCCTACAGTTGGTTGTGGTGCGGCAGTTTGGTGAGGGGGTTCCAGCTCAGGTGCCGTCCACGTCACTTACCCATGGTTCAAAATTACGTGGTCCGTCGCCAAAAGCCCTCGTGTAGCTGAACAGTGCAACGATAATATTCAATATATCAATCAATCAGTTTAATATGCCAGTGTGTTTCAAGAAGTACAATAAACTGGATTAAATTTACAAGACTGCCTTTTCGATAATACAGTAATCGTCCACTCTCCACGTAATACTCTCACTACAATCATTCACTCACCGGCCACGCTCTACCTTTCGTTCGTATTAACATTGACCACTCGCCACGACTGTTAGACATTTAAAAAAAATCGGATCCAAATTTTTATGATATCCTTGTGTTGTTTTTCCAATCCCGTTCCATGATCTCAATGAAAGTAAGCACACCGATTCGAACCCGATCTTTTTGAGTTTCGTGATTTGAGGTTGGCAGCAACTGCCATAAATCGAGCTAGTATTTAAACTATGTTAGTTTTTAGAAAGGAAGGAGAAACGGAAATATAAGAAGTATGTGAGTGGTTTAACTCTTAGAGGGAGAGAACAACTGTTTGGCAATGCAACTGCAGGTTGCATCACCATTTTAGATTAGAAATTAATTTTATAATATTAGAAGACGGTTCGAATCGGATGTCGCTGGTAATGTTGCTTATTGAACTTATGTTTTTATCGCTCCAGTAATGAGCGCAGTGACTTTATGATTGATTATTAAAGGCCAATTTTAAGAAACTGTTTTTCGTCTTCATGCCTCCTCGACACATAAATTTCACTGCTAGCTTTGCAAAATTTAAATTAGCTTACCAATAAGTGTAACAACGACAATATAGCATGCACCACTATAATTTTTCTTATATATGTATATATATATATCGTTCAAATTTTCAATCGTTAATGAAATACTTTCTATTCAACCATTCGATTTCAAATACTTCCTTTTTAAACTTGTAGTGAAGGACACGTGTGTGTGATGTAAATACAGTTTCTCAAACATCAATTAATTAATTTTAAAAAATGAATAAATAGTAACAAACAAAAATAATAGTCCAACAGCATATATAGAAAGGAAAATCATTAGTTGTGTTCCTGTAGCCCAGTGCTTCTCAAACTTTCAATATACGGGACTCACTATTCAATCATCATTTTCATTGCGTCTCCTTCCATACAATAACAATGTATTAAATTCACTAATACTATACTTTGACACTAAAGCTACAAAAATACGACTTTAACCTCTTATTTTCCACCGACGTATATAAATGTCTCGCTCAGCCAAAGTATTAATTTTCAGGACGTATATATACATCTTTCCGAAGTACGATCTTTCCGTGCAGTGCGAGCCATAAAATTATTCCGAGGGCTTTAGAACGCAATAAAAGGACCTTGACAGTCTTTGCGAAAGTTTTACTTATTTCAGAGGATTTTTGCTTACTTATTTATTTTCTCCTCCCTCTCCCCCGCAAAAAACATCAAAATACGCTCGTCTATGTGGTAAACGATGGAATGGAGGAGCGAATCGCGTAACTTTTAACAGGCAGTTAAGGGATTAATTATAAACCGTGCAAATTATCAAGATAAGTGTTAATACAAGCCCATGGGGTCATTGATAATTACCGAACTTGTTTTTAACTTAGTAGTGTTAAATTAATAATAAAATATACATTGTACACAGTACTGATTCACATTTATAAGTGTAAGTGTATATCAGTGTAAATGTGTATTCTATCGTTTATTATATCAGAAAGTTTTTTGTTTGTTTACTTTCAGTAAATTAATAATTTTTAAATAACCTTTTGTTTTCGACTTTTCAATATGCTCGCGACCTCCTTGTAGAGTTATCACTCCCTCAAGTGGGGCAACAAGGGGGGCGCACCCTATAGTTTGAGAAACACTGCTGTAGCCCAATGAATAGCGCAATAGACTTCTAATCCTAAGGTCGTGGTTTCGAATCTCAACTGATCTAGCCTAATTTTAGGAAATGTGATTTCTTTTTACTATACTATTTTAGTAGATTGATTAAATTTAACTAATGAGTAAATAGTAATAAGCAAACAAAAATAGTCCAATACCCTATATAGAAAGGAAAATGGAAAATCGCTTTCCATTTTGTCACTTATAATATTATATTATGATTCTGTAATATATATGTATTTACATATTTATATTTATTGTAACTATTTATGAAAGTAACTAAAATAAAATTTTTCTTTTTTGACATAAGTAGGAATTAACTTAATTTTCTTTTTATATATTACTTGTTTCTATCACAGATCGGTCATTGATCAATACGTTTTCTGTCTTTATTTTGGTATTTATTTCGTTGTTATTTTTTTCGTTAATTTTCCTCTTTATGAGGTTTGTAATTATAGATTTAAATTTTAAGAAAATTCTAATGCTAATTAAGTATTTGCAACGTATGTTAACATTTATAAATTTTATTACGGCAATTAAATATGAAACAATTTACAAAATACCTTACAGTAACCTAATAAATACAGAACAAAGTTGACATTAGTTTTACACTATTTGTTCTGCTTTTAAAATTTAGATGAAATTTGAAATTTAATTTAATAAAAATGTTTAGAGTACAAAGATTGTTGATTTTTTTTCAAAATTAACAAAAAAATCGTACATTATAAGTGTACTTTTGAATCAAGGGCATTTTGTTTACATATGTGCATTATTATTGTTGATTAAATATGTAAATTTTAAGGTTAAATATTTGTAAAATCGAAAGTTGGCAACAGTGGAGTGCATTAACTGATTGGCTGAAAGCCCGTGATTGTATTTAACATATGATAATGGCGTCACATGAATTTATGAACTAATTGGTTGGAAGCACGTGATTGCAGTTATTATTCTACAATGACGTCACATGAATTTAGCCCAATTGCTTCTAAAAAGCCTTACTTAAATATTGTTACACTTATTGGTAAACTAATTTAAATTTTGTAAAGCTAGCAGTGAAATTTATGTGTCGAGGAGGCATGAAGACGAAAAACAGTTTCTTAAAATTGGCCTTTAATAATCAATCATAAAGTCACTCTGCTCGATACTGGAGCGATAAAAACAATAAGTTCAAAAAGCAACATTACCAGTGACATCCGATTCGAACCGTCTTCTAATATTGTAAAATTAATTTCTAATCTAAAATGGTGATGCAACCTGCAGTTGCATTGCAAACCAGCCGTTCTCTCCCTCTAAGAGTTAAACCACTCACACACTTCTTATATTTCCGTTTCTCCTTCCTTTTTCAAAAACTAACATGAGCCGAGTTTAAATACTAGTTTGCATGGCAGTTGCTGCCAACCTCAAATCACGAAACTTGATCGGGTTCGAATCGGGGTGTGCTTACTTTCATTGAGATCATGGAACGGGATTGGAAAAACAACACAAGGAGATCATAAAAATTTGTCCGACTTTTTAAATGTCTAACAATCGGCCCCCTTTTTCCAATCTCACCATTATCTCTTACAAATCAGTAAATTTTAATCTATAATCACATGTTATACAATTTAACACAACAAATACATTTTATTCACAATCTTTATTGTAATAAACAAACTAATATTTTAATGTATAAGAAACAAAGTCTTATTCTCTAAAAAGAAATAATTTTCTACAAAATTCTAACAATTTTTCCTTTACCATGGGTTTGGTAAAAATGTCCGAAAAATTATTTTTGGTACCTATATATTTAATTTGGAAAACGTTGTCGTATATCAAATTCCTTAGAAAATGATAACGAACATCGATATGTTTTGTTCTATAATTTTCTACCGGTGACTTTGAAAAACTTATAGCAGCTTGATTATCACAAAACATTACATTTTCACTTAATTCCAAATTTAAACTTTTATTATCAATTACATTCTTTAGCCAAATGAATTCCTTAGCTGCTTCTGTTAAACTAACATACTCAGCTTCCATGGTCGACAGACTAACGGATTTTGCTTGAAGGTTCGCGATGAAATTGGGTTTCGTCTATAAAAGTTATGAACCCTCCCATTGACACTCGATTATCCCTATTTGTAGCAAAATCTGTGTCTGAATAACATCTTAGTTTTAATGATTTAACTTTTGAAAGTTCTAATTTGTATTCTTGAAATACCTCGTCAAATGACTCACCTCGTAATTGTGTGTTACCTCGCGCAACTAAGCGGGCCTTGTATCTAACAATTTTATTATTTTCATCATATTTAATGGTATAAACCCAACGGTTTTCTAAAATTTTTGTATTATCCGGATGATCAACTAAATCCCAAACTTTACGTTCCTTCATTACGTTAATTTCTTTATCCATTGCATCATGCCGTTTAGATGCGTCTCTGGATCTTATCGCCTGTTTGTAACAGTTAGAATAGTTACTTCAACCATAAGAGCTTCTTGTTGCTCTGACAAATCTGAAAATCCCTGGGATTCGGTATTATCTCTTCTAAAAATTAAATAAACTAGGAATACTCAATATTATGCCTTTGTATCTCTCTATTTCGTTAAAAGATTTCAATCGGGTTGCTTCCCTTTCTATACTATAATATACGTTAGATCCAGTTACTTTCCTACCTATATTTCGAATCCACTTAACCTCTGTACAATCAAGCTAATTATCGGAAGATACATCTGGTTTTTCAGATGTTGAGGGCGTTTCCGTAAAACTAAACGACTCATTAATGAATCTTTTACTCTATCAAAATCATCCTCATCATCATAATAATCAGGAAGGTTTAAATTATATTAGGGTTAATATTAACTTTTTGTCTAAAATTAATTCCCCTTTTTCATCGAATCTGTCTCGACTAATTTATTTTCATCTATCAACCATATTCTATAACCCTTTAGTACGTTGTGCGTATCCCATCATAATTCCCATTTTCGCACGCATATCGAATTTTTTTATAATTTGTTTTGGCACACCAGCGTATGCCAAACATCCAAAAGGTTTTAGATGCAATACCGATGGTTTTCTACCTGAATATTTTTCGAAAGGCGTTTTGTTACTGTCTTTGTGACAAATTCGATTCCACGCATAAGTGAAACAAAGTAATGCTTCTCCCCAAAACTTATGGGGAACTTCACTAGACTTAAGCAATGTTTTGATGCCATCTAGAGCGGTCAAATTGAATTCTCCGCGACCCCATTCATTTCTTTATGAATTTGTTACCCCATGCTTTATACCCAGTTCTGTCAAGCAATTATCCATATCTTTATTACAAAATTCTAGTCCGCCATCAGTTCTAACTGCTATTACCTTTCTACTTAGAAAACGTTCTGCTCGTTTCTGAAATCTTATAAACGTATGAAATACGTCAGATTTATTTCGGATGGGAAATACAGTCACCTTTCTTGAATAATCGTCAATTATACTCAAGAAATATTTATTACCGCCTTGGCTTTCAGTTGGCATTGGACCACAGAGGTCCATATGCAAGAATTCCAATGGACGTTTGATCTTACGGCCCCCGTTTTTTTGAATGAAACTGGACTTTGCTAATTTACACGGTATACAATGAGTCTTACCATTATCATTTAAGCGTGGAGACCTTTTACACTATCATTTTTACTAGTTTTTACCAAGTAATCGTTATTAACATGACAAAAGCGTTGATGCCATATTTCTATTGATCCGTTTTTGTTTTAGCGGTTACATCACTAAAAACTAATTTCTTTACTCTTTGGTATAATATAATGATCCGGCTTAAAAATTCAAATTTTCATTGTCGCCGAAAACAATTTTTATCCAGTCTTTATTAAAAACATTAATTTTACCTTTAGTACCCACAAAATGCGCACCTTTACTTTCTAATCTGGAACCGGATAATAAATTTCTCCTCAACTTAATATTAAATAATACATCAGTCAAAGTTATTTCATTCCCCTTATTTTACCCGAAATCTAAGTGTACCGATTCCTTTTACGGGACAACTTTTTATCCTCCGTTGCTAACGACATTTTCATGTTAGTTATCGGTTTAAGATCTAAAAATAAACTCTTGTCATTACAAAAATGACTCTGGCAGCAATCTTTACCCAAACACCTTTATCAAAGTTTTTCTCAAATAAGATACAACTAGTTACGAGTTGTTTATCTAATTCTAAAAGACTACATTCAGCTTCACAAAATCTTAAATTTATATTAAACTCTGTGTTAAAAGTTTCATTTACAGTTGAAGGAGATTTTTGTAGAGACTTTTTCTCTTTTTACAGTTTACTTTAAGATGTCCGTACTTATTACATACATAACACGGACCTATAGTCTTAATAGATTGTTTAACATTTTTAATAGTTTTACAGTTAAATTTACCACTTTTCTTTTTGGTAATCATTCTTGCCATTTGGATCTCCATGAGCTGCAGCCGTAGCACCAGGTAACGTGACTTCTTCGAAGTGAAACTGCTCAAGTAAGCATTCTCCGCTTTCTCCAAATCTTGTTTCATCAACTGAAGACGATTGGCTTCTAATATCAGCTCTGCTTCAATTCTGACAACTCTGAAGTCCACTTTTTTCCATCTGTAGATTTTTGCAAGACTGGAATTCCTGAAAGCCACCTTATTAATTGAAATCCTATGTACAGGTCGTCCAATTTATGACCCGCTTCTTGTAGTCTGGTTGCGCTGTCTTTACACGAGATATGAAGATTCCAACATCTTCCCCCTGGTTGGTATTTTGTTCCAAAAAAATTGATCTAATAGTTGAATTACTCTTGCTCTTGTGACTGGTTCGAAGTGATCTTTTAATATCTTCCATGCCGCTACAGTTGTTTCCGTTATCATTTTTCAAATTGAACTGATGTTAGTATAGATCAACGTATAACATCTATCCTTACGAAGTTAAAGTTGCCTCTTCATCAGGTTGCTTGTCTTGGTCTGTATTATAAACTGCCAGCAACCATAATGCATTAAGAGTACTTGCATATCATGCTTCCATGTGTTCCAGTTATTTGGAGTCAACACTGATATCTGGTTGTTAAACTCCATACCTGTTACTCGATTTAGCGTACTAGCAACAGAGTTCATAAAAATAGTTCTAGACTGGAACAGTATTTAAATAGACAAAGTTCATGGCCTGGTTCAACTGCTTAGCCTGCCTCGACACAGTACATGGACTGGGCCCATAACCAAATTTGTTACACTTATTGGTAAACTAATTTAAATTTTGTAAAGCTAGCAGTGAAATTTATGTCGAGGAGGCATGAAGACGAAAAACAGTTTCTTAAAATTGGCCTTTAATAATCAATCATAAAGTCACTCTGCTCGATACTGGAGCGATAAAAACAATAAGTTCAAAAAGCAACATTACCAGTGACATCCGATTCGAACCGTCTTCTAATATTATAAAATTAATTTCTAATCTAAAATGGTGATGCAACCTGCAGTTGCATTGCCAACCAGCCGTTCTCTCCCTCTAGAGTTAAACCACTCACACACTTCTTATATTTCCGTTTCTCCTTCCTTTTTCAAAAACTAACATGAGCCGAGTTTAAATACTAGCATTTGCATGGCAGTTGCTTCAAATCACGAAACTCAAAAAGATCGGGTTCGAATCGGGGTGTGCTTACTTTCATTGAGATCATGGAACGGGATTGGAAAAACAACACAAGGAGATCATAAAAATTTGGATCCGACTTTTTAAATGTCTAACAAATATCTCTTAAAATACTTAAAAACATTATCACAACACAAGATAAACATTCTTCTTAATAATAAATCACATTATTTTTATCTTTCAAAATGGTACATTCTTTTGTTCCTTTATTTGAAAAATCGATGGTTTATAATTTCTGCTTTTTTTTATTTATAAGAAAAAAATCTTATTGTAATCAAAAACTCATTCCCGATTCTTTGTTTAATAGTAACATAATTATGGATTTAATTCAAGAATTCAGCTTTGTTTCTTTGTTTGGGCTTTATTTAAATGCTACAAAAAAAGAAAAAGTCGCTGGCTTTTTGTAAAAATTAAAGTTCTCTTCTAAATGTGTACAATTACCATTCTGCTGGAAATAAAATTGCGTATAATGCTCTTGCTAAAAGCACCGATAAAAATATATGGTGGGAAAATTTATTCCTTTACGCATTTTAAATACATCTTTCCATAAAAAAATTAACTTCTCAGCGACATTATTATAATGAGAAATATGTATGATCCAAGCACAAAAGCATTTTCCTTTTCGTTATGCCACTGAAGAGAAACATTAATTGTTTTCTCTGGAGATTACAAATAATCCGTATATTACACAAAACATGTTCGAAATTCAAGTCCTTGGAATACAATTCTTTAATTGTAGTTCTTTAATTGAAGTTTCCCGCCAATGGTAACAGTTTTGCCTTTGAATTTGAATTTCAACAATTGTGTTTTAAGTAAAATGCAATATTTTTTTTTCGTAAATGTATAACAAAGTAACATAAAAACATTCATTATTAATTGCAGTGTGAAATTAAGTTTTATTTTTGCAATTAATGGCTCACTGCATAATTCCATTTGAAACATTATAAAAAAAGCACAAGAGGAAATTGTAATACTTGAAAGATGAATTTTTATTAAAAATGGTTTCTTAAAACTGAATTAATACACAACAATATTCTTAATTGTTAAAGCAAGGAATTAAAGATTTCCTTTTTTTTATCTAATGTGAGTGAAAGAATAGATAATTAAAAATGACTATGTATATACATACAGGGTTTCCTGCAAAAATGAGTATAAAAGGCATGGGATAAGAGAAGTATTCATATACATTGTGGGAAAAATAAAAAAGGCAAGTGATATGAATATATATATATATATACATATATATATATATATACATTTTTTGTATTTTTCCCATAACTGTTATATGTCCCCTCGAATCCCATACCCGATTGACTTGGAGATTCAAAAAATCGTGTGCGTGCATGCGTGCGTAAACGTGTTAAAATTGTGTGTGTGTGTGTGTGTGCCAAATTATTATCTTTTAGAATTATGTATCATAGCATTAATTAGACTGTTGGTATATAGGTTCATTATTTATTTTTAGAACATCTTTTAAATATATTCCCCCATTTTCGGGAACTTAATTTCCGAAGTGTGAGTCATCCAAGTAATCTATTCTTCAACTCTTGTAATTTGCCTTTTTGGGTAAACACAAATTGAAGTACTCGTGGGATATCTAAGACACTTTTCTTCATTTTCAACCCTTCCCTTTCTCTCATTCCATCTCTTTTCTTCTTTTTCAATATTTATACTTTTACCAAGCTCACAGACACACAGACACTTATTGCCTTACTAGTGATGGTATTACAAATAACAAATGATTCATACCGTTTTGATTATACTTCAATGACCACATTGATGCGAAGGTGAAAATTAAACAATTCATATCACCCAACCGATGAATAAGCAATATTTGTAAATTGAAAAAAACCAAAGAAAATAATTTTATACCAAAACTGTGTAAGAAGATTTATCTCCACATTTTATTAACTTCTCTAACAAATAAAATCCGATATGTGAAAATAAATATTTTGATATATCTGAGAGTAAAATATTTTGATTTTGTTCAACGTCGACATTATTCTTTGCTAGGCTTTATTGTGCCTTTTTAATTTATAATTCTTTACGAACTAATTTTCCTCTTTCCAAGCATAATTTTATTTCTCTTTAAATGGTGAAATTATTTTTCGAAATAACTCATTTTAGTTTCATCGAAATAATTCATTAAATGCATTTTTAATCAGCTTACATATAAATTTAAATATATAAACTCCTCTAAATGAGAAATAGATTTTGATTTAAATTATTTATTTTATTCAACTCTCTCAGTTTTCTGGATTAAATAATAAAATCCCTCGTATTAATATTTGAAATCAATGAGCGGAATTCAATTCAAACGTTTACATTCCACCCAGAATTCACAGACGGGTTGAGTTTCTGAAAAGTTGAAGAGGATTATGAGAATACGAATGAAAGCATCAAATAAGGAATAGAGAGAAGTATGCAAATAATACGGAGGAATTCATAAGCTAATGGCGATGTGTGGTTTACACATACATGGCTTATTTAAGGGAACCGGGACATTATATACTTAGAAAAAATCGATTTTTCAATATTAGTTCTAAAAAATAGTGCATATTTTTCTGAACCTAAAAATGTTAATACAGTGGGTGATCGGTTAACGAACAAATTGGTTAACGAACACTTTTACGAAAGATTTTTTGTGTTAGGACAACGGACACATATTCGGAGGTGATCAGGGAATAAATTCCGGAAATTATGGATGAAATTTTGATAACTGCTAGAGATCTGGAATTGGAGGTGAACGCAGATGACATAGAACAGGTCATAATGGGGCATGAAGATGAACTGACGATCGAAGAGCTCCAAGAAATGTTGAATGAAGAACACTAGAAGGAGACATCGAAATGTGTCTCCTTCTGAACAAAAGGAAGACGAAAGAGGACCAATGCCGACATATGCCATTAAAAATCTTTTGAAAAAGTGGGCGGATGTCAGAGCAATGGTCTTAGAATGACCCCCAAACCAAGCTGATGTCAGTAGGGTTGGGTATCTTTACAACGACAATGTTATTTATTAATTCCGAAAAATACTGAAAAAGAGAGGAAAGCAATCGACATTAGACATGTTCTTCAACGCCCCATGAGCAAAAAATGAAAAGGATTGACTAATATGCAAGACTATATGTATGCATTATTTTTTAAAAAACTTACTAAGAAATTATACATTTTTTAAATATAATTTTTATGGTCTCCAGAACGAATTAATCGATTTCACATAGAAGTCTATGGTGAATCTATGATCGGTTAATGAACAATTCGGAGAGCGAACATAGTCTTGGAACGGATTATGTTCGTTAACCGATCACCGACTGTACTTATATGTTTGTTGATAAAATAGCAATAAAATATGGAAAATAAAAATGTAAACAAATGACCACGCCCCTTTTGACGTATTTTAAATGTGTAGTGTGTTTCCTGTGTTTTATCTATATAAACTTTTGATTTTTTTTTTCATTTGAATGAATGATAAATGTATCTAAAAATGATACATGTGTATATAGTGAACAAAATATGTTTTGGTGTATAATGTATAACTTTTTAAAAAATAAATTTATATGTGCAAAAAGAATATTAAGTTTTTCAAACTTTTAAGGTTTTAAGATTAGTTCAAATAAATTATGCAATTAATTCCTTAAAAAACTGGTTCATCATGTTTCATGTTGCCTTATATAGAAATATGTGTAATTTTTTTTTATATTCAAGAAATATTTTTGTAAGAAATGGTACCTACATGAAAGCATTGCAAGATCTCGAAAATTATGTTCATGTTAACTAAAACAAAGGAAAAAAACATATGAGTTTAAATTTATTTTTCTAACTCTCAAAAATGATTAAGCATTATTATTAGGCATATAAACATAGACAAGAAAATATTAATCAAGTGTATAATATGTGAAAACATTTTTTTCAGTTTTTTCACTTTTTCTCAAAAGCATTATTTTTTGCATTTAGGTACATATTTAAAAAAAACTATTCCATTATATGAGCACTAGATTTCCCTACAGATGCACTATATTGCACTTCCAGATTTTTTATACTTCTATACAAAATGCCTATGCATACAGTAAACCTAATTTTTTTTTATTAAAATAGTGCCTAATTTCTTAAAAATAGTTTTATGCATAAAAAACCAGAAAAATAAAAATTTTCCAAATTCCAAAATATAATTTTTTTACAGAAACTATACAAAGATGTAACTAAAAATAGGTTCACTGTATTTTGTGTATTGTTTTACATATGTGTAAAAAATATTGTACTTAAATAACTTTTTATTATAATACTATTCTTAAAACAATTTTTTTTACATTTTCTAATCTAAGTGACACTAAATATCCTAAATATTATCCATTTATACGCTTTTGCAAAATCACGGTTTCAAACGTAGTCGGATACCTTAAGTAGGAAAAAAAAACTTTTGAACTAAAAAGTTATTTTTACAGTTCTACAGAATAGTTAAATTTTCCTTATTAAGAACATAAAAAAATCTGATCTCTATTAGAAATTTTTAAAGATATACGTTTCATAAATAAAGGGTCTTTATTTTTGCATTTTATACTTTCGAGCATGGCCTGGTTCCCTTAAAATATTAAATATATTCGAAAAAATAATATGTTAAAATTCTCAAAATTTTAATATTAAATTAAATTTGCATTGCTTTAAATCAACGCTTCTCAAACTGTGGGGCGTCCTTCCTTAGGGAGGGTGACAACCTTACGTGGGGGGGTACAAGCATATCGAAAAGTCGAAAATAAAATATTTCAAATTATTAGTTTATAGAAAGGAGGCAAAACAAAATACATTCCAACAAAATAAAAAAACACACATTTACACTGATATAATACACTTATAAATGTACTAATATTGCACAAAGTATTTCATAATTAATTTATCAATACTAAATAAAAAAAATAAGTTTAGTAATTACCGGTGACTCTCATGGGCTTGACACACATAAAATTTAATACTTATCTTGATAACTTGATCGGCATATAATTAAAGTCATATTGTAGCTGTAGCCTCAAAGTACATTATTACTGTATTCAATACATTGTTATTGTAAGAGGGGGGCGTGATGAAAGTTATAACTGAAAATTGGGTCACAGATATTGAAAGTTTGAGAAGCACAGCTTTAAGTGTTAAATTCCATTTCCATTTTCAACAGACTTTTTTTTATATTTTGATTGTTCAAATGACGACTGATGTCTTTTGGGGATTTTCATTTTTAAAATATTATCGAGTAAAATTAAATGTAAAATAACTTTTAAAGAAACAAAAATGTTCTATATGCTCCATAACAGTGATACTCAACCAGCGGCCCGCGGACTGCATGTGGCCCGGTGACTTTTTTTTTAGTGAACCATTGCATTAAGAAATTCAATTATTGGTGAAGAATGTGGAAAAAAATGTAACAGCAAATTCTACCAATAAAGCATTCAAGTGTATCAATTTTGCTATTAATTTGTTTTTTAATAGTAGATTGTAAGCAAGACGCTTGGTCTTAGATGAAAGAAAATATAGAAATTATCCCATAACTGACTAAAAATTCCTAAAAATAAATATTTTTATATATATACTAAATATTTTGTGTGTGTGTGTGTGTGTGTGTTTTATAGATAAGTTAATATAGTATAAAGTAAAAGCCAAAAATGTGTGAGTGTTAATATTTTGATCAAATTTGTTTGTCAATGTTGCTTTGGTCTTATAGTGTTCTTATTCCATCATCAGCATGTTGCGGCCCACATGAAATAACTTTTATGTGTATGCGGCCCTACGGGAAAAAGGTTTACCCCTGCTTCATACAGAGATGCTTCGTAGGGAGAAATATTTGGAGCAGTTCAATTTCCACGCAATGCAAGCAGATATATTGAAATGAGATGAAGAATACAGTTTTATTTTGAATTAATTTTGCATCATTAAGAGATATGTGTTATTAAAAAATAAACGTAAAATATATAACTATTTCTTTAAACATAAATACAAAAAGTTTATATTGTCACTTTTGTATGATGCAGCTTTGAAGCATAACATAATATTGTATATGTATAACAAAACAACATAATACAAGCATAATAAGAATAAAAATAAAAAATATATAATATTATAAAAGAATTATTTCAATATAATTAAACTTATATTGTATATTTTAACGCGAACCTTTTGTTACTTACACCACTCTACTTCATACCGCAGTATCTCAGGGTTATAACTTCTAACTTTCTATTTGACTCCATTTTGAATATTCAGTTTTTGAACAACTTTGCGGGCTCAAAATATTTGTCTTGTGAGAGAAAACTTGTTCGCGTACATATGTAGAGTCAAAAGCGGAAAGCAGAGTACATGCAATTTTTTTTAAACAATTAAATCACAAAAGCAATGACACATACAACTAGAAATAACTGTCTAATTATTACTAGAGTTATCGCTCAAATATTTTTGTATATCCACACCTGTTTTTTCCGCAGTTCTCCATATGATAGTCTATAATAAGTTCCATTTAAAAATTGTCAAACTCCATTCGCTAAAAATAAAAAAAAATAATAGAGTTGTGTACAGTACCACTGAGATTAACATCACGTATCATACCTGGTATGCGTACCATTGAGTACCGACGCCTGACTTATATAATATTCTTCATCCCATTTATATAAAATTCATATACAATTCGCTTGGTATTTTTTCTGTTAAAAAAATCGACGAAGATTTAAATTCATATAGAACAATTATCTTATTTGACATGAATTATTATCCTTTATCCTTATTATCTTTTAGCATCTAATTGGGACGAAGCAACTGTGACCATGTGCCTCTATGGATTGCATTACTTATTGTTAGATTACTGTTGCCCACTGAAAGGTACATACAATACATTATTAATTATCTTTGTGAGGTTTGCATCAAATGATTGATGAAAGAAAGTATGTTATTAATTTTCCAGAAGTTCGAAAAAGTTTGAATTATTTCATCTCAGTGCACGAATGAAATAATTATTCTGCTTCGAAACTCTCACAATATCCTTCTCTTAGACAATAAATCCCTTCCTCGCTTTTAGTATAATTAGAGATTTTCTAGTTTACCTAAGGGGACATGGTATAATTTACGCAAAATTTTTAATTTTAGAATTTAAATTTTTTTTTTGCCTCCTATGTGTGTATACTATATAAAACAGAGTTTTTGCTAAAAATTTCGTAAAAAACTTGTCATTTAATTTTTTAAGGAAAAAGCTTGACATTTGTGAAGTGATTTTAAAATGCTACTCCTCCTGCAAAAATTTACGTACACGCATGAAATTAGATTTAGATGTACGTCAAGCTATGCAAATCAAAAGTTGGAATGGAGCTTACGATAACATGAATTGGTATTCCTATAATACTTCTTTTTATGAATACTTATTGTAAATTCTTTAAAAAATGTACAAATTCTGAGTTCAATTATTTTTAAGAAAATAAATATTGCTTGATTTAAAAATGCATACCAACTGTTTTTACATGTGGTAGGTAACAACAGTTGCAATAGGTAACTAAATCAAAGCATGAGGAACAATAGGAAAAGAGCCTTAGCATTTTAAATGAAAACAAACTAGTTTTTTTTCTGTCTGAGATAAATAAGTTTAAGTTTTGATTTGCCATTGGATGTGATTAAAAAGGAAAGTAAAAGCTGTCATAATTCTACGTTTTTTTTAAGTTTGGAGCGTTCAAATTTTGTGAGGTTATAGAAAAGTGTAAAAAATAATAATTTAGTCAAAATAAATTAGATTTGATTTTTTGACCAATTTTTGTCAATTAATTGAATTGTAGTGTTTCCCCTTAAAGATTTTCACCAGAGATTTTCGTATATAAGTATTGTTTTCGCATTGAATTAAACACTTCGCATTTGACGTTAAATATTGCACACAAATATAATTCCTTCATTGAATTGTTCTAATTACAAAATCTAGTGTTATGTAATTATTTACCTCTTATTGTTAGATGAAAAAATCTATATATGAAAGATATATATATATATATATATATATGTGTGTGTGTGTGTGTGTGTGTGTGTGTGTGTGTGTGTGTGTGTGTGTGTGTGTGTGTGTGTGTGTGTGTGTGTGTGTGTGTGTGTGTGTGTGTGTGTATGTAATGTGTGTGTGTATGTGTGTGTTATGTGTGTGTGTGTGTGTGTGTGTGTGTGTGTGTGTGTTTGTGTGTCTTTTTAAAAAAATTTATTTTAAAAAACATCAAGTCATCTGTAACACTCAGTAGAAGCTGAATGACTACCCGCATTGACTGACAAGGGTGCAAAACTACCAACTCAGAAACCCACAATCATTTTTAATTATAATTGCTCTTTGTTAAGTTTACACATATTCCAAAATAATGGTCTGTTGCTATTTATAGATCGTGTTTTATTGACAAGCAGAAGTCTTTAGCCGATAAAAACTTATCTACTCAGCTGATGCATTGATTCCATATTTCTTTTCCTTAACATCGTTCATTTTAATATTGCCAGAACGGCGAAGAATTAATTAGTATTTTTTTTAAAAATCAGCATTTAATTCGAATAATAAAAAAATTATTTTACCAGTAATGTTTTTAAAGAAGAAAATATAAAGAAATTATGTCAGAAAACTTGTATTGTTTTACACTTTTTAAAATTATTTTCCATTGTGAACTGCTGTTACAAAATTAAGGTCAGTCAAAAACAATCATTAGGAATCATATCAAATGAAATTAAAAAAAAAAATGTTTTTCTTCAAAAAAAAAAGCTTAATTGCTTTTTTTAGAAAGTGTTTTGAATATTTGCGTTTCAAAACATAAGGCAATGAAATGTTTGGAATTTATTTCTTTAAGCGTAATGTTTTAATTGATAAATGTATTATATACACAATAAGAAAAATGCTTTCTATTCTAAGCAATTAAATCTTTTTCAGTCCTCAAAGTTTTTAATAACAACTTTTAATACTACTTACATATTTCAATTTAGTTTCTTCGTTAAATTATACACAGATATAATGTGGGTTTTAAGTTTAAATTAAAACTATAAAAACTGGAGCAAAATAGTTTTGTAAATAGAATACACGTTATTCAAGAAAGAATGCTGAATTATGTTATTTTGAACACACTCAAAAGAAACCATTTGATTCGAAATAAAAAAGTCAACTATTTTACATGAGAGAAAATTTAATAATTACACTTTCTATGAAAAATACTTTATTGATTAATTTTATAAATTACTAATGGAATTTTTATCAATACAAAGATGCAGCTATTAATGAATTATTAAATCTTTCTTTAGAAAGAAATGTTCCTCATTGAAATATTCACCAATACATTTCTTAAAGAAACAGCATTATTGACACAAGAATCTTTGATTTAATCGTTTTCAATTTTTTTAGGTTTACCCCTTTGTACATTGTTACGTAGATCCGGGATTCGAGGGCTTTTTCGTTGATTTTATGCAAATCAGTCGCAAAGAACAATACAGCTTTTAAATAGAGATGAGAATTTATTGTCGAATATTCAATGCCAAGTCCCCTTAAAGAGAGATCCTTAAATTATAGGATTCAACAGCTATATTCACAGGATAAATCTCAGAAGGTCTTCACGCCTTCAACAGTACTCAGACACAAATATCGGTGTCTAAAATACACGTACATAAAAGTTTATTCATAAGCAATCTCTCTTTTAACAACCGAATTAATCACTATTTGCTTCAATCAGAGCAATACTAACTCATCGATAGTCAAACCAGACTTTCGGCAAGCATCTCTCTATTTATAATTCTCTCGAAAAATTCAAGAAAGACCCACTTGTGCCATAGGTCTTGAAGTTAGTGTATTTCTATACTAATTTATAGAAGAATCCAGAGGGTTTCGAACTCGCCCAAAATGGTCGCCAACATGATCGTCAAGTCACCAAAATGGTCGCCCAACATGACGCCAACTTGCCTCTATCCTCCAGATTTTGCCAAGTTCCCATTGAATCACCATTTTAATGTAAGAAACGGCGTTGTCTGTGAATATTACAATTTTATCGTAAATTAAATCTAATTTGGAGTAATATAAAGGCATTGCATATCCAAATACAAATTATTTACACGATTTTAGACAAAATTCGTAAGAATATGTATTATGTAAGGCAAAGTGGCTGAGTTCGTTTAGTGATCAAGGTCACAGATTCGTAGCTGGCATGTCATGAGTTCGAACTTAATAGTGCTAAAGACACGCCGTGTCTTTAGCACTATTAAGGTATGTTGCACGTTAAGGTATTCGACTACGTTCGGAATTGTGATTTTAAAAAAGCGCATAAATGGATAATTTTCATGATATTTAGTATCAATTAGATTAGAATACATGTATAAAATTGTTTTAAGTACATTTTGATAAAAAAATTTATTTAAATAAAATTATTTATTTAAAAAATTATTTCGGTAAAAAATTAACTTAGAACAACCTTTTTTAAAAAATGTTCTCCTTTTGAGAAAAATATTTTTATTATAATAATATTTTGCCTATATATAGTTCAGACCTCTGAACAGAGGCTCAACTTTGGTTTTTGAAAATTCACATTATTTTCAGAGTTACAACCCATTGAAATAATTATCGGCGTTTTTTTTTTCTTAAAATTTCTCCCTTCTGTTGTCGTAAAACATGGATATATATATATAAACCCGCTTCTAAATTATATATTTCAAAAATTCTAGTTGAGCCTCTGCACAGAGGTCTGAGCTATAAACAGGCAAAAATCATTGTAAAAGAAGCATTTTTCCCAAAAGGAGAATATTTTGTAAATTGGTCACTCTAAGTTCATTTTTTGTCAAAATATTGTACTAAAATAATTTTTTATTGTAATAATATTCTTAAAATAATTTTATATGCATTTTCTAATCTAAGAGACACTAAATATCATAAATAATATCCATTTATACGCTTTTGAAAAATCACGGTTCTGAACGTAGTCGAATACCTTAAATTAATCGAAGCTCAAACACCCTCCCGTAGGTGTAGTGTGGAAGATTTAAGAAAGGATGACAGATTAGTAGTCGATCTCGTCACCTGACCATGGTTCAAAGTTATTAGGTCTGTTTGCCAATAGCAACGTGCGGCTTACTAGGGCGACTTTCGTGTAACTCTCTCCCACTCATTCAATGGTAAGTAATGTTATTTCCAAAAGTAAGAGGTCATATATGTTATTTATTTAATAATTATGACTCTTTTAACTTATTTGTATTCTTTAAAACAAAAATCTTTTGGAAAATCAATTTTTGTAAAATTAGTCTCTACATCTCATCGAATGCCTTAACACATAAATAATTCCGATTGTGTTGCTAAATTAAATACTTATAAAAAATTTTAAACATATATTCTTATATGTTTATATATTAATAAATAGCACTTCTATGTGCATAGAAAAGAAAAACGTAATCGTATTTATAGTATTTGCATAACAATAAAAAAAGCCTAAGCATTTAGTTTCTGGTATTCCATCCAAAAAAAATAAGTCCATTATTGTCAAAGTAAATGTGAAATTGCTGAAACCGGATTACAACAATAAATCGTAAAAAATATTACATTCAAAAATAAAAAAATACGAGTATTTATTTTTCTCGACACAATTCTGCGTAAATTTAACCGGAGCAGACAGCAGACAAAGAAAAACATTCTATAAAACGTTATATGATTATGAGGGGAACAAAACTTGTTGAACTATATTGCTGCTTTGAACACCGCCAGACGAAATTTTTCGTGTAAATAGTTTCACTTTGCAGACACGAGTAAAGTGCTTGTAAAAAAGAATTTGGGAGGAATAGAAAACTTTATTTCTAAGAATTTAAGATATATTTTTTGCTGAAAACCCGTTTAGGAAGTCGGAGTGATTTTCATCAGAACTTTTCATAACGTTCTTTTTGGTCACATCCCATTGTAGCATGTCTTTTTCTTTCTGTAGCAGTATAAATATATTATCCTATAATGTTTTCTGATATTGTTTACATCATGGGAAAAAACCTTGAACAAGTAGATTTCTATCTAAGAAAAATAATAGTTTAGTGACTTTATTTAGTACAATATAATTATCTCTCTTTGCGTATTTTTTAAAAAAAAAATAATTTACATGTAATTTATTTTTTAATTTGATTTAAACTATAAGCCAGATAAATGAATTTATGAGAAATTATGTTCAATAAATCTGTTCAAAGAATTAAATTCATGCTAAAATTTACTTTAAAGTGATGCTAGAGTTAAAGTATAAGCAAGTCTAAATGAGATGGTAAAAGTCAAATTATAAAAATTAGCAATTTGATTTAAATTATTTTAAATATATCAAAAAAGAGTTTTTGTTGCTTCGACATGGTGTTTAATATTCATGAGGATTACAAAAACCCGATGTGAACAAATGTTTAGTTAGAGTCCCAGTTCCCCACTTTTCTAATGAGAATAACTGGGACTGCATATTTTACATTTAACATTGCAAAGATAGTGTTAACAGGATTCTTGACAGAAATTCAATCATATTTTAGTGTTTCATATTTAAATTTTTATTTTCCTGTACACAATGTAGTCTGGTTTTATTTATTTAAACTTCGCTTTCACATTTATTTTTATTTTGCGAATACTTTATGGTCGTAGAATACAGAAAACCTTTTCTCTAAACCGCAAACAACAGTCATATAAATCCCGATTGAAATCCAGAAAGTGACGGTTCCAGCAAGTCTGGTATTCTCAGTTGTTCGTGAAAGAATACAACTCACTATAGAAAATGTTTTGTTTTTTTTAACTTGTGTATATATTTATTTTCCTGTTTTATTTAGGTGGCAAATACGTCACAGAGCCTACGCCACCGGAAACGAATCCAATCGTTCGTTGCACATTATGCTTTTTTACAGCCTTGTCGAATGTTCGCATTTTATACTTCACGAAATTCTTTTTATGGTCATTGAAGGTATTAAGTTCTGTTTTCGTCAACGGACTTTTTGGTTCTTTAAATTCTTTCCACATCGGAAGCAACCATCAGTAAAACTCTATTCCGTATTTTTTCGACTTTCGTCAGGGTTGTTTCCTGTGATCGGAATGTTATAATGCATGTGAATAATATGTTTCTTAAGATTAGATTTCGGCTAAAAGACAAGAATTTATGCAGTCTTGTTTTCTATTATATTGATGCTCAAAATTAAGGGAATGTTTAGATTTTTTCGATTTTCTCTAGAATTATTGGACAGATTTTGGTGACATTTTGTATGTATATATGGTTGATATAATGCAAAAAATAACCATTCAACAGTGAAAATAAACACACATGATCGTGCGTAACACTCACAGAAATCGAAAGGTATGAAAAAGACGTTACGGAATACATCAAAAAGTTTCAGGTTGTCTCCATATATTTTTGCCGTATTTTCATATGGAGAGAACCAGGGACTAAGGACAAACCCACCCTCCAGTATCCTAGAAATCGGCAATTATGATAGCGAAGATTTGATGGTCTGGGAAGGCAACATTGGATGAGCTTACACCCATCTACGTTTTTGTAAGAATCATTGCGGTTGCTGTAAGGTATAACTACGTCGTTTTGGAGCCCTATGTTTGCCTTTTCACGGGTGCAGTTGGCCCTGATTTTATTTTAATTGATGGCAACACGAGGAACATACAGCTCATTTGGCTTTCGAACTTCTGTTAAGTGTGGATATTCGCCAAATCTATTGGCCAGCTAGATCTCATCCGAAATTAACTCACCTGGAATGATCTCGGAACGGCAATAGCAACACACAAACCCCTTCCGAAATCCATTCAAGACATGTAAACAGAATCTTTCAACGTGTGGGACTAAGGTTCACCGTAACTCAGTGCTTCTCAAGCTTTCAATATTCGTGACCCAATATCCAATCATCATTTTCATCACGCCCCCCACCGCCATACAATAACTTGACTTGAATTAAATAATACTATTCTTTGACGCTAAAACTACAATACGACTTTAACCTCTTATATGCCACCGACGAATATAAGCGTCTCTCTCAGCCAAAACGTTAATTTCTTGGGCGTATATATACGTCTTTCCGAAGTATGGTCTTTTCTGTGCACTGATATCCATAAAATAATTCCGAAGGCTTTGGAAGGCAATAAAAGGACCATGACAGTGCTTGCGACGGATTTTCTTAACTCAGAGAATTGGCTTATTTATTGCTTTTCACCTCCCCCTTCTCCCCCCAAAAATATTGAAATACACACGTCTATGTGGAAAATAGTGGCATTGGGAAGCGAACCGTATAACTTTTAATCGGCAGTTAAGGGATTAGCTCAGTGCTTCTCAAACTTTCAATACTGGCGCCCCCCTTTTGGATCACAATTTTTTTCGCGCCCCCCCCCTTATACATTAACAATGTACTGAATGTAATAATAATGCACTTTGACGCTAAAGCTACAATAGGCGATCTTAATTATGAACCATACAAATTAGTAACATAAGTATTAAATTTTGTATACTACTTTTAAGCAAAATAAATAAATAAATGAAATAATAGGATAATTATTATGTTATTTTTCCTTTCTCTAATTTTTAAATTGAACACATATTGCAAAATGCGGTTGCTGCTTAGAAAACAAAATATAGATATCTGCTAAATATAGAAAGAGAACTCAGAGGGTCAATTTCTAATCATAAGCATTCCTTATAAAAACTTTGCTTTCCAAGACAAGCTCATGGACGTCATTAATACTTATTAAACTTGTTCTTAATTTAGTATTAATTAATTAGTTATAAAATATTCTGTGCAGCACTGATAAATAAAAAAGTATACCGGCTGAAGTGCCCGCTCTTTGCACGAGTTCATTTATAAGAAAATAAAACATTATTGATATAATAGCTGAATTGTAAGGGAAGCAAAACCAAGTGCTCGACAATGTTTACAAAAACGTAAAATGATTTTTTAAATGGTTGCTCAAATTCTAATTAGTTTTAAGCGAATTGGAATTTTAAGCCTCACAGAATTAGCATTTAGAATTGATGTTAAACAGTAGCGAACACAGGAATTTTTCAAGGTGGGGGGAGGGTCCGGGGTCGAAAGTTCACCAATCTTGTATCAGGTTCCTTTTGATTTTGTAGATTTTCGGGAACAAAACACAGCAAAAACTAATTCTTGAATAAATAATTAGCATTAATTAGTAAAATTAATCATTAATAACAAATACTTAATCAAATTTTGCGTACTATAAACTTAGAATAATAATCAGTCGGAAAAAATCAAGGGCTTTGGGGGGTCTGGACCCCCCTTGTGTGCGCCACTGATGTTAAATAATGATCAGTAATATAAAATATCGATGAAGAATAATTGTATTATTTTTAATATTTTTAAAGCGAAAAACTTCAACATGTTTTAATACGGGAGCAGGCGCGCACTCGATATGGTCGGGGTTATTGAATCACCCCAATCCTTTTTTATAATTATTTTATTGTACACGATACAAATCATGATTCCAGTGAATAATTTAATCAAGAGAAAGTTAACTTACCTACTTTCAAAGACTTTTCAATTTTTCTTTGGTAATAAATAGTTTTGCCAGAATTAACGATTTCGTAATCTGTGTGTCCCGCGCGACCACTTCCGAGTAAAAAGTATATTCATTATGATAATATGTATGTTACTGCTAAAAAAATTGTGCGAAACATTTTTCTTTATGCTTTACATGTTGAGAATATTTATAAAAATATGTCTTGGCCAAGTAATCCTTCATGTGTGCTTGTGTGTGTGTGCGTGCGTGTGCTCTCCGTGGTTTTCCAAATATCATTAAACTCTTTTGCATGGAAAAAAGCGCAACAGAGAACACATAAGAAAGGGGTCATAACTAACTGTCCCAATAACTTAGAAGGTCAAACAGATTACAGCTATAATGTGCAGTATTTCAAAAATAATGACAGTGATGAAATTTTTATGTTCCTAAATTTTTTCGATTCTGGCTCTGGGATCTGTTTTTTCTCTGAAAGAGTAGTATGCTAGGTTAAAAAAAACGTAATAAAAAATCTCTCATCATGGGATTACAGCAATTCATTTTTTATTTGGTTATAGGATCAAAGATAGCTAATTAGGTATTGAAGAAGTTTTTATTTTTGTTGACTTAATATCGCGCCCGCGCGCCTATAAATTATATCAGAGTAAACGTGCATTTTTTATTATGTCTGAAAGTATTTTGTTTTAATTCATTCCAGTAAACTAATTATTTTTTAAATATTTTATTTTCGATATGCTCGCGTCCCCCTCGTAAGGTCATCGCGCCCCCCCAGGTGGCGCGCCCCACAGTTTGAGAAACACTGGATTAGCTATAAACCGTACAAATTATCAAGATAAGTGTTAATACAAGCCCATAGAGATTTACTGATAATTATCAAACTTGTTCTTAACTTAGTTTTGTTAAATTAATTATAAAACACATTGTATGGTACTAATACATTTATAAGTGTATTACATCACTGTAAAACAGTGCTTCTCAAACTTTCAATACTGGCGCCCCCCGTTTCAATTACAATTTTTATCACGCCCCCCTTATACATAATTTCCTGAATGCAATAATAATGCAGTTTTACGATAAAGCAACAATATTTATTTTAAACCGTACAAATTCATGACATAAGTATTAAATTTTGTATATGTTACTTTTAAGCAAAAAAAAAGTTAAGTAATAGGATAATTACTAAGTTATTTTTCCTTTCTCTGATTTTTAAATTGGAGCATATTACAAAATGCGGTGGTTGCTTAGAAGACAAAATATAGATATCAGCTAAATATAGAAAATGAACTCAGACGGTCAATTTCTTATCTTAAAACTCCTTTCAAAACTTTTTTCTGTAAGACAAGCCCATGGAAGTAGCTAATAATTATTAAACTTGTTCTTAATTTAGAATTAATTAATTAGTCATAAAATACTCTGTGCACCACTTATACATTAAAAGTAGTGTTTCTCAAACTTTCAATACTGGCGACCAAATTTTCAATCATAATTTTTGTCTCGCCCCCCTGTACAACAATAATGTATTTACTGCAATAAAAATGCACTTTGAGAGAGAGACGCTAGTTACAATACGATCTTAATTATAAACCGTACAAATTAATACGATAAGTATATTAAATTTTGTGTATATGTAACTTTTAAGTAATATATATATATATATATATATATATATATATATATATATATTTTAAGAAAATTACTTAAAATATATATATTACTTAGAATTATGTTATTTTTCTTTCTCTAATTTTTAAATTGGAACAGATCGCAAAATGATGTATTTAACTAAAGATTTATTTCCTTCAGCATTCATTTCTCAAAGTACAAATGTCATTAGAAAAATAGTCTAGTCAATGTCGCTCTCTATCATATCCATCACATCTGGCATTATAGGGTACGTTTGCGTGAGTTTGGGCAACCTATCGGACGTCTCTGCGCAAAACATGTAAAAATGCTTTTCCTCATACAATTCCAGTCAGTTTTGGTCGACTCGATACTCCTATAGCTACCGAATCTAGCTTGAATGTACATTTTTTTAAATTTCCACGTTAATTGTAATTCACGGTAATTAAGTATTTACGGCAGTAGATTAAAACAATATTATACATACATTTTTAAGTCGTAAGCAAACATTCGACCATAATAAAGAATCAACAAGTACACAGACGAACGAGCATGGTTCCGAAAATTAAATCAAGGCGATCTTCTCAAAATGACTTAAATTTTGGATTTACCACTACTGAAGAAAATGATGGAAAAAAAGCCCCAGCTCGATAAGTGTTAAAACTTACAAATCTGTAGAACCACATGTGAAAGTTGTTTTTAAAACATGTAAAATCATTTAGCTATGTTGGCAAATTATTTTAAAAAAGTATTTTCTGGATGAGGACAGATTGGTAGCAAGTTACGAGTGGATTAGGGATCTATTTCAAGATACTCCAGAAGGGCTCAACTTCCGAAGAAGAAATCTTCATAGATTTCACATCCAGTGAAAAATTAAAAGGCAATTTTGTAATAAATCGCTCTTTGAATTTGGGGTAGAGGTGGATGAGGAATTATCTGTACTGAAAACAAAAGCACTTCGTATACTATTACCATTTTCAACATCCGACCTTTTTCAAACCGGATTTTCTGCAGTGGATGCCTTGAAGACAAAATATAGATCTCAGCTAAATATAGAAAAATAACTCTTTAAGTGTCAATTTTTGATATTAAACCTTCCTTTGAAAAACTTTTTCTCTACAAGACAAGCCCGTGGAAGTCCCTAATAATTATTAAACTTGTTCTTAATTTAGTAATAAGATTGATTGATTGAATATTATAGTCGCACTGTTCAGCTGCACGAGGGCTTTTGACGACGGACCACGTAATTTTGAACCATGGTCAAGTGACGTGGATGACACCTGAGCTGGCACCCTCTCTCCTAACTACGACACCACACCATCGGGAAAACGTTTCAACTCTCAACAGATTTAACGTGCAAAGGTGCCCTACACGGCGGGTCTTTAGTGGTACTGGGCTCGAACTCGTGACAAGGCAAGCCACGATCCGATACCTATACCCCCTCGTCTACCGCGGCCAAATTCAGTAATAAGAAATTATTTATAAAATACCTTCTTCAGTACTGATACATCAAACGTATACTGGCTGAAACACCGACTGTCCGCACGAGTTAATTTTTAAAAAATAAAACATTATATTTGATATAATAGCTGAACTGTAAGGAGAGTAAAACTGTGAGCACGATATTGTATACAAAAATGTAAAATGATTTTTTTTTTTAGGTAAAATGCTATAATTGTAAATAAATGTTTAAAAAAAAACTGTAATTTTAAACCTCACATAATTAGCATTTAGAATTAATGTTAATTTATGAAAAAGAATATAAAATTCCGATGAAGAATAATTGTGTTACTTTTTAACATTTAAAGCGAGAAGATTTCAAAATGTTTTAACCCGGGAGCAGGCGCGTAATCGATACTAACTTTAATGGTAGTGCGGGGGACTCAGTCACCCCAATCATTTGTTTAGAATTATTTTTACTGTACACGATACAAATCGGAATTCTAGTGAATATTTTAATTTATAGAAAGTATACTTACCTTCTTTCAAGGACTATTCAATTCTTTGATGATTTGAGAAAAATCCAATAAAACTGTACTAAAATGATTCAAAAGTACAAGACCATAATAAAGGACGCAAATCAGACACTTTTCAATTATCCTACAGAAATGTTAAACCAATCATTTCTTTTCCAAATATCGCAAAACTCAATTATTTACAATTTCCCTAAGCGAAAAGCAAACGCATAAAAGATGGGAGGGAACTAATATCGATAATAACCATACCATAAGATTGAAGGTCAATCAAATGATTAGCAAACGTACTATGCAGCCTGGCTGAAAAGTAAATCATGACTTCCTTTTCTTTTTCTACAACTAATGTACAGTATTTCAATAATAATTACAGTGGTGAATTGTTTATCTTCTTAGAATTTTTCTCATGGTCTGGGCTTCGTTTCTTCTTTTAACGAGTAATATTTTATGTTAAAACGTAATAAAAAATCTCTCAATGAGGGAATACAGCAAATAAAACAAAATGTTTTTTTTCTTTTATTTGGTTTTGGGATCAAAGATAGCTATTTGATGACGGAAAAAAGCCAGATAAAAAACATAAATCATGTCAGTGTTGTTGTGTGTATTTTTTTTTTTATTATGGAAGAAAGCATTTTGTTTTACTTCTCTTTCCGGTTATTTTTTTTTTTAAAAAAATCTTTAAATTTTCGATACGCTCGCGCCCCCAAGGGGGGCGCGCCCCACACTTTGAGAAACACTGCTGTAAAAGCGTATTTTGCATTTTGTTAGAAAGTATTTTGTTTACCTTAAGTAAATTAATAATTTTTAAATTGTCTTTTGTTTTCGACTTTTCATCATACTCGCCGCCCCAAGGAGGGGCGTGCCCACACTTTGAGAAACACTGCTGTAAAAGCGTATTTTGCATTTTGTTAGAAAGTATTTTGTTTACCTTAAGTAAATTAATAATTTTTAAATTGTCGTTTGTTTTCGACTTTTCATCATACTCGC
This sequence comes from Trichonephila clavipes, assembly GCA_019973935.1. NCBI lineage: Eukaryota > Metazoa > Arthropoda > Arachnida > Araneae > Nephilidae > Trichonephila > Trichonephila clavipes. Next base: position 146,391 of record BMAU01000327.1, on the reverse strand, counting down.
CGCCCCAAGGAGGGGCGTGCCCCACACTTTGAGAAACACTGCTGTAAAAGCGTATTTTGCATTTTGTTAGAAAGTATTTTGTTTACCTTAAGTAAATTAATAACTTTTAAATTGTCTTTTGTTTTCGAATTTTCATCATACTCGTCGCCCCAAGGAGGGGCGTGCCCCACACTTTGAGAAACACTGCTGTAAAAGCGTATTTTGCATTTTGTTAGAAAGTATTTTGTTTACCTTAAGTAAATTAATAATTTTTAAATTGTCTTTTGTTTTCGACTTTTCATCATATTCGCCGCTCCAAGGAGGGGCGTGCCCCACAGTTTGAGAAACACTGCCGTAACTCATAAACTCCCTTTTCCGGTATCAAATCACGGTGTAAGGTCTGTTTATGTGAAAGAAGGAACCCTACCCCTACTAACTTTTTTTTGTTGTACTCAGCAACTGCTGTTTCCTACCTGCCAATTTCGAAGGGTGCTACGCATGATCCCGTGTGTATATTTTAACTGTTGAATGGTTATTTTTTTTTTTTGCTTTATATCAGCCCTATACTCATACTCGGTTTCATTAAAATCTGTTCAGCAGTTCCGGACATAATAGACAAAATCTAAAGATTCCCTTAATATTAAATAACCGTGTATCTAAGTACGAAACGTTAAAAGATGCAAAGAATCGCCGTATAAAATTCAAATGAAAAACAATTAGAAAAATAATGTTTCATTTTATATCGGATTTCTAAGAAATTATTTATTCGCGGTAAATTATTTGTCTATGGGAAAATATTTTTTTTTTCATTTTCGATCCCTTGTTAATTTTTCAAAATCTCTTTTTGACTTAAATTAACCTCTATTTAGGAGAGAATATTCAAAATTATTCCTATTAATAGCTGGGGAAAATTAAATGTAAAAAAAGTAAGTATTCGCGAATGAATTCCTGAGTCAAATTCTTCACAGGGATTTGAAAATGTCTACGAGAAATTTACAAGAAAAATGAACTCAGTGAATTTGATTTAGCTGAAGAAATAATTTAAAATCGGCATCTGCAATGGACGAGTACAACGAATTGAGGTCTATAGTATTTTTCTATAGTTCCGGGACACTAATTTTTCGACTAGTCACCTGACAGTTGTAAGATATAATAGAGTTAAAATAAAAAAGTATTACCTTTATTTCTCACCTATAAAGAGAACAAATCTCAATTTTTGATCAATCCCTCCACTATTCTTTTCCCAAAAATATAACGGGGTCTTGTTGCTCCTGGGGGCAGAAAAGACGTTTTCAAACGCAGCAAAATCAGAAAAAGATTTTCTTGCCATTTATAATTTCCGTTTGACGGTCCACACCTGCAGGCAACCACTCCGGCCATTCATAAGCATATGTTTGTGAGAGATTTCTGTATTTTTTTTCTCAACACTAGAGCTATTTAAAGAAAAAGGCTGTCGCGTTCTATTTAAATAAGGATAATATCTTCATAAACTTAGATCGTGTACTTTAAACGCTGTTTCAGTTTCTTCTGGGATTATGTGCTACTTAAAATTTAAAATAACAATAGAAGATTTCTATATACTTAAAGTCGGATAAGTGTGATGTATTTCTTGGGCAGACTGTTGAATGGGAATTTTCTAGTTTTCTTTAAATATTGAATGATAAAATAACAAAATATCAATATAATTGATTTTTCCCTATTTACTTAAGTATTGCTATGAGACTCAAAAAATGACTTTTTGAGTTGAAGTGATGCAATTTTCAAAATTAAATAGAAGAAAAAAGGTTAAGAAACTGAAAAAATTGAATGTGTTTGCTTGTAATATCAGATGAGATTCCTATGATTTGAAATGCTAGTTTGGGATGTAATACATAAATACGGGAATTCTTGTTGTATGATGCTTATCAAAAGTTTACTCTCATCAGAGAAAATATATTTTTATCTTTATGTTCCATATTTTTTTTCTTGTTGTTTATCGCAAGAACGATTACTAAACAGTTGTGACGTCTTACGCGTCTTTTCTTTAACAAGTCCTTTGGGTTCTTTGGGCCAGAATTAATGGCAACTCTTTTCCAACCAAATCCAAGAAACGAGAAGTGAAGAGATGCAAATAATATAGGATAAATATAGGATCTTAGAGTAAGCGTTATGGCAATGTAAAGGAATGTTAGACAACTGACATGCGTTGTGGCAGTTGATGATTATTGAAGTTCGTCGTTCAAGATTTAAGTTCTACGTGTCGTGGATAAACATATTGAGATCAACTAGAAATTAAACGTCAAGCTACATACCATTGTAGATAAAGACAAGTTTATTACAGAATAATATAAGGTAGGATTGATTACTTATTAGTATATTTGAAGATTGAGCGTTTCGATTATTGAGATTGGTCTGAATTATATTGTGTGTTGCGTATTGCGTCTCATCGTAGATTCTCTCATTAATTATTAATATTATATTTGTTCAAAGTTTAAGTTGAATATCTTAATAAAACTCATATTAAGATAATGTTTGATCCTAGTTCTTTCGTTAACCCTACACCTCTAGCTCACGCTGATACTTCGAGGGATGTACTTCCAAGGGGAGGTACATCACACAGTTTTGTGAAATATCCTTATTCACTCATATGCAGTAGCTTTTAAATACTAAATGGACATTTAAAAAAATCATCTGCTTTTCGTAATTACATTATTTTGTTAATATGATCAATACACACACGCACACACACACACATATATATATATATATATATATATATATATATATATATATATATATATTCTTGTTAAGAATAGATTTAAAATTTTAAATCTATTCTTAACCACAGACATCTTTCAAAGCAGAACGTTGTAGCTTCCCAGAACGATTTCTAAAGAGGCCGTTACGTAGTTCCCACAGTCGCATTTTTTTAAAAGGTAGAGAATATATTTTTGTTGAATCTTAGGTCAGTTTTACACCAGTCAACTTCTTTTCTGTCACATTTACTCTAGTTTGAAGAAGGAAGAGATTTTCTTTTGCTGGTGAGAGAGAGAGAGAACACAAAGCTGACTGAAAATGGAGTGCTAGAATCATCAGTACAATTATTTAGTCCAAAGAAGCAATAAATAGCTTTCTTCATTTTGAATACACTAGTAGCCACTTGTGAAGAGTATAGCTCCCTCAATATCATTTTTGGTGAGTCAACTAGAGGAGAGAAGAACGTGGTTTTCGAGTTCTTAAGGGATTGACACACCACGGAACGCTAGTAGATTATGCGTGTAGGTACCCACGCATAGATCCCGCATGGCACAAGTTGACTAGTGTAAAAAGACCCTTAGCCTTCTGTCTTTTGTGTAGCAAAAACAACTCTCGTTTTGACGAGTTCTATCTGTCGGTTTTCAACTGATCCTCTTGAGCAAACTATTCTGTAATTGTGATTTGAGACTAAAAACCGCTTTCCGTAGAGATTACTTAATTTTTTGCTAATGTAAATTCTATTTAAACCCTGGAAACGGGTGTGTTAGATTAATTCGGAACATGAATCGTGATGTGTTCAGTTTGAAGTTAGTATTCAAGCTTTAAAATATTTTTCAGAGCAGTGGAATACTAGGATAGTTTATTTGATAAATGCGATAGCAGTTTAGGAAGGAGTTGGCAATTGGTTTTTAAGCGGATTAAAAGATAAGTTACTTTGGATTATCTTATTAGTTGGATTAAATGATTAGGAATGCTCACAAGGTTTTTGAATTAGTTATAAATTGATTGTAAAATGATAAGTCTTAAATAAAAATAATCCATTTTATAACCATGTATGCTTTTTCAAGGACCCACACTAAACCCGCAACCTTCTAGTCGGCTTCTGGAACATGTAATGTTCTACCTTTATTTCAAGGTTTTAAATTCAATATGGATATTTAACTGCTTTCCGGCATTCCAAGGAGAATTCTGTCTAAAGGAATTAATCGTCCCTTTGATGGGATCTTCATACAACTTGTTTTGCTTAAGAGATTTGCGAACATTCCACGTATATTTTCAGTTTTTATTGAGTTTAATTTTTGAATTATTCTTGCACATGAGTTTGGTTCATTCAATGATAAGTTAACAGGGTTGATCTTACTTTTTTTTACTGTATTAGTAGTGGAGGTAGGTTTTTTTTGTCAATCTTCTCTTAGTATACCACACTCATTTTGTGAAGATAGCCAAAATAACAATTAAAGCATACGGTATTATTTGTAGTTTCTCACTATTCGCTAAGTAATGGAAAAGGGAGAGGACACAAACTAAATAGTGCAGGTATCAATTTAAAATTCCCATTTTAAATATGAATACTATTATCGATAAATCGAATTGCATTGTAGGGTACTTTTGTTATATTAGCAGCTCCTCCCGCCCCTCATATTTATGACTAAAGTACTGTAAAATCAGGTGTATAACGCGCTCCTATACTTTCAGACTGTATTTTTTAATTAGGTATATTCGCCGTATAAAGCGCACACCCTTTCTTACGATGAAACCTGAAATAAATGTATGCAATGCCGTTGTGTTTCAAAATCATTTATTCGGGGTATTTTCCGAGGCTTTTGAAAAAATATTATAATTCTAGAAAAACAGCCCTTTAAGTTGATAAGGTGTATGGCATTTCTTTTAAATAAATACTAATTTAATATATGTAGAAGTCTAATTTTTTTATGCTCATATCTTTATTTACTTCTAAAATTATCATTTTTATGCTCGGCACATAACGGCACCCATAAATTTATATCTCATTTTTGGTGTTGAAAGTGCGCGTTGTACACCGGATTTTATGATATTGTATTCACTTAAGTAAAAGCCTTTGTCATGCTATAAGAATACAGTTCAGGGGACATGGTACTAAATTTTTGTACAACTTTTGTACAAAAATCTTTGATTTAATGGTTTTTACAATTTTTTTTAATTGTAAGCAATGTATATAAATTACGTAAAACAATTTTTGATGCTCAAAATACTACGAAATACTAACCTTTTAATTTTTTTAAGGAAAAGTTTTAAGATTTATGAAATTTTAAAATGCTGCTCCTCCTACTGTAATTGACATGCACATTAAATTTGATTTACGAATATGTCTGACCAATATGTATAACAATTGTTGGTGTGGGTTTACGCCAATATGATTGGTATACGCAAAATATATTTTTTACTGAAGTGAAAATTCCTTGAAAAATGTGTAAATTCTATACATTTAACTAGTTTTTTTAAAAAAAATAAATATTGCTTTAATTTATAAAACTTTTTTATAGATCTATTAATAGGTACAGTTTGAAAACATTTCGAAGTATTTGGCACAGTAGTAAAAGAGCCTTTGCATATTTAAAATGAAGATAAATTAGTTATTTTTAATTTCTAAGATAAATCGATTTAAAATTTTAAATTGCCATTAGGATGTGAGTAAGAAAAGAACTTAAAAGTTATCTAAACTACAATTGTTTTTTAACTTAAACTTTAGAATTTTTGGAAATTCGAGATACAATTAAATTACAATATTTAGGGTAAACAATTTATCTGAATTTTTGATTGAAATTTGTCACTGATTCGTACTGTGTCCCCTTAATAAAATGTAATAGTAAATCCATGAGTATGAAAACACCATAACATTCGGCGCATAACGCACACCTATACTTTCAAGCTAAATTTTTTAGGTATATTGGCCGTATAACAAGCACCCCCTTTATTAGGAATAAAGCTAAAATGTACGTGTTCAAAGCTCTTATATTTTGAAGTTATTTATTCGAGGTGTTACCAAAGTTTTAGAAAAAATAGTATACTTCTAAAGCCACAACCATTTAAGTTCGTAAAGAATGCTATTTCTTTTAAATAAACGGCATCTCGATTTACGTAGAAGTTCAAACTTTTTCTATGGTCATCTATTTTTTTAAACTCTCTGTTTTATACCGCACCCGTAAATTTTAAAAAAGACGCGTTATACACCGGATTTTACAGTACGTCTTTAGTAAACTTTTCATACAGAATCGAATTGGCACCCTTATACTACCGTCTCTGATAAATTATAAGTGTTTACAGCCAAATAAATCATGCCTGAAAGTAAATTACTATACACTCAAACGTGTAATTAACAATTCTGATAAATTCAATATTATCTGTAGAGTTTTATTTTTGTGTAAACCCTCTTTTTACATAAAATTATAAGAAAATTTAAGTTTTAAAGTAATTTAAGTCATATGTATCAGCTCTTAAAAATTTTAAAAGATTTGAAGTGTTATAAACTATTTATATTTGTATTTATAACTACTGAAAAAGTGTAATTACATTCACCTCTACTTAAATAAGACTGAAAATCGAAAAATGTTGAAAAATTCAATTATAATATTGTGTTTAAGTTGAACAAAGTTCGTCGGATACATTTTCTAACCGAGAAAACTTCTCAAGCACATACTTTCAAAGTATCCTTGATTTTCAACTTCGAGCAAGTTAACGATCTCTAGTTTGTTAATTAGCTGAAATGACTAAGAACTATTTTTCTTTTGAGATATTTATTACACTAGTGGAAAGATAGAAACTTGTTATGCTGATGAAATTTTCTACGATCTGGTGAATATTTTCATTAAGAAAATACCCAACAACGTATGAAAATTAGCATTCTTCCCGAATGGAAATCAGTAAGTACTGCAATAGCGAAAACACGTATATGTTAAAATGTTAGTGCGAAGTAATTTGTTACATTGCTTTTGTACACAGTTGGTTCTCATCAACATTCATTAGATCTTATTTTAATTTTATGAAAGTTCAAAACAATATACAAGAAGATAATTTTGTAAATGCTCTAGGTGTTTTGTTCTAAGAAACATACTAAAAAGTGATTTAGTCGTTCTAATTTCAAATATATTTTAGCTTTTGTAGGAACGTTTAGATAGAAAGAAGTTCAAAAAGAAGTTGGATAAAAAAAAATTAAGTCATTTCCTACTTAGGACAACAAAGCAAATTTTAATTTTAGTTACTTTTTAATAAAAAATTACAACTAATATAAATATGTTTTTCCATATGACAGAATCGCAATATTAAGTGGCAGTTAGTTTTAGTAAATTATAATTAAATTATCGTTTTGTCACTCAAAACAATAGTGTATAGAAAATTTCAGCTCAAATGACCACTTTAAAATGTGAAAAAAAGACTTTTAAATTTTGGCACAAGTCAAGTTGGGTATCGAAGACTTTTTTTAGTGGTGCGGTCTTCGTCCCTTTTGACAACGCGACCTGCCCATTTAATTTATTATATTTTGATGTAGTTAACAATTTCATATTTTTTATATGATTGATAGAGCTCGAAATTTGATCTTCTTCTCCACGTTCCATTTTCCAGAATTCCTCCGAAAGTAAGTCTTAAATTCTTCCTTTCGTATATACTTATCATGTTCTCATCTGTTCGAGACATGGACGAATATCACACGTATAAGTTAGTAGTGATCTTAAAAGAATTTTATATAATAGAGAGAACTTTTTTTTGTTTTTCTTTGGATTAAATTCGATTTCATATATTTTCGTATTCCATTAAGACATCTGTTAGGCATAGTAATTCTCTTTTGTATTTCAGTAGTGCAATCGTTTCTATTGTTAATTCCGGAACCTAAATAAGTGAAACTGTCAACAACTTTAAAATTATGCTCATTAATTTTAAAGTAGGAATTGCTAAAATATTATTTAAGTGCAAGGCATGTCTTTCGTCTTAATCTCATTCATTTTCAGGCCCACCCTGTGGGTCTCTTTCTCTAAAGATAAAAAGACTACAATATTCATACCACCATTAAAAACGTGACAGATTAATTTTTATAGTAATTTTTTTTTATTTATAATAAGATAAGAAATTATACTAGAAATATTTAATTTTCATAGTAGTTCAAGACTACAAAAGTATTTTTAAGAGATCATAAACTGTAGTGAGTAGATAAGAAAATTCATATTTGATCTAGTGAGAAAGTATAAGCCACCCAGAAGAAAAAAAGCTTATTTTGTTATGAAAGGTATTAATTAGTTGTTAATTATGAAAATTGTTACTAAATATCTAGCAAAAAATTTGCTGAGAAAGAATCGTCGATTTTGTCGAATGAAAAATTTATCTTTTTAAGCTTTGATTTCAAACTAGAAAATGACATTGAAGTTTTTCTAATGTAATTTTTTTTACAATTTAATACGAATTTTTTTCTTACAAGAACAAAAAAGTATTTCTTGATGTTTCGGTATAACTCCGAGTGCTATTGTCTCCAACTATATCATTAATATTTTTTGAGGCAAACTTTCACTAAACACATTTTGCACAAGTCATTGTCATTAAGTATGGAATAATGAAAAGAAAAAAATATCTTACTTATATATTTTCCAAACAAAGTGGGAGCCAATTTTAATAAACATTTCCAGCAATATTTGCATATTAGTATATAGGACCTCTACGAATATATACATAGAGATTTTTTTTATAAATTTATCGCAAGATCAATTTGTATAATATAAAAGGAATGTAGAGCAAAAAAATATTTTTGCATGAGATAATTTCTTATTTCTACTCAGATAATATATATATATATATATATATATATATATATATATATATATATATATATATATATATATATATATAAACAAATTTTTAAAGATATAGATAATTTTATTACAAAATCTGCAATTAAATTTGGACTACCTATTGAGGCATTTGAAGAGTATAAGTACTATATTTTAAAAGACCTTATGAATTTTAGCTACCATTCTCAATATGAAACTACTTTTAAAGATATCAAACAGAAAATTTATAATTTACAAAAGAATTTTATCATAGTTTACATTGATAAAGTACCTGGTAACTATGCTGTGATTTGTAAGTATTTTTATTATAATATTCTTTATGATCACTTTCTTAATAATGGTTCTTTTAAAAATTAGATTTGTCACATAATGAAATTAGTAATCGTATTATTGCTATTTATAAAAATTAGGTTATTGTATTCCTAAAATTAAGTATCCTTATATTTTTTAACTCCAAAATTCCATAAAAGTCCGGTTAAATTTAGAACTGTGACAAATGGTTTTAGAACATAAATTACTACTGCAGGCAAATTACTTCATAATATAATACAAAACTTTATTAATCAGCAATGTAATAAAGCTATATTAAAAATAGTAAAGAGATTATAGATTTTTTAAATGATAAAAATATTTATTCAGTTCATAGTTATGACTTTGAAGATCTTTTCAATTCCATTGATTTATATGATATTATTAAAGTAATTTTAGAAAACCACAGTATGTATAACCTTAATATTAATTTTAACAAATTTAAAACTCTCATAGATTTTGTCTTTAAAGAAAATTATATCAGTTTTAATGGTTCTTTATATAAACAAGAGAAAGGACTCCCACAAGGGGGCCCAGCTAGTAATAGTTTGGCTAATCTTTATTTACATTTTTATGAATATAGTTATGTTATTAATAATGACTACTACATTTTTAGATATATTGATGATTTAATTATTTTTGGTAAAAATGATAATTTAAATCCTATTATTAATTTTTATCCGTCCTACTTGAACTTAGTTAAAATTAATAATAATCCAATCAAAACAAATTACCTAGAAGTCTGTCTGTATATTAAAGTTTTGAAACTACATACTAATATTTATGATAAAAGAGATGCCTTTTAATTTTAATATCATCAAAGTGCCTTACTGGAATTCTAATTTATCAATATCTATATATAGAAATATTATTTTTAACTATATTTATAGCAATAAAGTATTAGTTAGCGATAAAGCTATTATTTTTTTAAATCTTAAAAAAATTTTTAATCACTGTATTGAACATGGATACCCTGCTAATTTTCTTTGTAACTATATTTCTAATGATTTTTTATGATACAATTTGTATTAATGTAATTATTTACTGTTATTATGTTTTGTAATTTTTTTAAATTTAGACAATATCTAATTTATCCTACAATTATTAAATAGATGGCGCCACATGCTTGCTTTTTTTTTTTCTTATAAATCTTTAATATATATTTTTCAGAGTTTCTTTATAATTTACGCTAATTTTATGATTTTTATTTTTATTTTTATGATTTTTAAAAGTATATATATATATTTATTATTATCGTATATCGTATCGCAATTAATCGTTTCTTATATCGTATCGCAAGTAACTTTATGCGGTTCTGCTCTCCTATTTGGCGGGAACACGATAATGCACTCTTGGCCATCGTTACAAATCCGTTTTAGTAGGTTATGTTTATGTTCATATATTCTGGTTTAATGACTTAATATTTAAATTTTACGTATAGAACTCTTTCCTTTCCTCTTGGTACATAGTATGACAAATTACAGGTGAAGGTTGGCGCCGCAAAACTTGTTTAAACCTGCAATCCTGGTTCCTAAGGCCAGGAGTTTGTCTTTATACTGTGTGCCTACTTCCTACTTTTAGTTATCTTAGGTTTATAACTATATGATTATTTATATATTTTTGTTTATATATGTATATGTATATATGTGTATAAATTTATATATATGTGTATGTATATGTATATGATTATATATTAAAAAATCTTATATTGGATTATATATATATATATATACAATTTATGGCTATAACATTCTTATTAACGAAATATTTGAACATTTGGAAGTATTTCTATACTTCTTTAAGTAGAATTTTAATTCAGATCAAAATTTTAATAGCACATGAGACTTTTTTTTAAAAAAAGAAATGTAAATAGTTCTTTTTAACATTACTAACAATCGTTTTAAAAACCTTCCAGATTTATCAAACAGTTCAAATTATTTTTTGCTGGAGAAGCAGCAGGTTACTGGTATTAAAAAAAAATCGTATTATTCTTTCGTCTCTTAACAGTATGAGCAAAAAATTTCAATCAAGCTTTTTGCCCTCTATTTCTTTTTTCTTTTTTTTTTCAAATATATTTTTCTGAAACATTCAGAAGCCGTCATTAAAAAATATTATGAAAAAAATAATTAAAAATTATTTTATCATAATATTTCATTTTTCCTTAAAACTACCTTTCTTTAATATATTCTTTCCTTTAATCTTTAAATCTTCATGCAGCACATTTTTCCTTTATTATTAAAAAAATGGGACAATTAATCGTTTGGAATATTTTTTTTATTAATTGTGAAAATTTAATTGAAGTTTTGTATACGTCTTTAACTTTTAATGTTAACGTTTTTGTAACGTTATAACCAATTATGTTCTGGTGATTTAAACACTTTTTAGCTAATTCAAATTGAAAATTTGTAATTATAAATGATTACACTAATTCCTATGCATAATATTATCATTTGTTTCATTATCACTGACAGAAGTTGAGTTTTTTTCTTAAAATTAGGGTGAACATTGTTATTTATTTGTAAATCTGATCATGTCGCTAACGCGGCTGTAAAATATCGTCTGAGAATAAAATAACAATATTTCTATTATGTGTATGAAAATTTGGAAATAATTATCTAGCAATGTATATTATTTTATTTCTTACACTTTAAATTTATTTATTTCAATTATAAGATAGAAAAATGCAATTAAGGTTAAGTATATATGTTTAGTGCCGAGAATTCATTACATTTTTTTCATAAGGATAATCACAAAATCATTATGAAAGATAAAAAAATTTCAAGTGTTTAAAGTCTTTTCATTATTATATGAAATTAATAATATTATTTATTTGGTGCTCTTAATTTTTCTCATAAAATTTGCTTAAAATATTTTTAATAAATTAATAAAATTTAAAATACGTTAAAAATGAATATCTAATCAAGTGATATAAAGGTACATAAAAATTGGTGGAGCGCATTTAAAGCAAAATCATGAAATTAAATGCCTCGTAATCTCTTATTAAAAACAATGATAATAGAAAAAGCTAAGCAAAAACTGAAAATTTGAAAGTAAGACTCATTTCTGAAAATTTTAAACAGTAAAATTCGAAACTTTAAATAATTAAATTATATTATTCATTTTTAAGATTTTGTTATAATGTATTTTGTTTGTTTAATTTCAGTAAATTAATATTTTTTTTAAAATAATCTTTTATTTTCGACTTTTCTATATGCTCGCGCCCCCTTGTAGGGTTATCACCCTCCCCAAGGGGGGGAGCACCCCACACTTTGAGAAATATTGCATTAACTAGATAACAATACATTAAACTAAAACTTTTTTAATATTAATATAAATAGAACTTCGTAGATAAATGCGAAAGTAATTTGTAACTGGAAAATATATATGTTTGGACATTAAAACTTTCTTTTTCATTAAAAGCGTTCTTTCTTAAGAGTGTTTTTGATACTTTGATACGAGTTGTTACATTAAACAACTAGTTACATATTAACAGCTTATTATGTAGATCGAAGTTTTATACAGCTTAACACTAATAACATGAAATTCTTAGAAATATTTCGCATAGAAGTAGTTACATCATCTGACAGGGTTATTTTTTCAACTTTGTATTTTATTACTTATTTAATATGTATTATGTAGATTAAAATTCCATTTTTTCAAATATCATTAAACTTAACATTCTATTTAATGTTCTTAAAGTAATTTATGAAGATGGCTCAATTTCAGTTAGGTTATATTCCGGCATATTAAAAATAGCTTTACTCCATGTTCTTGGCATTGGTGTTTGCATTAAGCAGTTAATAACTTTTAAGTTTTATGCACAAAATTGTGAAGATGTTTTATCATATATGTTGTATTACTTAATACAAGAGCCTCATTTTTTGTTCGTAAGAAAAATAAAAGTCAGTTTATTAAGCAGAGCAGAATATTGCGGACTCGTTTTTCTTAAGTTATATTTTTGAAACTGTTTGTTGGAAAAGGGAAAAAAAACGCAGATACACATTTAAGAAAAGATAAGATTAGAAGTATAAGAAAGTAATGCAGCGTTCCTCAAACTGGGGGGCGTGATAACCTTAAGAAGGGGGCACGAGCATATTGAAAAGTCGGAAACAAAAGATTATTTTAAAAATATATATATTAATTTACTGAAAGTAAACAAACAAAATATATTCTGACAAAATAAAAGTAAAATGCACATTTACAGGGGGATATAATACTTTTATAAATATATTACTACTGCGCAATATATTTTATAATTAATTTAACAATACTTAATTAAGAACAGGTATAATAATTACCAGCGAGCCCATGGGCTTGTCATATCTAAAATTATATACAAAAATTATCATTTCTATTGGTAACTAGTACGGTTTGTAATTAATCCCTTAAATACCGATTAAAAATTACGCGATTTGCTCCTCAATGCCACCGTTTAAGACATAGGCGAGCGTATGTGGTGTCTTGTGGGTGGGGGCGGTAGAAAAGGAATAAATACGCAAATCCTCTGAAATAAGTAAATCCGTCGCAAACACTGTCAAGGTACTTTTATTGCATTCCCAAGCATTCGAAGTAATTTTATGGATAGCAGTGTATAGAAAAGCCTCGGAAATACGTATATATACGTCCTGGGCAACTAACGTGCTGTCTGAGAGACGTATATATACGCCGATGGCCCTTAAGAGGTTAAAATCGTATTGAAAGTTAGCGTCAAAGAATATTATTATTAAACTCAATACATTGTTATTGTATGAAGGCGGGGGTAGGGGGCATGACGAAGATTATGATTGAATATTGGGTCGTAAACGTTGAAAGTTTGAGAAGCACTGAAGTAATGAATTAAATTTTGGGATAGGATATAACCCTTGTTTTAGCATACTGCCTAATTCACTTTATGCAATTTCTCTAAAATAGAATCATTTTTAAAATATGTTCAACTATTTCCCTTATGGGTTGCTATTCAAGTTCGCAGGTAATGTTTATTTTTATGCTAATTTACTTAAAAACTTACTGATAATGCCATTTTTAATATAACTACTTCCATCTTTTTCATCTGAATTTCTGCCTACCACTGTTCTTTTTACGTTCTTAGAATTATTTCATGTATAAAGAAGAAGTTGTATCTACAATTGATTGTCAGCTTACTTATGATGTACTAGAGTTCTGAAATTATGTATAGTCACATTTTACTTGTTGTGACAGTATAATGTTTTAATATTTTCAGAAATTCATTTTGTGAATCTCCATTTGCGCCTTTTCTATTTAAATTCATTTTTTAAACCCCTGTCTTTAAGAAATAAGACTTGGAAATGAAATTGTCCAATACTTCTAATAACCCAAAGGAATGTTTGAAGGGTAGTTTCTCCATTTCCTCTGCGATATTAAGGATGTGAAGAGGAAAACCATATTTAAATGAACTTAAGTACATTAGTTTTTCAAAAAGAGTAGAGTTACTTACCTTTTAGTTTGGAAAGGGTCAGTAGTAAAAAAATAGGACATCATTATTGAAATATTTTGTGTCTAAAATTATTTCAAATGAAAAAAACCTTCATTAATAATCAATAAAAGATCTTCAAAAATAACAAATTTTCCAATCAACCCTCTGCCATCTATTTGGAGCCACTTGCTTTAATTTAAGTGATTTGCTTGCTTGGCTAATCGCATCCAAGAAAAGAAATCATCTGGATCAATCAACAAACCGATACAGTTACTGCTATATTGATCATGCAACAACAGGTATGGATACCATACAAAAACATTTCCATCAGAAAGTACGTGTCCAGCTCCAATGAACAGTTTCTTATACGAAAGACGAGGCATTAGTATTCTCTGTATCGGACAGTTCATCGATAAGTGATCTCTCATTTCCTTAAGAATAGTTTTTTCTACTTCCATTTGGGTGAGGCAAGGCTTCTGTGTTGATGTCCGTGTGCCAATACTTGATTCCTTACATAGCACATGTTCTAGGGCCGGTGAATCGATAGCTAACGATCGCTGATTTGGTTTTAGAGAAAGACGAAGTCAATCCTTCTAAGCAAATATTGAGTTGATGTTGCGAATTTAAAATGCATTGCCATGTGCGTGTACTTAATTTAGTATTTCAATACGAAATTATTCGGGGTTTTCACTTTTCTTTGGATTGCTATGTTCGGCATAAGTACTATTATTATTGACACTTAAAAAAGTAGTAGAACTCGTAGGTTTAGTAGGGGGGCATTCTATTTAAAAATATCTCACGAAAGGGAAAAAAATCTCATAATGCAGAATCTCTCAAACTGTGGGGCGCGCCCCCTTATTTGGCGTGACAACACTACGAGGGGGGCGTGAGTAGATTGATAAGTCAAAAATAAAAGATAATTTTTAAAAATTATTAATTTACTGAAAGTAAACAAACAAATGCTTTCTGATATTATGAAATATAAAATAAACATTTGCACTGATATAATACACTTATAAATGTATCAGTACCATAGAATGCAGCTTATAATTAATTTAACAATAATAATTTAAGAACAAGTTTAATAATTACTAGTGACCTCATGGGCTTGTATTATATACAATTTTAAAAAGATTAAAGAATTGATAATTTGCACGATTTATACGAGTTACTCCATTCACTAAGAAATGCCACCGTTTTTCAAGTAGACACGCGTATGTGATGTATTAGGGAGATGAGAAGGTATAAATAAGTAAATCTTTCGCAAACATTGTCAAAGCCCTTTTATTGCATTCTAAAGCCTTCGGAATGATTTCATGGATAGGAGTGCACAAAGAAAATCTTATTTCGGAAAGACGTATATATACGTCTGGTGCAACTGATGCTTTTTCTAAGTTATGCGTTTATATAAACCGGTGGCAATTAAAAAAGTTAAAGTCGTATTGTAGCTTTAGCGTCAAAGTATATTATTATTGATGCTATACATTGTTATGGCATGGAGACCGTGTTGAAAATTATGATTGAATATTGGATCGCAAGTATTAAAAGTTTGAGAAGCGCTGACTTAATGGGATAGAATTGATAAATTCCTTCTTGTACTTTATTATTTTTTATTGTAACTTCATTCCTCCACTGTTATCATTTAAAGGTGCCTTTGTATAAATGTTATAAAATTCGAAAATATCAGAGTAACATTTTTTATGGACGTTATAGGCCTCATAAATATTTTTCTAGAAACATTTTTACTCTGAAAGTCAAATATACAGGGTGGTTATAGTTAATGTTACACTTCCAGACTGATTTAACAAAAGAACGACAGCTCAGGATGAAAAATGCCCACTGCTCAAATTGGACCTGGATATGCTTGAAGAAGGTTGAAGTGGTATGACATAGAAAAAAATAAATGGGTGTTTCATTGTCGCTTTTAATGCCGATTTTGTTACAGACAATTAAGAACCATATATTCTCTTCTAACATAATACGACTTTAAAGTGGTTTAATGTGCAACTCATTCCACAGTCATAATGATTTGATTAACAATGCCATTTGCTGCAAAATTCACTTTCGTCATGCTGCTCGCTGCGTCATACATTGATACACTTAGGAACAATCTTCTTATGCCAGTGCTTCTCAAACTTTCAATATTGGCGCCCCCCTTTTCGATCACAATTTTAATCACCCCCCCTTATACATTAATAATGTACTGAATGCAATAATAATGCACTTTGACGCTAAAGTTACAATAGGCGATCTTAATTATAAACCATACAAATTAATAACATAAGTATTAAATTTTGTATACTACTTTTAAGCAAAAAATAAATAAATAAATAAAATAAAATAATAGGATAATTGTTATGTTATTTTTCCTTTTTCTAATGTTTAAATTGATCATATTGCAAAATGCGGTGGCTCATTAGAAGACAAAGTATAGATATCTGCTAAATATAGAAAAAGAACTCAGAGGGTCAATTTCTAATCATAAGCATTCCTTATAAGAACTTTGCAAGACAAGCCCATGGAAGTCGTTAATACTTATTAAATTTGTTCTTAATTTAGTATTAATTAATTAGTTATAAAATATTCTGTGCAGCACTGATACATTAAAAGTATACCGGCTGAAGTGCTCGCTCTTTGCACGAGTCCATTTATAAGAAAATAAAACATTATTGATCTAATACCTGAATTGTAAGGGAAGCAAAGCCAAGCGCTCGACAATGTTTACAAAAACGTAAAATGATTCTTTTAAAATCGTTGCTCAAATTATAATTAGTTTTAAGCGAATTGAAATTTTAAGCCTCACAGAATTAGCATTTATAATTGATGTTAAACAGTAGCGCCCATAGGAATTTTTCAAGGGTGGGATCCGAGGTCGAAAGTTCACCAATCTTGTATCAGGTTCCTTTTGATTTTGTCGATTTTCGGGAACAAAACACAGTAAAAATCTAATTCTTGAATAAAAAATTAGCATTAATTAATAAAATTAATCATTAATAACAAATACTTAATTAAATTTTGCGTACTATATACTTAGAACTATAATCAATCGGGAAAAAATCAAGGGCTTTGGGCGGGGGGTTCCGGACCCCTAGCCCCCCCCCTTGTGTGCACCATTGATGTTAAATAATGAACAATAATATAAAATTCCGATGAAGAATAATTGTATTACTTTTAATATTTAAAGCGAAAAGACTTCAACATGTTTTAACCAAATACGGTTAACTAGATACAGTCGAGCGGGGTTATTGAGATACCCCAATCTTTTTTTTTATATAATTATTTTATTCTACGCGATACAAATCGTGATTCCAGTGAATAATTTAAATTGTGATTCCAGTGAATAATTTAATTAAGAGAAATTTTACTTACCTACTTTCAAGGATTTTTCAATTTTTCTTTGGTAACAAATAAACAGTTTTGCCAGAATAAACGATTTCGTAATCTGTGTGCCCGCGCGACCACTTCAGGGTAAAAAGTATATTCATTATGATAATATGTATGTTACTGCTAAAAAAAATTGTGTAAAACGTTTTTCGTTATGCTTTATACGTTTGAGAATACTCATATAAATATGTCTTGGCCAAGTAATCCTTCAAAGTGTGTGTGTTCTCTCCGTGGTTTTCCAAAGATCATAAAACTCTTTTGCATGGAAAAAGCGCAACAGAGAAATACATTACTTACAACTTCCCTAAATGAGAAACAAACACATAAGAGAGGGGTCATAACTAACTGTACCAATAACTTATAAGGTCAAACAGATTACAGCTATAATGTGCAGTATTTCAAAAATAATGACTGTGATTAATTTATTATGTTCTTAAATTTTTTCGAATCTAGGTCTGGGATCTGTTTTATCTCTGAAAGAGTAGTATGTTAGGTTCAAAAAGAAAGCGTAATAAAAAAATCTCTCATCATGGGATTACAGCAAATCAAATCAAAGTTTTTTTATTTGGTTATAGGATCAAAGAAAGCTAATTAGGTATTGAAGATGTTTTTATTTTTTGATGACGTAATATCGCACGCGCGCCTATAAATTATATCAGAGTAAAAGTGCATTTTTTATTATGTCTGAAAGTATTTTGTTTTAATTCATTCCAGTAAATTAATTATTTTTTAAATCTTTTATTTTCGATATGCTCGCGCCCCCCTCGTAAGGTTGTCGCGCCACTTCAGGGAGGCGCGACCCACAGTTTGAGAAACACTGTCTTATGCCATACCATGTGTTCCCCTCTTTTCAAGTCAATTCAATTCAAATTTGATGTTATACTACTCAGTGGTTCTTTTTTACAGCATTCTAAAAATGGCTGAAGGATTATTATAGTTTAACTATATTAACTTTTATATATATTCTAATCTCTGTTCTTGACTATGCGTAAAGGTCGGTTCTCAGAAGAATTTTTAGGATGCATAAAAAAGAGTATACACCGAGATAAGACTGTCAAGAATTTATTCACATGTCAAAGAAAACTTAGCTTGTTACTTATCTCCTGTTAAAATTTTCAAGTATATTAGTTGTAATCACACACACACACATGTAAATAAATAATTATAAAAAACCTACTTCATTTGATGCCACTTATTCCGCATTTTTCTATCTCTTAACCTGGTACATTATGCATTTTGTTAAATTCTTTGTTGGAGTCGAGCGTAACAAATTCGACATTACTACATCAGTACAATTAGCACCACCTGGCTAGTGATAAAGATAAAAATTGCATCATTGCAAATAAAAAAGCGTAATGCTTTTCTACTTTTCTACTTTCCTTCATTCGCTTTCTTTAGTTATTTTACATATCTTGAATGGTAAAGAGATAGCCGATAGTTTAACCAAGTCCTCCAGTATTGACACTGTGTGTGGGGTAACACTTCTCTAACTTTTGCCGAACTCTCATTCTTTATGTAAGTGAGTGAATATTAACGTCGCACTGTTGAGCTACACTAGGGCTTATGGCGACGGACCTCGTTATTTTCTAACCATGGTCCAGTGAAAATGACGACATCTGAGCTGGCACTCCCCTCTCCTAACAACCACACCCAACCAACAGGAGGATGTTTATGCTCTCAACAGATTTAATGTACATCCTGCCCTTACACGGAAGGTCTTTAATGGTACTGGGCTCGAACTCATGACATGCCAGCCGTTATCCGATACCTTGACCACTAGGCTACCGCCGCCAAATCTTCTCCACAAAAGGGGTAGAATTAAAAGTACTTTGGAGGATAACCCCTCTTCCACCTGATATTTTCAGAAAAGACCTCATTGGTGACAAAAAAACTTAATATTCTTAGAAATCAGTAGACGGCTTTATCGTGCTTTTTTTGGTGCCACATTAAATCTGTTACTTTTCAATACGGCCGGAGAGTCTTTCCAGAATGTAATATGTGCGAGACTATATATATATACCATGCTTCTCCCAGTCATATTCTTAATTGCTTCAATTTTACTATTGACAAGATTTCAGGTAATCCCATTTTATTTTTGGATTTTTTGGCGATTTTTGGTTTTATGGAGATGGATGGTGTAACTAAGCTATACCATTTGGGATAAGAAACAACAATAACATTTTGTATATCCAAATGGTGATGATATTTTTTACACGCAAGGTGATAACTGTTACAATTTACACTACAATAACGTTCAAAACATTTTTAATATTAATAACCAACGTTTTTTTTTACAGTGGAAGCGATTAAATAACCAGCGATAAATTGCTATTTTGTGGTTTTTTTGTTTTTTTATTACCAAAAAAAAAATTGAAAACTGTTTTCATGCTAAGGTTGTAAAAGCATTTCTCACAAAAATTCTCGGATATTTTTAAAAATTATTCTTGTGCAGATATTTGTATCTTAATTAATTCAAAACATAATATGTTTCTTCAATATGGTATCAAAGCGTAATTTTTTAATAGTAAAATCTTTTATCAGTGAACATAGCTCATGTATGACCATAAACCGGGTAAGCAAAAAGCTTCTTACTGAGAAAATTAATTCGTGCTTTCGAATTCAGGCAGTAAAAAAAAATTTTTTTAATTATTTATTCGAAAAAGATCTGACAAAGAACTTTCTCATCCGGTATAGTGGTTAGTGACGCTGACTGTTGTGCCATATGGAATGGGTTCGGATCCCGGAGAAGACGTGAATACTTGTAAGTGTATAGGGCCTGCGTGGCATGGGGGTACTCTAAATAGTCGTCGAGCCGCAAGTCCTCTCGTGAGGTCGGTGGAAGGGAAAGAGAGGTGGGAGGCCTCTGACCACACCCATAGTGTTCTCCGTTTAAATTGGGGTGAAAGCGACCCAAATCGTACTGTCACCCGTATGGTGCTCAAAGCTGCGGCTAACGACAGGCGTCACTTGACCCTTTGCCGTGATGAATTTCGTGGGCCTCGATCTGGTCTTTGCCGATCTGGTGGCATTAGTAACAACAACAACACGTTATTTCAAATTTTCAGAAATGTAAAATGCTTTGAGAACATTATTTGCGTAGATCTTTACTGAGAGAAATTTGAGGTTGTTTAGAAATTAAATTTTGAATTTTTTCCTTTAAGAGAAATGTATTGATTTAAGCGAATTAAATTTATTCTCTTATCTAAAATTCGAACAAATCGAAAGCATTCTCCACGATTTATTTTCAACATTGTTTTCCTAGTTTTTTTTTTTTTTTTTTTGACTATCATGTAGATTAAATTAGTAGTTTTTGTGTTGCTTAAGATTTCGTGGAAACGTTGTATATAGAGTTTCACAGATCGATAGAATGAATCCTGGGGAGAAATCAGCAGAAAATGTAAAAGAATGGACTCATAAAGAATTCGATATATACAATTAGCGGCAAATAACATTGAAATCAACTTTTTTATTGTATATGTTGGATAAGGAATAACTTGAAAATTATCGGTCACGAAGTTCTTGACTTTACTCGGTGGTTTCGCGATCTAGTACAATTAAACAAGCGAGAAATTCGAAAATTCAATATATCTCTGTAACCATTCGAGTCATAGTAACTGTAACTGACTGTCACAAGCAGCAACTATCCAAGCACCCACTAGTGATAAGTTACTATTAATACAGGCCAAGAGAAGAAATAATGTCATCTCTATTGAAAACCGTCCATGTTCTTTGCCCTTTATTTTCGCTAATGATATCTGTTGTCTTTGTGTAACTAAATTACTTAATAATTATTACACTAACGGAGACTTCATTGAGCCAATATACAATATTTGTTTTAATCTTCAACGTAAAACGTTACACATATTACTTTTTACCAATTTAATTCTTCTATTGACAGAATAAACCCGGGGGGGGCAAGACCTTTTTAATAAACCTCTTCCCTTCTGATCTCCGCTTGCAATGTGGCTCTCAAATAAGTCACGTTTAAGACTTTTAAATCGTCCTCCACATCTCAATTCGTGTCTACCCCTAGTTTTGTTTCAATAGGTTTGTAATTGAAAATTCTGAACTTCAAGGATGAGTGTTCCATATAAAAAATGAAACCGTAAACCTCAAATGCCCCAACTTGATGGATTTGATTATCTCTTTCTTAAACCGCGATGAATCGCGCGGGGTGTTCTGTACACCCCAGCAACAAGAAAAGCCTCGTAGAATTCTAAAAAGGATTCACAGAGCCACGATTTTTTCTGTAGCTGCACATTTTAGGTCTTTGAATCTTCAGGTCTGATGTAATCAATCTCGCTAGGATGATTGGAATGTAACGACCTTCAAAAGTTTATCTGGGGTGCTAAGAACACCCCGCGAGTGATTGAGTTATATTTTCGTACTCGAAGCATCTAATATAAGAGTATACTTTTACTCTCTTTCCATTTACAATTTTTTTAAATATATCAATATGCATGCATATTTTATTGAAAATTTCAATAATTGTAGCAAAAAAATATTATAATTCTATAAAATATTTCTAGTATATATATATATATATATATATATATATATATATATATATATATATATAATTTTTTCAAATATATATTAAATTTTTCATTTTCCAGAAATTATGATAAAAACTCCATAGCAGAGGGAGAAACAGCGACTTAATCGTCTATTAGATACTGTATCAACTGATTGTCAAGATGAACTAAGTGAATTCGATGACTGCGTAATTTCAGAACCAAATTTGCAGAGATTAAACTCGAAATTTTAAATTTTATAATATAGGCGATGTAGATATCATTGATGAAATGTGCAGTATATATGACGTATCACGAATATGTTTCCGTTGGCCATTGAGAATATTTTATCATCTACTTAATACTACAGGAATTAGTGCTTCCATTGCCTAACATTCGTTTCTTCCTCAAATGAAAATGTGACGTTCAAGATTATTAAAGTATATTAGAATGGATCATTTGCAGTCCCAGTGGGATATGAGATCGGAACTCCCAAACCTTAGCAAAACACTCAAAAGAAGCTTTACTGACACAGAAGATATTAAAAAGTGCATTAATCCACCGTTGCTCTGTTTGTCCACGAGTAAAAGATGTAAAAATTACCTTTTTTTGTCTTCAGTGTAAAAAAATGTGTGCTTAAAACATATGAATCCAATCTGCTATAAATGTTTAGAAAATTATCAAAATATTGTTTTTCTGCTTTTTACTATCCTTATCATTAATTATAAAGTATATTTATTACTGGTATAGATATTTTACTTATGGTTTATGAAAAAATAACAAATTGTGTACTTTAAAATGAAAATTTTGTAGTTTTAGTTTAAATTAATATTAGTCTAATTTGTATGTAATAAATTTAGTAATTCTATTTGTATATACAAAAAACATCTTGTACTTCATAAATACATATCATAATTGAATTATTTTTTTTTTCATATTTAAATACGCGTGTTAAAAGTTTGGGGTGTTCTCTACACCCCGCAAGTAAAGACGGTAGCAAAAACAGGCGCGATTAACCGCGGGTTAAATAGCTTATATCAGTGCTTCTCAAACTTTCAATACTGGCGCCCCCCTTTTCAATAACAATTTTTATCACGCCCCCCTTATACATTAATAATGTACTGAAAGTAGTAATAATGCACTTTGACGCTAAAGCAACAATCTTTATTATAAACCGTACAAATCCATGACATAAGTATTAAATTTTGTATATGTTACTTTTAAGCAAAACAAATTAAGTGATAGGATAATTAATATGTTATTTTTCCTTTCTCTAATTTTTAAAATGGAACATATTGCAAAATGCGGTGGTTGCTTCCTCTTGCCCATGCCACGATGAATTTCGTGGGCCTCGATCTGACTACGTCAGACAGGTGGCATCAGAAAACAACAACAACAAAATATAGATATCAGCTAAATGTAGAAAAAAGAACCCAGAGTGTCAATTTCTAATCATAAGCATTCCTTTGAAAAACTTTGCTCTGTAAGAAAAGCCCATGGAAGTCGTTAATACTTATTAAAGTTGTTCTTAATTTAGAACTAATTAATTAGTTAAAAAATACTCTGTGCAGCACTGATACATTAAAAGTATACCGGCAGAGAAGTACCCGCTCTTTGCACAAGTTCATTTATAAGAAAATAAAACATCATTGTTATAATTGCTGAATTGTAAGGAGAGTAAAACCAAGTGCGCGACAATGTTTACAAAAATGTAATTTTTTTTTTAAATGATTGCTCAAATTATAATTAGTTTTAAGCATTCTGTAATTTTTAGCCTCACAGAATTAGTATTTAGAATTGATGTTGAATAATTAACAATAAAAAAAATTCTGATGAAGAATAATTGTATTATTTTTAATATTTAAAGCGAAAAGACTTCAACATGTTTTATCCCTGGAGCAGGCGCGCACTCGATACTAATGGTGGAGCGGGGTTATTGTGAGTCACCCAATCCCTTTTTTATAATTATTTTTATAGTACACAATAAAAATCGTAACTCTAGTGAATAATTTAATTAAGAGAAATATACTCACTCCTACTTTCAAGGACACAGAATATATTTTGGAAAAAAAGTTATCACACCAAGAACTCGGACAAAACAAGTAACTTAAGATCGTAAAAAAATGTCTGTCACTCCCAAAAAAGAGAGACAGATGTGACAAATATATTTTATTTTACGTTAAAATTGTCAAACAGGAGGATAGTGTCAGGGCCATTGGTAACAATTAAACACTTTTGCCAGAATTACCGATTTCGTGCACTCTGTGCTCGGCGTGACCGCTCCCGGATTGAAAGTGTAGTAAGTGAGTAAAAGTGTAAAAGTGGATGCTCTAAAAAAATGTATAACGTTTTTCATTATGCTTGGCTTAGTAATCCTTCAAACTTCCCTAAATGAAAAAACAAATACATAAGAGCAGGGAGGTAACTAACCGAACAAGTAAGCTCGGAGGTCAAATCGCAGCAAATACATTCTGCTGCCTACAGCTGATGGCAATAATATATAACAGTGATGAACTTTTTATTTTCCTAAAAAAATTTTTTGATTATGCGCCTGGGTTCTGTATTTCCTCTGAAAGAGTAGCATTTGCGCATTGAAAAGAAAACGTAATAAAAAAATCTATCATCATGGGATTACAGCAAATCGAATAAAATGTTTTTAATTGGTTATAGTATGAAAGATAGCTAAAAGATGAGGTTTTGAAGTAGAAGCTTTTATTTTTGATGATGTAAAATCGCAGATAATATATATATATATATATATATATATATATATATATATATATATATATATATATATATATATATATATATATATATATAATTTCTGTGTAAATGAATATATTTTTTATTATGTCAGAAAGTATTTTGTTTTACTTCATTCTAGTAAAACAATTTTTTTTTAATTTTTTATTTTCGATATGCTCGCACCCCCTTGTAGGTTTATCGCGCCCCCAGGGGGCGCTCCACAGTTTGAGAAACACTGGCTTATATGATATAACATTATGTCGTTTTAACTACACTACATTCTAATTTACAGCACCAAAGGCATTCTAGCAACTTTTCTTTAATAAATAGTTAGCAGTTCAATCTGCGATTTCGTCCGAGCCGTTTCAGGTCCATAGATAAGAGAATAGGTCTGATTAATTTTTTTTTAATTGTTATCTTTATATGTCTTGGATCAATTTTGACTTTAAGAAAGCTGTTAAGAAAGATTTTAGGAGACTATAAGGACAAGACTATAAAAAAGACTATAAGGACAGCGTTTAGCCACCAATTTAATTAGTTAAATTTTATAATAGTTGTCGAACTGGTTTTTTATGCACAAGTCGTATGGTATTTCATAAGTAAAATTTTCATTTGATTTAAATGAAATGATTAACTCACAAATAATATACTAATTTTCCTATTTAATTAATTAGTAAAATGCTTATCAGCAAAATATGAATTTGTTTTTCGAGAAACTATTTTTGTTTAACACATTATTATTTTTTTTGAATTTTTTTAATTATATCTGATGACTCTTTGCGACAATTTTGCCTCTGGCTTCTCGTTTTTCTGCGCAGGTCCTGGATTCAAGCTGGGATTAATATTACAACCACAAATGACTGTTTGATAGAAGCCTTGTAGTTCTTCTTAAGCTTCACTAAACATCGTATTATTAGCAACGTCTCACAAATATATCAACAAAAAGATACAATTCTTTCACAAGTCTTTTTTCTATTTTTTCTTACCGCCTTTTGAAATATCTTTCGTATATAGAATAGCACTAGAGTTGACCACAAAATATCTTTTCGGATTTACTAACATACTGAAGTAATAAAAGAAAAAGAATACATGCTACAAGATGTACAAAAAGAAGCTGGTGATCTAATCTCTATTTATCTCCTTTCCAATCTATTGCATTACTTATTTTACTGCAGTATTATTTCCGAGTCAAAGCCAGTCCTAAGACCAAGAAAATAATTCGGATGAAAACTTAGTAAACAATGGTGAACGAATAACAGAAGACAATACCATCGTATTTATTTTGTAAGACTTATCCAGTGTCTTACATTTAAAAAGTAGTATGTTCTATAGACCTAGTGGAATTAATAAACTTAAGTCTGTCTTCGGTTAATGTTCACGAATAGGATCCGAATTTGGAACAATTTTTCAGATATAAAAGAAATGAAAAATTAATATGATATTCTGGCTTCACTATCCTTTAGAGAGCAGCATTTTCTGTCATTCTTCCCATTTTAAACTGAATGAGATTCATTTTTTTCTGTTACAAAATGTGTTTTGCGTTTTTTCTCCTATACCGTAATGTTAAATGAGTTATGTCTTCACGTATTAGAAGGAAAAAGAAAGTATTCATGGAATATATTTAAAAAAATTTGAAGACACTATA
The DNA here is from genome assembly GCA_019973935.1 of Trichonephila clavipes. Classification (NCBI taxonomy): domain Eukaryota; kingdom Metazoa; phylum Arthropoda; class Arachnida; order Araneae; family Nephilidae; genus Trichonephila; species Trichonephila clavipes. Next base: position 119,832 of record BMAU01000327.1, on the reverse strand, counting down.
TTGTTAACAGATGTAAAATATTGCAAATTTTTCCATGGAAATTGAGGCATTTTTCTGTCTGAAAATGTGTTTCACGTTTCGTTTAAGATCTCGTACTTTTACCGAAGACAGCCTTAAGGGTACCAAGACTTGTTTGAAACGTGAAATGCCAAATATAACACAATTTGCTTATGGGGCATATATCTTTAAAAAATTCCAATAGAGCTTAGATTTTTTGTGGTCTTAATAAAGATTTTTTAATAAGTCTGTAGAAATACAAAATAATTTTTTTGTTTAAATTTTTTTTTCTGATTAACTTCAGTTGGACATAATTTTTGAGATCTCATAATACATGTGCTTATGCATAGGTACTATTTAAAAAAAAAAACGTAAAATATTTTTTGCATATCTAATATACATAAAACAATACACAAAATTTAGTGAACCTATTTTTTCAGTAAAGAACTAAGATAATTTCTTCAAAAAAAACTATACAACTTTGTAATGTAGAAAATTTCTATTTTTTCAACCTTTTTTATACATAAAAATATTTTTTAAAAAATTATGCACTATTTCCACTAAAAAAAACAAGTTCATTACGTACTCAGGTATCCTGCATACAAGTGTAAAAAATTTTGAACCATATAGTGTAATAGTTCTTTTTTTTAAGTGTTCCTGAAAACCAAAAATTATGCTTCGGAGATGAAGTGAAAAAACTAAACATTTGTATAAGTTTGTTTATATTTTTGTCAATTATTATTTTTTTTCATACTTCAAGATTATTGTAACAACGGAATTATAAATGCTATGCATTTTTAGATTCAGAAAATATGCACTATTTTTTAACACTTTAGTTCAAAAATCGATTTTTTGAATGTGCATGATGCCCTGGTTCACTTAAGAAGGATTATAAAATTGCTCGATCTGTTAAGTAGTGCATAGAGGGAAAACTATATGAATTTTTCTAGAAATATTTTATTAAAAAATATAGAGTTAATATATTTTAATTATTGGATAATTATAAAGCGTTTTGAAATTCCACATTTTTTATGTTAAATTAACACATTTTCTTAAGTTAATGCCAAGCAAATGAAGTTTCATACATGGAGCACCCGTAAGAAATATAAATACAACTTAAATTGTTTTCGCATTCCTTCTTTATTGGTATGTTCACCTTAGTTTTTATATTGTATCGCTTCGAAACGCCGAAGAGAAATATGAATAAACTTTTTTTATTAAACTTCTGAAATTCAAAACTTTTAAACTGCTGACATTTTTACAAAAGTCATATCATTGTACAATCAAATCATTTGTGTTTTAATTTTCCCTTTTTCTGCATACAAAAATTATAACAAAATCCATCTTTCCTTAAATTTCTTGAGTTAATATCTGTGGCGGTGGGGTATCTATATAAACTAGTACCAAACATCACGCGAAGACGATCGCTTTCGTGTGGTCGATAAAGAACTGACGTTTGGAATGGAAGATACCTAGATCACGTGAAGACGATTGTTTTGGCGTGGTCGATAAAGTATTTGCGTACGGAACGGAAGGTACTCAGATCGAATCTTCCTTCCTACATTGGTGACCCTGGCCGTACAGAAAAACCACGCTCTTCGCGCGCCACTGTCGTGGCGCCATCTATCGACCGCAGAAGCAACCAAGACGTCAAAAACATTGACGCAAATAAGCCGTCACTCACGATGACGCAACCCACAAAGTTACGCAACTGCTCACATGCTCGCCACGAATATGATATCGAGTGTTCGCCCATTCACCGAATCACTGGCATGGGAGTATGTGGTGGTGATATCCATATAAACTAGTACCAAACATCACGCGAAGATGATTGTTTTCGCATGGTCGATAAAGTACTCGATTTCCGAATGGAAGGTACCTAGATCGAATATTCTTTCCTACATATCCATAAAGTAAAATAATTCACAGGAAATATATTATAGCTTATTTATCTTATATATTCACAAAAATGAATGGATAAAATGCACATTATGAAAGACAAAAATATTCAGAAAAATATTGAAAAATTCCAAAGAGGAAAGGAAGAAATCTGAAAAGGCAAAGCGAAAACGTAAAAAAGGTTATCAAAAAATAGGACAGAGGTTGAGGACATTTGGAAAGAAAAGTGAAATTAAATATAACTTCTTTTATGAAAGATGTTTTCTTCCACATATTTGAACTTTTTTTTTCCTTTTTTATCCTCGGGGTTTTCAGTTGACCTTTCAATTGCGAATTCTTTGAGTTTATAAACGTGATTTAGTAAAAAAAGTTAAGTTATTTATATCTACTATCTTCTAATAACAGTTATAATATTTCTGAATAAGAAAACAAACCTTAAGTGTTTCTTCCTATACAGGGTGTCCAGACTTAAAGTATCCAAAAGTTAGGGCTTTTTATTGGGGAACTACCCATCAGAATGTAACAAACTGTTCATCAGTGGATTGGAAACTCCTCCGAGATTTTTTTGGGGGGTCTAGCAATAACGACCGCAAGTGCACACATTATTCGGCAATCACAGGCAATAAACTTATTACACTGATTTCATTAGTAAATTCAAACAGAATGGAATGTCGATCCTCCTACATCAAAATCCATCCACCAATTAGAAAGAACTTTAAAGGAGATGGAACTTTGGAATCCCAAACTGACCGGAAACTTTAGTATTCTTATGTTTTCGTGATAGAACACTGTTGAACGTGTGCATTATTGATTTTGTAGGGATCCTGATAACTCCATTAGGTAAGCCAGTAACGACATTCCATTTTGTTCGAACACGTCGCTGTGCTCGCGTGACTGACTTAATTTCCTTTAACCAAAGCATGCATTGAAGCTTTTGCAAAAGCATCTTTACTAATGAAGTCAAAGTAACAAGTTTATCGTCTGCGATTTCCAAATGGTGCGAGCACGTGCGGCTGATCAGACTACACCCAAAACAAGCCTAGGAGGGGTTTCCAATCCACAGACGAACAGTTTATTACATTCTGATGGGTGGTAAAAGGATAAACCATATTTTTGGATACTTTCCTGTAATTTAAAATGTTTTTCTTGATGACGTAATAGATTTATTTATTTTTCTCACACACGATAACAATAACAAAAATGCAGTAAGTCATGTTCAATATTGTGGTTACAAATTAAGAGCCACATAATACATGTAAATTACAGTTTTGCAATTTGAGTAATGAGAGTGAACAGTTATATAATTATTACAATGGAGATTGGTTCACTGTTAGGTGGACTTGGATAGCTTCCTTGTATTAGTTGACAATTAGTTTTCACTTAAGGTATCCGACTACATGCGACAACTTTTTTTGAAAAAATGGAGATATGGAGTTTTTTTTTGTGATTTTTATATTTATTTGGTATATTTTAAGGAAAAAATTCTAAAATTAATAAAAGAAAAAAAATTATTGTTATTAAAATGGGAAAAAACTAGTAAAAGTGTACGAAAAATTACATAAACGGGACCGCTCTGTACAAAGATTTTATGGAAAAATTCTCAATTTTTCAATTGTGATGTGTTACTTTGTTATTCCTGTTTGAAGTGACCTTCAGGATAAGAGATATTTTAATTTTTACCAAAACTAGAGCACTTTATCTTAGTCATTATACGAAACTGCTTAAAAAAACATTGACTATATTCACATAAAGGACTGCAAATTTTGAAATAAAACAGTGATTGATAAATCTGAAGATCAAAACACTTCTACTTTTATGGAGAACATAAGCAAAAAATTTCAGCCAATTATTTTTAAAACATTTTGAGCAATCGCTGTCCCCGTTTGAGTTTTTCGAAAAAAACACATTTCGAGTAAAACGCATTTTAAAGTTTGACACCTTGTGCAAAGTTATGGCATCTGCTTTTACTAAAACGCTTGTAGTTTTTTCTTCTAGTAGAGGGAAAATAAAAAACTTGGTATTGTTATTAAGCTAGTAAGATGGCTTATAAAATGAAGCCATTAAAAAAATTTGTCAATTTTTGAAAAAAATCATGATTTTAGGGTAGTTAGATACCTTAAAAGAAAACATAGGCCAAGTGACCAAGTGGTAGCGTGTCACGTTTCCACTTCACAAGTCTGGAGTTCTATTCTCGGGCTGGGCTAGGTTAACTCGGCCTTTCATCCTTTCAGGGGGTCGATAAATGAGAACCAAACTTGCTTGGGGACTGAACACTGGGGGTTTCGCTTCAGGCTGATCATCTGATCGGGACATCTGCACATGCACCTCAGCGTCCGATGGTCACGTGTACTGAGATGAGCACAGTAGGCCTGGCCCTTATGGGCTGTTGCGCCTCTAAGATAAGTTTAGTTTATTAATAAAAAAGCAGAGATGACACGAATATAGTAATAGCGTTGTGTTTGATATGTTTGAATTTAAAGAGCGATTTGTTGATATATTTATTTGATAATATCTAAAATATATATATAAACAGCAATAGGAAATTTAAAAAAGAAAACATTTCCTTATGTTCAATAAAATTAAACGTTGCTTTCTCAATTTGACGAATTAAATCCCAATTTATTTTTCTGTATAATTAAACATACATCCAAACATTCTTCTCATAAAATAAAACAAAAAACTATTTTTGAGTATTGAATACACTGAGATTACAATTTTGGCGCATGGTTGATTATTTCTTGGTATTGAGATATCAATTAATTTTTCTGTATGTTTAATATACTATTTATCTGAAAAAGAAGTCTCAAGGATTATTGAAATTGAAGAAATTTAAAAAAATCTCTTCGTAGTCACATTTTTGATGAAGTATCCGAAATATAATGTATATAATAAATTCTCACTCTTTCCCCATATTTTTCTTAAACGAAATTAGAGGAGAACAGGAACAAAATATTTTTAATACTGTTTTAAACAAATTTATCGAGAAAAAATTCTGATAATTGTTTTTCGTCTTAGTATATATATATATATATATATATATATATTACTTAAAAATTTGAAATAGTTATTCAATAAAATAAATCGTATTATAATCATTTCAAATATTATTTATCCCATTGCAAGGGCACTAAAAACTCCCTACTTTATTATTTTAGACTCATACAAAACTGTGAATATATTTCACACTCAAATAACTCCTTTAACTGTAAATTGGCTTTTGAAATAACTAAAACCATTTCACACACACACAGATATATATATATATATATATATATATATATATATATATATATATATATATATGCGTACACAAACTATTTGCGTAAGTATTTTATGAAATTTGTAGAAATGGTGCTTTCAATATCGGTTATAGCTCTACTGAAAAAAAGAAACAGATCTTACCGAGAGTGGCGATCTAAAATACTCGATTATTATTTATTTCACCTGAAATGGTAATCATTTACAGTGCTTCGTACTAATACCCACCATTTTACATCAATAATCGGTATTTTAAATAAATGTGATTCAAAACATGTTTTCCAATATCCAAGTTTCCCGCTAAATAAAGCAATATAATAACATTTTCATAAAGAAATGTACTACTTAAAGTGTTATAAATTCTGTTTTAAAGTAATACTAGAGGAATATTAAAGTCACAGATTTTAAAAATCACAAAATACATTTCTGTTTGTTGAAATAGCAAGAATAATTTTGCCTATAAAATAAAAATGCCATAAATGTGTGATATTATTTTCTATTTTAAATGCATGATATTAATATCTTATTTCCCTGTAAATAAGTACCGTTCTTAGGATTTAAATTTCCCGCTATTTGTATATAACGTTTGGCAATACTTAGATTTATTAATGAAGCAAAGTCTGAATTGGATAGAAATTCAAAGAAAAACAACCGAAAGTTATTTTTAGTGGTTAGTGATTTAAATCTGTGGATGGATTCAATTTTCTCATGGAAAGAGTTTGAAGTAAAATCTTAAATTATCTTGTGTATATCTTAGGAATTACCGAATCACTGCTTAAAGTAAGTGTAAAAAAAATTCTTATTTTAACTTTCAGACATAATTTTGCAACTTTGGTTCAATACACTAATATATATAAGACCAGTGGCTGAGTGGTAGTGTATGCCGCATTCACATAATAGGTTCGGGGTTCCAATTCTGGGCTGGGCAAAGGCGACTCAGCCTTTCATCCCTTCAGTGGGTCGATAAATCAGTACCAAGCTTGCTTGGGAACACAACACTGGGGGTTTCGCTTCAAACTGACCATTTAACCGGAACATCTCCTCGTGATTTACAACGCCCACCTATACTGTAACAATACATTGAATGCAATAAAAATGCACTTTGAAGAAAAACTACAAAACGACTTTAATTATAAGCCAGCAAATTATCAAGATAAGTACTAATTTTTATATATGACAAGTCCATGGGAGTAACTAGTTTTTTTTTAAATTTAGTATTGGCAAATTAATGATCAAAAATATTGAGCAGTTCTGACACATTTATATGTATATTATACCAGTATACCAATATAAGTATATTACATGAGTATTTGTGTGGGAATGTAATTTGTTTAGCTTACTTTAAATCTTTTATTTTCGACTTTTTAATATGATAGCGCACCCATCGTCGCGTAATCACGCCCCTACGGTTGACAGGCCCTACAGTTTCAGTAACGCTGCGTTAATGCAAATGAGGAAAATTACTAGTTACAAACAAAAAAGGATTTCTCTTCCAAAATAAATAAAATCTTCTTAATCACAAGATCCTAGATAAAATATAAAACTCAATGTTCGAACTTCAAAAATTTTATGTAAAATAATTGTAAGTGTGTGTGGATTGCATTAAAATTAAATTACTCTCATTCTAACATAAATTACAATTTGGTGCTGGTTTGATATGACGGGGCAAGGCGCTGCTTGGAGCGAAAAAGGAATCGCGCCAACCAGCGCTTGTTGTCACTGGAATGGAATCCAAGATGGTGGCTTTGCGGTATTAAATCTTCAAGAAGATAATTTTAAAGAATTGTTTAGAAATACAATGAAATATATTTCAAAAGAAGAACAATAAAAAGTAACTTTTACTAATAATATTATGCGGTATATAATAACATTATAATTTAATAGTAATTATGTATAATATTCATATAGTAGGATTTAATAATAATTATTGTATATATTAATCATTTTATAATTTAATAGTAATTATATATAATATTCATATACTTTGATTTAATAATAATTATTAAATATAATAATCATATTTCAAGCTATATAGACTTTACAAAGAACCTCAAGTTACACTCAAGTCATCCGAAGTAACAGATTGAGATGGCTCGGCCACATCTGGAGAAGCCCTGAAAACAACAAGACCAGAGCTTACACATTTAAGAATCCGATGGGATCTCGAACAAGAGAAAGACCACCAACAAGGTGGATATAGATGATGTTGAAAATGACTTAAAAACTCTAAACATTAAAAACTGGCAGAGAGTTGCTGCGTATCGTTGGAATTGAAGGAAGCGAGCTGTGGAGAAAGCCAAGACCTGTAACCGGTTGTTACGCTTATAAAGAAGATAATAATCATAATATAATTTAATAGTAATTATAAAAAAGAATAATCATCGAATTGTAATATTATAAATATTGTATATAAGAATACTTATATAACGTAAAGTTATAAATAAATAACAAAATAATAATTATAAATGAATAACAAAATAATAATTATAAATGAATAACAAAATAATAATTATAAATAAATAGCATGTAATAATATTTATAAATAAATAGAATAAAAAAGCAATTATAAATAACGAATATTATGATTATATATAATAATAATTGTATTTTTATGTTACATTATTAAAAAAATAATTACATATGTTTTAAAATTTATAATGAATATTAATTAAAAAGTAATGAAAACTTGCAATATTCCAAAACTACAAAAATATCAAGTAAACCTTATTGTAATGTTATCGCCAAAAACTACAAAAATATCAAGTAAACCTTATTGTAATGTTATCGCCCATCTTGGCGAACATGAACAACAACTTCACGCGTGCCAAGGTATATCACACTAGTTCCAACAACTTTTATTTAAGTTATTGATTTTGGTTTGTTAAACTTAAATTCCCACGTCTGCAAATATTCAAAAGAAACGAACGAATCCGCAAGTAAAACAAAGTAACTAGAGCGTGAAAGAGCCATTTATATTCATTGGCATATAAAAGAATGGTGGGGGACACCAAAAACAGTCGAGATCAAAACCTTATATCAAAAATTTAATATATTTTACAATATTTAAATAATGAATTACGCAAAGTAACATTTTCCCTTCATGCAGAAAGTAAAAATTATCAAAGATAATATTCATTTCTTCAGTTCAAGATCAACCATTACCTAAGTACCGGATTGGCAAAAAATCCGTAAAGACTTTAAAAATTTATAAAACCCAGAAAATTAAACAAAATAAAAAACAGTTTACAGGTTTAGCATCGATAAGTCACGGGATTTTTTTAAACATAAGGAAAATAAAATGAAATTAAAAAACACGATTTCGTACATAAGTGAAAGAAAAGACTCGCAAATAAAGATAAAGCTACCAAATCATTTAATACAGCAGCATATGTTCTTCATATCCACCACCACAAGGGATGTCACAAATCCAGCAACGGCAGAGTGCAGAATATTCGCCTGTGAAACTTTGTCTCATGCACATGGTTTGAATGGTATAAGAGGTTTTCAAGGAGAAGGGTCAGTGTGAAAGATGATGAACCTGCTGTGTACCCAAGGCCAGCCAATAAAGACCAAAGCATGGACAAAATTCGTGATATTAGTGGGTTTCCACTCTCATCAGTGGTCACACTGCTAATCAACACTACTGCATTGAAGTACTAACAAGACTTTGTGAAAAAATAATCCAGAATTGGGAAATGATGGAAGGATTTTTATTTAAAGCAATGCACCCGCTCAAAACCCCTGCCCGTCTGGCAGTTTCTGATCATCAAAAACATTATTGTGATGGAACACCCTCCTTATTCACCCCATTAGACTTTTTTTTTATAAAGGGAACTCATTTTACCGCAGTTGAAGATGTTCAAGCAAACACGGAGAATATCCTGAAGAGCCTTCCAAAAACCTGGTTTCAGAACTTTTTCAGCAATGACAGCACAGAATACAGAAGTGTTTTAATGCTGAAGGAAATTACTCTGAAGGTGATACTATCATACTATCATGGTAAAGATCATGATTATTATAGTACAATGATTTATTGCACCAGTCAAGTTTTTTTTCTGCAAAGCAATGTAGACTGCATATTGCGACTTTACTTTGATATATAATGGACACAAGGGTCAAATAACATCGCCGATATTTTAATGGCTTTTACTGAATAAACAATTAGACTAGCAGGAATATTTAAGTATTACTAGAGATAGATGACTATTATTTTTTCGATAATGAGCCTATAATTTTGAAACATACTCAAATCAAGATGACATTACTACAGTGCTTCTCAAACTTTCCATACTTGCGACCCAATTTTCAGTTATAATTTTCATCGCGTCTCCCTTCATACAATAATGATGTATTGAATTCACTAATAATATACTTTGACGTAAAGTTACAATTCGACTTTAATTGTAAACCGTGCAAATTATCTAGATATGTATATAATTTTATGACATGCCCATAGGGTCACTGGTAATTATTAGATTTGTTACTGTGTTAAATTAATTATGAAACACATTGAGCAGTACTGATACATTTATAAGTGTTTTATATCGGTGTCAATGCTCATTTTATTTTTTATTACTTCAAAATGTATTTTGTTTTGCTTCCTTTCAGTAAATCAATATTTTTTTAAAAATATATTGATTATTTTATTATTGATCTTTTATTATAGACTTTTCGATATACTCGCGCCCCCTTGTAGGGTTATCACGCCCCCTTAGGGGGGCGCGCCCCCAGTTTAAGAAACACTGCATTACTAGAACTAGGAATCAAGTATTCAAAATTCCACACCAGAATTTAGAGGTCACATTCCATTTAGATCAGTTAAAAAGCAGTACCCTCTAAGTTTAACGTATAGTTTCATCTCATTTTTCTCCATAACTGATTTTCGACCAACGTTATAACCAGCCACTAAATTTTTGGCTCTTGCTCACTATCATTCAACAACCGTAATCTCTCTTTCATTGGCCAAAGTAGCCTAGTGATCTGGGTCGCAGACTCGTTGCCAACGTTGACGAGTCGCGGGTTCGAGCCCTAATGCCACTTAAGACCAGCCATCTAAATAGGCTGATGCATGTTAAATCTGCCATGGATCAAAATTCTCACATTGGGGTGATGTCAAAGTTAAGAGAATGAGGTGCAAGTTTATATAAGTTTCGTCCTTGTCACTGGATCGCGACTCAAAATTACACGAGGACCGTTTCCAATAGTACTCGTATTGCTTTAAGTACTTTGTTAACTAACAGTCACTCTTCAAATTGATACATTAAGAAATCATGACTGGAAATCACATCATGTATCTTACCTACTAAACTGAGCGCAAGAGAGTAGAACATTAAACACGAACTCATCCAACTCTAAAGTTCTTACCACTCCCTATTTTTATAAAGGCTTAAATTGTTAGATTTACTGGCTTCATGTGAAATAATATTTTTCACCGCCATATCAAATTTTTTAAAAAAAATTATTCTCTTTGATGTTTAAAAGAATTTGGTAAAAATTATCTTGTGTCATAAAATAAGCTGTCAAACAATATAATGTTGTTAATGACATATGAGTTAAAAAAGAGAAATATGTATTATAACTAAGCAAAAAAAAAAATTCTACCTCCCAAAGGAAGTCTTCAATTAATAGTTTTTAAAACATAGTATTTAAATTTATCAGGTAACCTTAAAGTCAGTCATATCACTTGAAAGCCAGTTTATTAGTAAAATGGAAACTAATTTATATATTTATTGCATTGAATAAAATTTTCGATATATTTCTCAAAATTATTCATATTAATTCCTAGAAAGAGGATGCGGTAATTGTAACTTTAAACAACTTACGAATAATTCTCGATAAGTATATAGTTTTAACTGAAACCCTTCGCAACAAATTTATCATTTTGTCAAACTCTCGGTCCAGTAGATTGGTATTCAACATCGTCACGAACAACATTTGATTTCAAATGAGAGAAGATTAAAACTTTAATTTTATTTGGAAATCGTGAAGTATCTAAATTCTTACTGTATTTCTCGAATGCGGCAAAAGAGGACGTATAATTAAAGAAAGTATCGTCAAGGCGGTAAAGATTTATTGATTTAGATATTGAGACAATATCTACGGTTTAGATGACAATTAAAATGTTTTGAATTGGACGATTGAATTACTGGTTGCGCATGCTCTCTATGTTATGTAGACAATTTACCAAACATAATGAGGATAAAGGACAAGCACATCCTGATGATATGTTAAGCATGAAATGTATACTTTTTGTTAATGTGAGTAATTATCTTTTACATTCATAACAGTATATGATAGGAAATAATCGGTAAACTACAATTATTAATATTTGTGATGGTGAAACTAGTGTGTGTGTGTGTTATTTTAAATGGCCAGGGTTACAAAAGACCACTACACCACAAGGAGGTAGAAATGAAAATAGACAAAGCAAACAAAGTGGCGAGAAAAGTCTATGAGCCCAGTAAGTGCATAGCTTGCCAATAAAAATCGCACAAAGATAAGCCCTTTAGTGCTGGGCAGCGTCGAATGTGGTCCACATCCATGTCCTCCTAGTCCATGCCCTCCATGTCCTGTAGCCAGACGAAACTCAGCAACTGCCTTATGTCTTGGCCACACGGAAAGATCTTAAGATTATTCCACCAGATTCTATTGGAATTTTTCTGTGTATTGCATTGAAGTGAGATCATTCATCTTTTTTTTTAATAATAAGGATGGCACTGATAAAAGGGATAGCTTTCCTTACATATATATACATACATGTGTATATATATATATATATTTACATGTATTAATATTTTGATTAGAGATAGTATGATATAAATAATATTTAAATAGTGTAATATTTATTAATGGGAAATCATTCGTAAGTACTAACACGGTTTTATATGGCATATGTATTGATTCATGAGGGCCCCATTCTATCTCAAATTACCAATAAATACTCATAGATCAAGAAAAATAAATGAACTGATTATTTTTTATCGAACTTTTTAAGAGCTTTCACGGAGCAACATTCCCACACGGTTGCAACTCAGAAAAACCACTCAACCCCTTTCATCATTTTGTTGCATTTGTGAAATGATAACATCGTTCTTCATAATTAGTAAAAAAGCATTTAACGATATAACTTGGATGGCTTCTAACTGGTGAGTATGTGAATTATTTTGAATTAATAAGAAAGCAATCATTGAACCTATTTTTAGTTTATTAAATTATATTAAACAACTAATCATTGCGTACTCCAAGCTATGGCTTGAGAGAACACTATGTAAGCAACAGGAGTCGGTAGAGCCTAAAAGCCATGTAGTTCGAAAAAGATTGACTCCCGGGCTTCTGTTAAGAGTGGCAAAGCTAAAGTCGTTATTGTTATGAGATAGGTGGGTTAAAGTGTATTAGGTTGGATGTTAACCAAAGTAACATATAAGATGTGGATTTATAATATACGTAGTACGACCCAAAAATTCAGGGACTGCTCCATTCTTGAGTTAAACCACTTGAAATGGATTCTCTCAACTCTCCCTATCTGGCAATGTAGGTTTAGTCGATGTCATGTTACCGAACTACACGCGCACACAGTTGTTATCCTCCGAAGTTAGTTAGCTTTGCTCTGTGATGTAAGAAAGATGACTTTTCTTGAATAGCGTTGAAAACTCTGTCAACGATTAGGTAAAACACCAATAGAGACTTTGGAAATGCTAAGTAAGGTGTATGGTGATTCTACCATGACGAGATCCAAGATTTACGAATGGCATCGGCGTTTAAAAGAGGTCAGAGAATCCATCGTAGACAATAAACATGTTTGACGACATTCGACTTCACATAACGTGGAAAATACTGCGCTGGTGTCTAAATGTGTTCGAAAAGATCGTCGCCAAACACTTGCTCAAATCGCTGAGGCTACATACTTCTCGAAGACATCGTTTGAGGAAATCCATTCGTCGTTAGTGCCCTCAGTTCTGGCAGATTGACGACTGGTATCTTATGCATGACAACACACCAGCACATCGATATCAATTGGTAAAAGAGTTCCTCACCACAACTAGCACTAACGTGCTTCCACATTCCCTCTATTTATCAGACTTAGCTCATTGTGACTTTCATCAGTTCCCATCAATGAAAAAACATTTAAAAGTACGCCATTTTGTGTCATCAGATGACATGAAAGTAGTAGCATCGCAGGAGGGAGATTATCAAAATGGCTTCCAGCTGGGCTTTTTGAAGTTATACAAACGCTGGCAGAAGTGCATTAAGGGTACTGTTTTGAACGTGGATGTGCTTCGGTGCTGTGAAGTATTCAGGGTAAAGTTTTCTTCTCATTGGCCCTACGTATATGTTACAATAAACAGTATTCTAATTTAAACGTCCGTTAGAATACTTGCTTTTCATCTAAAAAACTAAAAAAATAATTCGACAGTAATTTATAATAACTAAAAATTGGTAACAACGAAGAAATCTTTTGATTTTATAATTGAAGTACATTTTTAAACACTACATAATTTTATTTTAATTTAGCTATACATTAAAAGTTCTTACCAACGTAAGATAAATTTTTTGAAAAAAGAATTTCAGTTATGTAAAGTAATAATTTTTATGCCTCCTACTTAATCAATAAAACATATTCATATTAAAATAATTTTTCTCTCTTCTATAAACACCCCCTCAAACAAAGTTAGTTAATCCTATCCAATTATATTCCATCAATATACCCAAAGCAAAAAAATAAATAATACACTCTATTTCAAATGAAACTTTAGATACTATTACATTAATGCTGAAAAAAAAGAAAACTTCTCTCGATTAAACAAACATCAAAGCAAAATGATGAATTAGATGCATTATGGGCCACATCTTGATTAATGGCGTCATTGGGGAAAGAGTAATATCAGAAAAAAACTTGGCAACCAACGCTCAGGATTGTTTCAAAAACCTTCTGTCCATTCTCTACCACTGGGCTGTAAAAACTTTATTATTTATATCTTTCAATGAGTGTCTAAAGGTTATGATAGAGACTCGCAATAATTTCGAAGTGTTTTCTTTTTCGATAATGATACGGAACCTGGAATAAATTGAAGTGATTGAAGGTGATAAAAGTTTGAGATTTTGCGATCTGGGTTTATCGATTGCGTTAAAAACTTGTTCAGTTTCGATAAAGTTTTTTAATGAAATGTAGTTTGGATACTGAATAACTGTTAAGACTCTTAAAAGAAACACACATAATATCTTAAGGGAAAATAATTTAAGCATTTTTTTTCTTTCTACCACAAGTCGTTTATTCATAAAAAAAATTATATGATGTTATCAATATATATAAAGATGAAAAGCGAATTACTCACCAACAGGCTTGAAACACCTGTAGGTGAGTAATTCCTTACTTTCAGGCTTGAAGACCAACAGCAGGGATGGGCAGACCTTTACACGGTACGGCAGTTCTTCTCAAACTTGTAATACTTGTGACCCAATTTTCAATCCTAATTTTCATCGCGCCGACCTTAGAATAGCATTGTATTGACTGCAATAAAAATGTACTTTGACGATAAAGCCACGATACGACTTTAATTTTAAATTATACCAATTATAAGATACGTATTCGGTTTTGTATATGACAAGCCCATGGAAGGCACTAGTAATTATTAAACTTGTTTTTAATTTAGTATTGAGATAAATTAATTATCAAAAACACTGGGCAAACTGATACATTTATAAATATATTATATCTGAATAAAGGTGTATTTTTAATTTCTATTGTGTCAGAATGCATTTTGTTTTGCTTCTTTTCAGTAAATTAATACTTATTTTTAATTCTGTTATTATGTATTAAGGCATTTATTATTATATTATAAATACTTTACAATCGTACTAAATACAAATTTAAACACCGCTTAATAAATTTATTAATAGTAAATGAATGTTCGTGTGCATTAACTCTACCTTGAAGGCTCACAAAATCAGTAATTTAAGATACATTTAAGATGTCCGACTACGTTCGGAACCGTGATTTTGAAAAAGCGTATGCATGGATAATATTTATGATATTTAGTGTCAAGAATAGAATTACAATAAAAATTATTTAAGTACAATATTTTGAAAAGAAGTGAGCATAGAATGATCAATTTTCAAAATATTCTCCTTTTGCAAAAAATGTTTTTATTGTAATAATATTTTGCATGTATATAGCTCGGATCTCTTTACAAAGTCTGAACTAGAGTTTTTGAAATATATAACTTAGAAGTGGGTTTATATCCATGTTATACGACAACAGAGGGAGACATTTTAAGAATAAAACGTCGATAAATATTTCAATGGGTTGTAACTCTAAAAAAAAAAAATGTGAATTTTTTAAAAATCATACTTGAGCCTCTGTTTAGAGGACTGGGCTATACACAGGCAAAATATTATTATAATAGAAGCATTTTTCACAAAAGGAGAACATTTTGAAAAAATGTTATTCTAAGTTAATTTCTTGCCGAAATATTGTATTTAAATAATTTTTTATCAAAATGTCCTTAAAACAATTTTATGCATGTATTCTGATCTAAATGACACTAAATATCATGAAAATTATCCAATTACGTACCTTTTTAAAATCACGGTTCCGAACGTAGTCGGATACCTTAATTAATATTGTATTATTTGTATCATAAAAACCACATGAATGTATAAGTATCTTAAGAAATTCTTTAAGTAAAGGATCGAAAAGAAATCTTAAATAAATTTTTTGACTATCGTAACTTTGTTATCAAATTGCATGCATGTTACATCATTCGAGTACATTATGAATTTAAATAGTTTTAAAATGAACACGTACAAAATCTATGATTAGTTATAAAATATTTATACTAATCCTAAATGATTGTATTAATTAAAATTACTAATATTTTTTTTAAAAAAATTAAAATTATAAAAAAAAAATCCAGAGCAGAATCGCAATAGCAAACGATTTGTTAGTGTGTTGTTTTATCCATTATGCTGTTTGAAATTTTTGGTAGATGGGAAACTAAGGGTACATACAAAGAATTGTAGATATTTAAATACAATTTTTTCTGCAGAATACGTGAAAATGAGCTTTATTTTAAAATGTGATTTTTTTCCACCTGTATTCCTTGATATTTATGCCAAGTTTTCTTTTAAAAACGGTTGTTTGTCTAAAATTCTTATTAAGAGCATTGGATGTACTTAATAAAAAAATTAAAAATCAATCAAGTAGCAATTTTTTGTATTATTAGAATTGAAAACCATATTAAATTTATGCTTATATTAAGTTTACATTTTTTTTATTCATATTAATTGAAAGTATTTTTAACCTAGCTTCAAAGCCTATATCTAAAAAAAATAAGGTAAAGGTTTACCATTTCTTTGCAGCTAGTCTCGAAGTCGATCGGGTCCGAGCAATTTTATTTCTGGAATTCAACTAAATTAAGCGCACTCGCAATCACTGATGAATCTGTATTCATAGTAAACAACATTTAATAGTCATTTAAACTACAAGTTAAGATTAAATAGAGAAAAAATTAGAGAATTAATACCATTAAAATTTCAGCAGGAAATATTTGGAGCGATTGCTCCATGCGTTCGTTTTTCACATTCTTTGCTGCAAAGGTAAACACACAGTCACAGTCTGGGCTAGAAATTCAATTAGCGGTTTTCGAAGGAAGTGGAAATAGAACTTCCAACAGTTCACCTTTGTATTATTGGAAGAAGTAATTTATACATAAAACGAGTAGAAAATATATTCAAAAGAATTCGCATACAAATAGTTTCATACGGTACAAAAAATAGTAAAAAATGTTGTATAAATAGTAGTATATATAAACATTTAGTATTTCCAACTGAGTTTCTTTTAAAAAAATATCAATTATTTTTTTCAGATCTAACTATTCATTATTTTTGTAATTTCTTTGTACATATGAGGTTCAATATAAAATATATTTAACAATGGATCACTTATTAATTTTCTTTGCTTAACAGACATCCTGTAAAAAAATATGAGTAATTTTTATTAGTAATGATTACACTAAGTTACGCAAATTAATTGTTAATAATATCAATATAATTTTTTTTTTTTTAATTTTCCTTTTTTTTAACCTTTTATGAAAATCAGCACTGTTTGAAAAATATGGAAGGAATTTGAACAAGAATTGTGTATGAAAATAAAAGTTCTAATAGATTTTCGGTAATTTGTATTTATATATGTGTTTTTAAAAATCTTCTTTCTTAAATTATTTGGTCAGTTTCTTCATTTTTTTTATTTTTAAATTTCATCTTATTTGTGGAAATTGGTATAAATAAAAAATACTCTAATTAAACTAATATTGATTTAATATCCGAATTCCTAACTTAACTTCCAAGTAGAAGTAATATATATCTCTCGGTTATCCTATCAATGCAGAAAACACAATGACATCAGAAGCAAATCAGTCATTAATTACACTGATACATAATTTCAAAGAAATAGGAAAGTAATTTCTAAGATCATAATTAAAAAATTCTAAAATTTTTAATATTTCTAGAACTGCATTATTTTAATGATGTTCCTTGGAATTAAATGAACTGTACTATTCCTATTTGGACAAAGGAAAAACCTCTCATTAATCTTTGATTTGGAAATCCCCAGATTTGATAAACATCTCAGAGTATTCGGCGAGGCTTTAAAATTAATAGTCACTTTATTGTGGTTTGTTCCATTCATTAAAATGATATTGGAAATAAGCTTTGTTGATGCGAATGAATTTAATGTATCATTTTTAATCCTTTCAAAAGTATTGTAGCATACTGCCTTTAAATCTGAAATAATCGTTTCAAAATACTGTTATGTTGAATGCATAATGGAAATGTTGTGTTTTTCATTAGACGCATCACATTTTTAAAGGTAGAAGTGGATTATTCGATAGCATTTATTCTAAAGGAATACAATACACCATGAAGCAAATTCATTTTTGAAATAAGAATAGCATTAATTTTGTGGAATAAGTTTTGGCTGTAGAAATGTATTAACCATTCTGTATTTTATTTAATTCCAACATTTTAACTGGAATCTGTTAGTTATTAAAAAACACTTCTTATAATGTTCGTCTATTTTACATAATAACTATTTAAAGATAAGTAATGTATTAATGTACTTAAAGACTTTTGTCTCTGTATAGTTCATGCTGTATATCTGCGATCAGCAGACTTTTCCAGGGCTAATTTTTCCTTGCTAATTTTACAAGATGTTGCGGTCCACTCAATGGGGGAGGTGTGGTGTGAGCTAAAAGACAGCCTACGATGATTATTATTTATTAAGATGTTTGTAGGCCCAATGTTATGGCCGATCCTAGCAGGTGTTGCGGGTGGCCGAAACAAAGGGGTGGCAGCAGGTCGCCTGTAATTCTTTCGATCAAGAAACTTTTTGGGAATTTTTCAAAATAAAATTTATAATAAATTGAATAAATATGCGGAACTTTAAATAGTTATTGAAAAGTCAAAATAAGTCCCAATTTTCCGATAGCATAACATAATTCGAGAAAAATAAGAATGGATTTCAAATTCTGAGGCACATTGCTTCTAAACAGGGGTGTAGCTTGTCTTATGAGGGGGGCAGTATCAATGATACATGCCCCCATAGCTACAGGGGCAAAGGACGTGTGTAAGCAAAAAGTCATAAAATGTTATTAATGTTCACAAAAAAAGTTATTTTCTACTATTATAAAATAGTATGTCACTGGCTTAAAACGATACAAATTTTTCGTGTGAATTCTGAATCACAGGTCCTACCATAAAAAAGTTTAAAAGTTGGTAAAGTAACTCAAAATAATGAGAAAACAAAGTGTGGTATGTGGTCAGAAAGCAGGAAATACTTCTCATTCAAAGCGGTTGGACAAAAAGATCGTTTGAAGTGAAATGCAGATAACACTTGGGATGGGAAAAATACATTCAGAATGTTATTTGCTTGTAAATGAAAGTACCCCCTTCGTCTGATTGATTGACTGTAATAAACGTCACATTAAGAAGCTACACGAAGGCTTGGCAGTAGGAATTTTTTTCAGAAGTGGTCCATTGATAGAGAATATTAGATTTTATTTATCCCGTTTCTCTTTTTATTTCTGCAACAACCGAAAGACCGAATGTGCATTCAGTAAGAAAGGGATTTGCTTCCCGTTCCGAGAAAGATCTGGTCCATAAGTGCCAGAAATCTTCTGTCACCCTCAAGTCTACAGTTAATTATTTTTTAAGGAGTATTCATGAGTTCTCAACGCTAGTACCATGGGGAAAGGGGTAGAGGGGGGTTAAGGAAGAATTTTGACACATCGGACAAATGTAATGAAAAGCACAATCAAGATTTATAACATGCTTAAGGCTACAGTGGACAGTTAAAATGTGGAAAATTGACTAAAACATCGAAAAATTTTGTTTGGCTTATTTTAATATTATATTAGCTTCTCTATCAAAGGCAAAAAAAATTTTTGGTTTCATGCATTTTTTACTGAGTTATGAGGTAGTTCCGATTCAGTCATTCATGACCATGCCCCTTTGTTTACATTCTGATGTCATGCTGACAAAGCTGTCATGTACTTTGAAAGTACGAATTTTATTTACTGTAGACATAGCCTCTCTAATTTTTATTTTTAAATGTTAATTTATCAAGGTCTGGATGGCAACAATTTGTTTTAACTGTATCTGAGACCTAAATCGGCATTATTTGCTTACAATTCATTCGAATTTGCGTTTGCATTTTTCGTTCAATTTTATTCAAACTTTATATTGATTTTACCAAAACAAAAAGTTCTTTTCAGAACTAAAGTTCATTTTAAATTGCTTTTGTTATTTAAAATTTTTATAATGGATCTTATATCATCGAGATATAGAAAACCTAAAGGTCGTCCTACCAAAAGGAGAAAGATGTTGGCTGAAAATAGCAAGAAGCGATGGCAGAAATCTTCTAAAACTGTTGATAAATAAAACAGTAATAGTATGGTATTGCAGAGAGATACATTGTCTGAACCGAGTACATCTTCCCAACCTGAGGCAAGCTATATTTTCAACCACAAGGCTGTGTTTTTCTGAATTATTGCAGAAAGTTCCTTGTAAATATTGTACAAACTGTACCCTTGTTATAAAACAACACCATTCCATGGGGTATTCTACAAAGATGGAACTTTTATGCGAATCATGTCATGAAAGCTATGAAAGTGTTTTTCAAGTTCCCAAGAAGAGGCCAAAAATTCACATGATATAAACAGCAAACTGGTGAGTGCCTTCCTATCCATAGGCAGAGGGCATGCTGCTTTGGAAACGTTTTCATCTGTGCTCAACATGCCAACAATGGACCGAAAAACATTTGCCAAATGCATGCACAACTTATTCGTGAAAAACAAAGAGGTGAAGAAAAAAATGCTCGAAATGTCACGTGAAGCTGCTAGAGAAGCTCACGTAAAAGTTGATGCTTCTCGAAAAAATCAGGAAATAATTGATGTGAGTGTATCATATGACGGTACTCGGCAAAAGCGAGGACATACATCTAACCTAGGATTAGGAATAATCATCGATATCCTTAGTGGACTTGTCCTTGACTTTGAAGTATTGTCGAAATATTGTCATAATTGTGTAGTTGCTCGTCGAGATATGGGAGTCGATAGTGCGGAGCTCCACATATGGCAAAAAAGCCATGCGGATGAGTGTGACAAAAATTTTGATGGAACTTCTGGAGCCATGGAGATGCAAACTGCACTAATTATGTGGAGGCGATCAATTAGTGATTGCCAAATGAGATTCGTTTCCATGCTGAGTGATGGTGACTCAAAAACTTTTCAATTTTTGTCGGACAATAAAATACATGGTTCTGATATAAAAATCGAAAAGGAAGAGTGTCTGAATCATATTGCAAAGAGGCTAGGCACATCATTACGTAACAAAGTGAAAGAATGGAAGGTGAAAAAAGTGACTCTTGGTGGGCGTAAGCAGGGAAGCCTTACAGATAAAAACATCACAAAGTTGCAAAATTACTATAGAAAGGCAATAAAAGATAATGTCCCTGATACCGATAAAATGAAAACTGCTATATATGCCAGCCTGATGCATTGCTCGTCAACTGACAAAAGGCCTATGCATGGTAAGTGTTCTGAAGGGGAATCATCATGGTGTTTCTATAAAAGAGCTATAGCCAAAGGTGAGACCCCAGGGTCACACAGTTCCATGAAAACTTACTTGTCGCCACAAGTAGTGGAGAAAATTATGCCTGTTTATCAACGTTTAGTTTCAGACACCATTCTTGAAAGATGCGTAGTAGGCAAGACGCAAAATTCGAATGAAAGTCTGCACAGCTGCATTTGGCGAAAATGCCCAAAAGAGGTATTCGTCTCCAAAAGGAGGCTGGAAATAGCAGTAACGGATGCCATTGAAAAGCACAATTTGGGCTATGTAAAATCTCTTGAAGCGAAGAGGACTCATGTCTAAATGACAGTTTTTCTTTGACTATTGCAGAAATACAAGATAAACGACGCATTTCTCGGAATATTTCTACAAAACAAAAAAGGAAAAGAAATGCCACGAATACAAATGCAGCCTATAGTGCCGGTGCTTTTTAATTTTTTTTTATCAGACTTAGCAAACAGTTTTCTTGTTATGTGTAATTAGATTTGTTAATTTTTTGAATTTTTGTAATTTAATTGTATTGAAATACTTTATTTTTACTCATTGTGATTAATGAAATATATAATATATTATCTGGTTGATGAAATAAAAATGAAATACATTCTGTTAATTTACTTTAGATTTTATTGGAATGTTCTTGCTTACTTCAATTTGTATCACTATATATATTACATGTCAATGTGACTGTTACAATAAATATTGCAGAATCTTATACATATATTCTATGTTTATCTTATCTTTATGATAATAGTGTTTTTCAAATTTATATGAATGTCTTTAATTGTTTTTTAAAAACTAAGTTTTTTCCTTTAGAATAATAATAGCTGTTGTTCTAAAAAATGAAACCTTCCTCGAAAGCATTGAATTTTTGTAATTTAATCTCTTTGAAATACTTTATTTTTACTCATCATGATTAATGAAATATATAATATACTATCTGGTTGAGATAAAACAATGAAATACATTCTGCTAATTTACTTCAGATATTATAAGAAAGTTCTAGCTTACTTCAATTTTTATCACTGTATATACCACGTGTCAATGTGACTGTTACAATAAATATTGCAGAACCTTATGTATATATATTCTGCATCTATCTTATATTTGTATGATATTAGTGTTTTTCAATTTCAAATTCTTATTTATATCTTTAATTTTTTTAAAAAATAAGTTAATTTCCTTTAAAATAAAAAAAACTGTTTTTTTCTCAGAATCAAAAATTTGCCTCGAAACCAAAACTCAAAATGTTCCATGCGTTGCAAATTTTTTCGAATTATAACAAAACTTTCAAAAGTATTCATCTAATGTATACTTATAAATTCTTGGATGCATTGTAGTAATAGTGATAGGGTGAAAGAAGAAATTAAAGTTTTTATGTAGGAAATCATTAAAATTCTTGAAATTTTTATATAAAAATTTGCGTTTACCCATATTTTGTAAATTATCATATAAAACATTACATTGCATTGTATGCATACATTTGTATAGAATTGCTTAAAGAAGTTAAATCAGGTGAAAATATGAAATTTTAAAAAAAAATCAAAACGCATGAAACGTTATGAAATTTTGAAATTTTCGTTAAATTTTTTTTTTAATTTTAAATTTCTTAAAAACTAATTATTTTTTTCTCACCAAATTTTTTATATGGTTTTAGTTCTAAGTTACATACAGCCAGTAAAAATTTGGGGCATGTTTATAAAAAATTAAAAAAAATTTTTTACTGTCCACTGTAGCCTTAAGGACGAATGAAAAGAATGGGGCAGAATCACCCTCAGAAAAAAAAGACCCCTTTTAGAAGAAAACTGAGGAAATTTTGCGTCAATTTGACTTCCGAACTAATTTCTTTTAGACAAGACAAAAATCAGAACAACAAAAACGGTTAAATAACAAAAAAGGTAGCTATATTTTAACTTTCAAAATTCTCTATTCGATTTTTAAGATTTAATTCCCAGGTATTTTAATCATTGCGTAAAATAAAGTGAAAAAATACACTCTGTCGCAAAAAAATATATGCACCCAGAAGAAATTGAGCTACATTCACGAAATTTGGTATGCATGTAGTGTATATGAAAATAAACAAATGATTAAAAATTCAGAACAAAATATCATTTTATTAAGCGGTTACAGCTTGCAAAAGTTTAAAAATCAGTAAGTTGTAAAGCCACCTCTGGCAGCTATACAAGCCGAAATTCGGCGTGGCATCGATTCAATTAGATCACTTATGACCCCCGTGGAAGATCCTGCCATAGTCTTTGCATCTGCGCAGTTAATTCTCCTGTATCTCGGGACGGCTGCAGTTGCCTTCCCAGCGCGTCCCAGACATACTCTATTGACGAAAGATCTGGTGACCTGGCAGGCCATGGTAGGACGTCATATCCTTGAAGACATTGTTGGGAGAGTCGCGCAGTATGTGGACGAGCATTATCCTGTTGATAAATGGCACCTGGGCGACTTGATAGCATGGGTAGCACAATCGGCGTTAAAATATCGTCCACGTATCTGCGAGCTGTCAAAGTGCCTTGAAGGACCACTAAAGATGATCGTGTGTCCCAAGAAATTGCTCCCCACACTGTCACACCTTGTGAAATTGCTGTATGCCGCTCGACAATAAATGCCGGATCGGACCGCTGGCTGGTGCGCCTCCAGACACGTGTGCGGTGGTCATCAGCACTGAGACTGAATCGGGATTCATCACTGAAGATGACACGTCTCCAGTCTGTCACACTCAAGTTGCCCGAGATCGGCAAAAATCCAGTCGACACTGCCTATGATGTGGGGTCAGTGGTAAGCGTCTTAGCGGACGTCGGCTCCTCAAGCCAACTTCGGTCAGTCGTCTCCTTATGGTTTCTCTTGATGGCACTGGATGTCTGGAAGGAGGTAAGTGGCGTTGAATCGATGCTAGCGACGTTGTTGGTGCCGAAGTGGCCACTCTTCTGATTGCACGATCCTCGCGATCATTTGTGTTCCTGGGACGTCCTGACCCTCCGCGACGGTACACTCTACCTTCTGTGATCCACTGTTGCCAACACCGAGCACCTACCATATCGCTCCGACCGAGATGGCGGCCGATACGTCTATTCGACCAACCTGCTTTTCTGAGGCCTATTATACGGCCCCTATCAAAGTCCGTCAGCTGCTCGTACTGCCGCCGGTTACGTCTTAGAGGCATCCTAAGTCTCAATATCGTCTATCAAAGTCATCAGATTCGTTTGGATAGCCGTACGGCGCTCGTACTCATGCTTTTAAACTCTCCCAGTTGCGCAACTAATATGCGCATAGCACACTAGCCTTGTCTCATTGGCTTCGAAATTTTAATCATTTGCATATCTCTTACCAGACTACATTCTTGCCGAGTTTCGTGATTGTAGCTTGATTTCTTCTGGGTGCATATATTTTTTGCGACAGAGTGTATTTTGTTGCATTTGTGCTATAACTATTTTATTTATTTATTTATATAAATATAAATAACTGTTATGTGTTTCTTAGAATACTTTCATGTTGATTAACATATTTAAGCGATTCAAAAATAGTCATTGTAAATCGCATCAAACGAAGTTTAAAAACTTTTTCCTTCAAAAAAAATAATAACTTAATTGCTTTCTTTGGAAAGCCTTTCGAATCTTTGTGATTTAAAACATAAAGTAATGAAATGTTTGGTATTCTTTTCTTTAAATATAATGTTTTATTTAATGTATGTATTATTTACAGAATGAGAACTTAATTGTTTTCCAGTCTTCCCTCTTAACTCCCGTATTCTAAGTAATTAAAGCGTTTTTGAACCGTAAAATCTTTAATAATGTCTTTCAATATTTCCCTACGCTGTATAATTTAGTTTCATTGTTAAATTATACATAAACATTGCGTGGTTATAAGCTTTAATTAAAACAAAATAAAAATGGCAGAAGATGGTTCCGTAAATGGAATACACATTATTCAACAAATAATGCTAAATTGTGTTATTTTGAACCAACCTAAAAGAAACCATTTGGTTTGAAAAGAAAAGAATTCAAATATTTTACATGAAAGCGAATTTAAGAATTATAGTTTCTAGAAATAAACTTTTATTAACCTATTTTATAAATTAACAGTGAATATTATGTTGCTATCAAAGAAAAGATTCAGTTATTAAAAAAATTTAGTAATTTTTTTCTTTAAATAATATGCATACAGGGATTCGCCGAAAAATATTTTTAAATTTATTACTTAATATTTTTTTTATTCTTGTAGATTCTGAAGCTATTGCAGTATTAAAAAATATTTTTGAAAATTATTTTTTGTGTTGATATTTTTTATTTCTATATTTATTTGTTCCTTCTTCAAAAGCCAAATCAATCTTTTAATATTATATAATACTGTAAATTTTGATCTTATTCAATTCCTACTAAAATAGTTCATACTCTCCCTATATATATATATATATATATATATATATATATATATATATATATATATATATATATATATATATATCATATATATATATATATATATATATATATATATATAAATTACAACTTAATCAATTAAAAAATTGAAATTATATGAATTTTATAATACTAAATCCCGTTTCAAAATATGAATGGCGAATATAGAAGATAAAATTCCAACGTTTTCAAACAAAATTAAAAAAATTATAAAATAAAAATTTATAAAATATCCAAGTATAACCACGGACTTAGGACTGATTAGTGGGGTTAAACTAGTTTGATGGCATGAACCTTCCCCCTATTGCAACTTGGTAAATTAATCGGAAAAATTTAACAATTAAAAAGTTAAAATTAAACCAATAAACTTGAAAAATTAAACTATTCGTCATCGCATTCTGAAAGATATTATAGCATTAAAATATTAAAATTCTAAAACAATTTAGTGCATAATATAAGTGAACCATCGAATACCAAATATGATGCACCCATCTTTAAAATAGTTGTATAGGTAGAGAAAATATCTAAAATCCGAAAGTTCAAATTAAAAAATATCTAAAATCCGAAAGTTCAAATTAAAAACCCAGTATATTCACGAATGAATAGCGTAAAACATTAACGATAGAAAATTTGAACTAGATATATATATATATATATATATATATATATATATCTTGATCAAATTTTCAATCGTTAATAAAGTATTTTAATACATGTTTCTCACTATTAATTCATTAATTAATGAACAATTAGTAAGAAGCAAAAATAATATTCCAACACTATTAAAAAAGGAAAATTGCTCGTTGTGTCCCTGTAGCGCAATGGGTAGCACGTTGAACTTCTCATCCTAAGGTCATGGGTTCGAAACGCACCCGGAATGGCCTAATTTCTGAGAATGTGATTTTTCTTTACTATACTGTTTTGTAGGAATAATTAAATTTAATTATTTCTATTATTTTTGTTTGTTACTTTTGCTTCATTAATTAAATTTATCAATAGTAACAAACAAAATAATAGCACATCACCATATATAGAAAGGAAAAAGGAAAATCGCTTTCTATTTTTCTATTAACTTAATATTGTGATTCTATATATATGTATATATATATATATATACGTATGTATGTATGTATGTATGTATGTATGTATGTATGTATGTATGTATGTATGTATGTAATAATGGAAAGACAGTAATAATTCATGTTCTGTGTATTTTTATGTGTTTTGGATTATATATATATATATATATATATATATATATATACATATTTTTATTAATTATAATTACTTAATAAAAAGTGACTAAAATAAAAATTTTCTTTGCTGATCTTTGTTGACTTTAAAAATTTATATTACTTGTTTTTTTTTGTGTGTGTGTGTGTGTTAAATGGGCGTATTATACGCCGTATTATATGGTATGTATACATATTACACTTCTATGTTTAGCCCAAAAATGTGTTTCTATTTATAGCATTTGCCTTCTGGATAAAGAAAGCATAGCATTTAGTTTCTGATATTTTATCCGAGTTACAAAAAAATAAGCCCATTATCGTCTAAGTAAATGTGAAACGGAGCTCCGGATTACAGCAATATAATACGTACAATATTACACTCAGAAGTAGAAGAAAAATACTTTATGCATTCTTCTCCACACAAATATGCATACATTTGACTGAGGCAGACTACAGGTAAAGAAAACATTCTAAGAGACATTCATTGATTGTAAGGGGAACAAAATTTGTTGAACTATATTGTTGTTTTGGGCCCCGCCAGACGGAATTATGGCGTGTAAATAATTTCACTTTGCAGACACGAGTAAAGTGGTTATAAAAAAAATTCAGAGGGGGGAGGCAGAAAACATTTTTTCTAAGAGCTTAAAGTATATTTTTTTTGCTGAAAACATGTTACGGAATTCTGAATGATTTGCTTCAGAGGTTTCTGTAATGTCCGTAGTCGTATTACATTGCATAATATAGTCTTGTTTCTGAGGTAACCTTAAAACCTGATCCCATAAAGTGCTTTCCGGGTAGGGAGGGAGATAACTCGAACAAATAGATTTGTTTCTAAGATAAAGAAAAGTGTATTTACTTTTTATTTGAAATTTTGAAGAACGATGTACTGATTGATATTAAATTAAATGATTTTTCGCGAGTTTAAAGAAAAAAAATATTTCTTTTATATATCAAATGTATTGATAAATTGAACCTCAATATAGCCATATATTTGTAACATGTTGATTTATTTAACTTTCCTTACATAAAAAAAAAGTTTATTTCCTGAAAAAAAAATGAAAGGTACCATTTTCTGTAAATGACTTTTATAGAATTCATTCATGATCTCAACGATTTAAATAATTTTTCTTAGCGGATATAAGCAACAACCTCATGGAATATTGTTTCGATTTAAATAACCAACTCTTTCCTTTTGTAAATCAAAATAAAAATGTCATTATTTTTAGAGGTTATTTTATAATACATTCACTAGTATCCTTTTTTACGTATGCTACCGTTTATGTGTAGAAAACAATTAATTTTTGTATAGTAGCTAAGTATTCTGCTCATTAACTAGGGTGATCCATTAACGTGTGGAAAATTGTTTCCTTTCTCAAACTCCCTATGAACTGTGCACACTACCTAAAAGGCCGCTATTACTCATTATTTTCTTTCAGGACTTACTTAAACTACCCAGAACAAGGTTGTCAAATTCAAAGGCTGATTTGGCTGACCAAAAAAAAAGGTTTAACTTAAGGTGGGCCGCAAAGAAAATCAGAATTCATAGAAACGTAGATTTATTTTGGATAATACATTATAACAAACATATATAAAAGAGGAAGAAAAATTTAATATGTACGCCCTGATATTTGACGTCTCTTTTCTGCTACTATATACACTATTAAAATTCGAAGGTAAATAAACGTATACGACCGTTCATCTAAGTATATTTCCATACGAGCTGCAAGACGCAGAAACTCGCCAAAAGTACCAAAAGCTCGGAAATAATCCAATGAATCCGTTTTAATCATTTATATTTCGATAGCGCTATTAGTTAAAAAGATATTATTTAAAAATCTTAAAACGCATAATTATTGACATTTTTTTTCCCGCACAAGGCGACGAAGTTCCAAATTTTCAACCTCTTTTATACATTTTTTAAAAGACGATCTAATTTTTGTTATGAGACTCAGACAAAAAATAATTACAGAATCAGAAAGATCATTTACTTCTCCACTATACGGTATAATTTATTTTACAAAAAAATGATATTTTCTATTTTTTACTATATTTTCTAAGATGAGTCAAAATCGATACGTTTTTATGAAAATTATTTCTAAATCATCCCGCTTGCATTTTCTTTCACATTAATGAATTGATATCTAACACTAAAAAGCTGATGCTTTTCTCTTTTAGAATCAGTCATTTAAAAAATAAAATGTCAAAAATTCTTTTTTTTACGATTTTTCAAAATATACTCAAAATTTTATTCAAATACTTAATAGCTTCTTTATTTATAAAAATAATCTCACGAAACTCTTTTTCCTTGTATAGAACGATACTATCCGTAATCTGTACAAAGATTGAAAACATTGCTTAAAAATTACGTTTTTTTTTTTAAAAAAATTGTGTTTTTCGTCTTTTTCTTTTTTGCGAGAAACATTTTAGCTTTATTTTTGTTTCATTTTATGATTTAAAAATTACTATTGTTTGCAATCGATGTGTTAAGTTTGAAAGCATTAACTTAAAAATCATGCTCTTAAAAAATTCTTTTAAATGTTTCCTGAAAAGCTCTGTTTTTTGCGCCAAGGTTATTCGCTTTAACTATACGGGTGAAAGTTTTGCGCATGCGTGATAGAGAAGGTCACTCTTTTCGCGGTTTTTGAAAGGGAAATTTCGCTGCTGTGTCATCACTAACGTTAGTTGATATTTATGGCAGTATTTAATTCATTACACATTACAGATAAATGTTTTAAGAGTACACAGTACCCTGCGCACAATTTCTTTTACTTAGATAGTTATAAGAATAAAATTACATGTATTGAATTCGAACACATATGTAATAAACAGTTCATAAGCAAAATATTATTTTTAAACAAACAATTATCAAATTATTAAAATTCCTACTATTTTTATAAATTTAAATATTTTTGAACAATTTTTTTCTGATATTCCTGGAAGTATTTCCCCCAATTCTGTGAATGGCATTGTTGGATTGTGGGATTACATGGGAACAAGTGATACTTTTATTTTTAGAATTTTTTTTTCTCTTAGACACTATAAAAAACAGTAAAAAGCAGCAAAATCTAACTTAATAGATTTCTAAAATAATACCTGTTCATCTAAATACTTATTCCATGCACAGAATTATCAAACATATTATATCAAACAACCAGAAAAAGTTTCAAAATTTTACAGTGAATATAAAAAAAAAAAAAAAGGCCTTAACATTTTTTTTAAACACATGACTATCATGAAAAATAAGAAGCTGAGAAAAAGCAATTTGAAGTTTTTGAAATCAAAAAATAATTGAAAGAGCTAAAAAATATAGTGTCTATTCTAATATATATTAAAATTCAAGTTGCACTAAGTATTTTTAAGGCAAAATTCATCCTGAATTATCACATATTAAAAAGTAAACAATATAAGATTAAATGGAATGAAGTGATACAGAACAGAAAAAAAACAGCTAAATCTAACTTTGTGGATTTTTTAAAAAAATAGCTCTTCATATAAATCATTAAGTTATGCACAGAATTATCAAACATTTTACACAAAACAACCAGGAAAAATTTTAAAATTTTAAATGAATGCAAAAAAAGCCTTGGCATTTTAAATATATGATCACGATTAAAAATATAAAGTCGTGAAAAACGTTTGAAGTTTAGAAAGTCAATAAAATACATGAAAGAACTAAACTTTGTCATTCATTCTTGCATATAGTACAATTTAGGTCATAGTAAATATTTTAACACAGTCATATATTCTAAGTTATTAAATAAATATATTAAAATTAAATGCATTAAAATATTTCAATATGTATAAAACGCACTATCAATTTGTTTTGAAATTAGACATTTCCTACCTCCAGCTAGCTACTCTCAGATATTTAGAAACTGACCTACAGGAGAAATGATAGTTACTGGGCTATATGGTGGATGATCATCTTGTAACAAACATGATCACACAGTGTACACTTTGTATGAAGGTGTATGATGTTCACACCTTCACAAAAATGTCAACGTTTGTACATTTAATGTCAACGTTTGTACATTTTTAGCGCATTTTTGTACGTAGCGTCATTTTGTTAACGACGTAAATATGACGTCATCTTATAAATTTTAAAAATTCAATATTTTTTTTTATCTCTGCCTAATTCTTTCTTTGTTTCATGAATAAACAAAAAGCTTCTTACTTGAAGAATTTCGATTCAATCAAGGTACATACATGTCCTTTTTTTCGCATTTTACTGCTCCGTGCTTAACTTTTGGAAGTGAGTGTAATACTTACGTTGACAGTTTACGGGGTTTACAATATAGGTTGTACGGTAGCTTTAGTGTCAAAGTTAATTATTATTAAATTCAGCACATGGTTATTGAATGTGGGGAGTGCGATGAAAATTATGATTAAAAATTAGGCCGCAAATATTGAACGTTTGCGAAGTACTGATGTAATGAGAGGATAAAGGATTTACCCATTTGATATTAAAATCATTTTTAATATCAAAAAGGAATTTGATTTGTTGTTTGATTGTCTCGTGAATTATAAAATCGGATGTTACTCAATATCTATTAGAGCTATATCTATCTAAATCTGATCTAATGATAGGAACGACGACGTTAAAAGGAAAATTATTTTTTTTAACACTTCATACAAAAGTTTCACCATAATTTTATTTCTTAATAGAAATTGGATCACTCTGACATTTTTTTTTCAATTTTTCTTTCACATATTGAATCTGATCTTTGAAATTATTTTTTAAATTTCGATTTCATTTACTTTATTTTTTGAAGCATTCTGTATTCCATGATCATAAAGATCATGGAATACAGAATACTTTCCCTAAGTCGAAAACAATCATGATATAAATCCCGATTGAAATTCAGAAAGTGGCAGTCCCAGGAAGTCTAATATTCTCAGTTGTTCACGAAAGCATACTACTCACAATAGAAAAGTTTCGTTTTCTTGCTTTGTGTGGATTTTCCTATTTTATTTTGGCGGCAAATACTTCACAGAACCTACTCCGCCACGAACGGATCGGATTGTCGGTTGCACAAAATGTCTTTTACAGCCTTGCCGAATGTTCGAATTTTATACTTCACAAAATTCTTTTTATGGTCATTGGAAGTATTAAGTTCTGTTTTCGTACAGAACATTGGTTCTAGTGAATTTTTCTTTCTATCGGAAACAACCACCAGTAGCACTCTAGTCCGTATTTATTCGGCTTTGTCAGGGTTGTTTCCTGTGATTGGAGAGTTATAGTAAACGCGATTGATGTTACACTTCTTAAGATTAGATTTCAGCTAAAAAGACAGCAATGTATGTTGTCTTGTTTTCCTGTTACCCATAAACGAAACGAGAAAAGATATGAATAACGAAAAAAATTTCGGGACAAAACTCGAATACAGAAAACTCAGAAAAATAATGATGTGCAATTACATAAAACGTTACATTTTATAATTAAAATATTGTAAAAGGTAGCAGTACATAAAAAAACATAAACACGACTTTACATCAATATATTAACCCCTAGATTTTAGATTTCTATGCGATGATTTATTGGAGCTTAATTATTTGCTTAAAGGAAGTTCTTTCTTTTAATTTTGGATCACTTGTTAATTTTTCAAACACTCTTTTTATATAAGTTAACAACTATTTAGAACAGAATATTCAAATTAATCTAGATATAAAAAATAGATAGGTGGTAGATATAAAAAATTGATTCTAAATAGCGAATCTTATGTTGAAGAGGAAGTGAAGATAATTCTCGACAGAGTCATTAGTGATAGGAAAGAACGAGAAAGAAGTAAACAAGAAGAAAAAAGATAGGGAAGAAAGAAGTAAACAAGAAGAAAAGAAAGGGAAGAAAGAAATAAACAGAAAGAAAGGGAAGAAAGAAAAGAGAAAGGGAAGATCAAATGGCTCGAGAGGACAGACAACGCAATTAGAATTGAGAGAATTAGAATTATCGCAGCAGAATCAACCATTAAATGATGAATCTGGAAGAAGAGTTGAAAATGGACCTAAGATTCAATTGACACAAATCACAACTAAATTTGATGAAAAACATGATGAGATTAGTTTATATTTGATTAATTTTGAAAGGAAGGCAGAATTAGCTCAAGTACCAAAGAAGGATTGGGTGGCCTACTTGTTGGCGGTTTTACCAGCAGAACTCTTTAATATGCTAGCTAGAGAACCTACCGAAAAGGCAAATAATTATGATTTTGTAAAAAATCTTATATTGAAGAGGTACAGGTTGAACAGCGAAAAGTTGAGTTGAAACAATGTTTTGCAGACATCAAAAATCAGCAGAGAAGTCTTGGAGGAATTATGCTCATGAGCTGAATAGTTATTTTACAGAATGGATAGCTGAATTGCAGGTTAAAACTTTCGAGCAACTGAAAGATCTATTAATAACTGAACAATTGAAATACCGTGTTCCAGCTCAAAAAGAGAGCATTTTCTTGATGACTGGATCAAGTTAAAAACTCCCTATGAAGTTGCAGAGAAATTAGACGAATATGAAAGCATCAAACAGAGTTTCAGAAGAGAAATCCCCCAAGAAAAATATTTACAAATTCCGAGGTGGTGTAAATTATAGTGATGCCAGACCAAAGAAACTCCCAAAGATTTGAAGTCAAAATTTCAAATAAAAAGGAACCTGTCCATGAAAAAAGATCACGAGAAAGACATTGAGAAGAGGAGACAGCTTCGATGTTATGAATGCGGGTCTTATACACATCTCAGACCACAATGTGATAAACTAAAGAAGAATTATGAAACAGTCGCGTCTACTGAAACTGTTAGAAATGGTACTGATGTATTGGCTCCATATACAAGTTTAGGAACAGTGAATGGAATTGAAATGCCTATACTACGAGATACGGGTGCAACTCTCGATTTAATATGTAAAAATACGTAAAGCCTTCCATGTTTATAAATGAAACTGTGTGGATTCGAACTCCTGTGGAGGAAACCACAGTGTGTCTTCCAATGGCTGAAGTTGAGTTGGACTGTGTGTTTGGTCCTGTGATTACGAAAGCTGCTGTTTTAAGAGATTCATTAGATCAAGGAGAATATCTTTTGGGAAATAAAACTGCTGCATTGTTTGAAGAAGTGAAGAAGAATAAAGAAATACAAGTGTATATGGTGAACGCTGTTGAAACACGCTCGCAGAAGAAATTGACTGAAGAGAGTAAACAAGATCTTAACATGTCAGAAGAAACTATTCCTGAAAGTAACGAAAAGAATAAAGAACCTGTGGATGAACTGGATGATATTTTGCCTTTAATTCAACCTGAAATTTCTGAATCAAATCTTATAAAATTATCTCATAAAGATTTTTACAAAGGAACAAATGGACAGTGCTGAATTAAAAACACTGTTTGAAGAAGCTAAAAGCGAGTCTTCAAAGAAAAATCATTGTCGAAAATAACTTACTATTTTTCTAAAAAGAAGATAAGGATGGCACTAAACGTAAATGTTTGGTTGTTCCCGAAAAGTATAGAAAAAAAAAAATTTGATGACGATAGGTCACGAGGCGGCTGCAGCTCATCTAGAGTAACTAAAACGAAAGATGCCATATTCAAAACATTTTACTGGCCTAAATGCTTTAGTGATGTTGAGGATTTTGTAAAGACATGCGACAAATGTCAAAGGGTGGGTAAACCGCAAGATAAAAAGAAGGCCTAACTAAAAATTGTTCCCGTAATAACTGAAATTTTCACAAAGATTAACATCGATGCAAGTGGACCTTTACCAATGACACCGTCAGGAAATAAATATATAATTACGGCGTTATGTATGTCATCAAGGTATCCTGATGCCATTTCTGTAGCAAACCTTTGCTCAACAACTGCTGTAAATGCATTGTTACAGATTTTCAGACGAATGGGGTTGCTAATAGAATTGCAGACTGACCAAGGCACGTCATTCATAAGTGCACTAACTACGGAATTTTAAAAAGATTTGGAGTTAAAGTAAGCTATAGAAGTTCTGTTTATTATCCACAAAGTAATCCTGTGTGGAAAGAGTGCACAGAACATTGAAGAGGATTCTTCGTGTCCTGTGTCTGGAGGCAAATTCCCAGATTGGGAGAAAATTCTGCCTCAAGCCCTCTTTGCCCTAAGGACTATTATACACGATAGTACTGGGTTTTCACTCAGCTGAACTAGTTCACGGGAAAAACTAAGACTCCGTGATGTTATTGTATGAGAAACTGACAGAAGAAGAGCATGTAGAAAGCAGTGTTGTGATCATGCATTGAACTCATTAATAGAATGAAAAGATGTCAGGAAAACTGGCAATCCTACACAAGGAAGATGCCAAACAAAACAGAAGTTGTGGTGGCATGATCGCCGACCGTTAAGCCGTCAATTTCAACTGGGAACTGGCTTTGGTCATAGCTCCATCCAGGCCTAACAATGTTATCTGTTCAGAGGATTGGCCATGGAGAAATAGTGCAACAACTCTCCGAGACAAATTGTGTGGTCAAATTCCCGCAGAGAAGGATAAAACCCACGTTTATCATGTTAATATGCAAAACCTTATCACCAACGAGAGGAAAATATTAATTTATTCTGCATTAATCCTTTAAAGCATGACGAAGAAGAAGACCTGCCTAGTTTGGAACTTGAAAACGATAGATCGGGATGATCCAAAATCATCCGCGAGAGAGAGTGCTGTTAATTTCAAAATTATCTCAAATTCAATGAGGACAGCTCAAAGAACTTTTATATATGAATATAGTGTAATCTTTTTCGAATATTCCTGGATGTACCGATTTAGCTGAACATGATATTGAATTAGAATCTGAACGAGCAATTGTTGCTAAGCTTCCTTATCGTATGTCTCCGACAAATTGAAATTATCAAATCAGAAGTTAATAAGATGTTAGAACTGAAAATAATAGAGCCAGGAGAATCTGATTTACATCTCCATTAATACTTGTTGGAAGCTCAGGACAGGAAGCAAGGCCCTGTATCGATTACAGAAGGTTGAATAAAGTAATCCTTCGAGCACAATTTTCCATTGCCTGATATCGAGGAAATTTTAGAAATGTATCGGCAGCTAAATATATCTCTATCTTGATCTTGCTCGAGGGTATTGGCAAATACCTGAGTCCCCGAGCGCAAAGGTGCGCACGTTTGTGATAACATTTGGAACTTTTAACCCATTGTAGAGGTTACCTTTCGGTCTGGAAAAATGTGCCCATTGGTTTAGTCGATTTATACAACTTATTAAGCAGGGTCGTAATGATTCTCTTGTAGGCAGTTCTTTACCTATTAGATATATAGCTATCTTTCACTCAGCCTGATAGACTACTCAAACATCTAAGATGTATTTGATCGCCTACGCTCCATTAACATATATCAAGCCATCCAAATGTCAGTTTGCTCAAGCATACGTTAAATATCTTGACATTTGCAGGCCAAGGCTTAAGAAACACCTGAGAATTAAAGTTTCAGGTCACAAAGATCAAATCAAGCCACTAACAAGACGCAAGTTTGAGCCTTTTTAGGATTATCTGGCTATTATAGAAGAATATATTCCCGAATTGTTTTTCTTCGTGTAACAAAAATCAACGTTGACTGGAACAGTTCTTGCCAGAATGCATTCGAGGAGCTCAAGACAAGACTATTTAAAAATCCAGCTCTTGGAGTACAGCCCTGGTTTCACAAACCCTTCATCATTCAGTGATGCATCCGGGAATCTCTTGGAATAGGCGTTGTTGTGTCACAAGTATAAAAACGAAGAAAATCCCATCATGTTCCTGAGCAAAAGCTGTCACTAGAACATAAAAATATAGCACTACGGAAAAAAGAATGTGCAGTCATTATTTTTGCCGTGCAAAAAGTTGAAATGCTATCTTAATGGACACCAAAAATTTGTCAAACAAACTGATCATAATCCCTTGGTCTGGTTAGAGAAAAACACAGGACTAATCCAAGACTCTTAAGGTGGTCCTTAATTTTGCAAGCATTTAATTACAGGATTGCTTATCGAAGGGAAAACAGAATCAGAATGCTGATAGTTTAAGCTTCGTATCCCTTAAAACTTGAAAAAAACACTTGTAATGAGAATTGATAAAAAATAAGAATTTTCTTTTGTATTATATCTTTTTTTTGTCTAGAATGATTGGTATTTGTATATTAGTATTTTAATTTTTGATATTTTGTATTTGTATTTTAAACTTTGATATTTTGTATTGGTATTTTAAAAATTTGATATTTGGTATTAGAGTATCTTAAACTTTTGTATTTGTATTTTGATATTTGAATTTTTTATTTTAAATTTTGGTATTAATATTTAAAAAAAATTTTGATATTTGTATGTTAATTTTTTGATAATTAATATTTGTATTTGTATTTTAAAGTTTGCATTTGGTAGCAGATTTCACCAAATGATATTTTGTATATGTTAAAGTTCACATAGATTAGTAGGGATAAGTTTAATGCCTTCCTTAAAATAAGGAAACAATTTTTGGATAGAACAGGTACTTGCACGTTATTTTTTTAAAAATATTTTTTAGCGCTGTTTAAAAGAAAAGGATTTCAAGAAATAATTCTTAACTCTCTACTGCTGCATAAACTGATCCTATGTCAAGTATTTTTCAGGTATCACAGTAAAACTTTCCACTCAACTATCGTGAAAAGTTTTCTCCAGGATGGGAGGAAATAATTAGACTGTAACGGCGTGACATATAGTACACTAGGAGGCTTGACACATAGCACACGATAAACTAGAAAGAGGGCGCTGCTGTGAACTGTCTTGGCTTTTGAGCGGGAAGGAGAGAAGAAGAGAAAGTCTCGAACGTAAAATGGAGGAAGCTGCATGTTGTTCCGATGTGCTTTTAATTGTAAATGAAATTATTAATTTAGTGATGTGTTTTGAAGAAAATAATATAAACGGTAAATCCGGTTAATTAGAGCTGATTAATTCAACTACAAGACGATCTTACACTGTTATTTGGTTTCTGAATGATAAATAATGAGAGAGAGAAAAAAGTATCAGTTATACATATGATTTTTTTTTCTTTGCCATTTAGTTAAGTATTGTTATGAGGATCAATAAATGACTTTTTGATCTGAAATTACGTGATTTTCAAAATTAAATGGAGAATAAATAAAGTTAAGAAACTGGAAAGAAAAATAATTAATATTTGCTTGGAATAGCAGATGAATTTCGTATGATTTAAAATGCTAGTCTTATATATAGTATATAAATATATGTATTTTTAATTTATGACATTTATCAAAAATTTGCACATCAGATAAAATCTATTTTTATCCATAGGTTCTATATTTCTTTTTTGTTTATCTCAAGAATGATTACTAAACAGTTTTCGAAATATCGCTATTTACTCATCCGCATTAGATTTTAGATTTCAAGCGGCTTATCTAAAAAACGAAGTAAAAGTTCCGGAATTAAATTTATACGTTAATATGATCAAAATATAGATAAAAAAATTATTTCAGAGTTTTAAATTAATTCTTAACTAGTGGATCATTAGAGTATAATATTATAGACGCCCAGAAGTATATCTAAAGAGGCTGTTTCGTAGTTCCCTCAGTTATTTTTTTAAAAAAATAATCTTGCACACATTCTTGTTGACACTTTGGGCAGTTTCACAAGAGGCAACTTTTGGCTAGTCAATTCGTTTTCTGTCACGATTCCTCTAGTGCAGTGGTTCCCAAAGTAGTCCATGCGGATCCCCAGGGTCCCTGAACATTGTCAGAGGGTCCGCGCAAGGTAAAATGCAAAACTTCCAAAAAAATTTCCTCAACTTTTATTTTTACAGCAATTTAAATAAATAACTATAATTCATTTGGATATTAATGAATTTATTATCTTATTTAAGTAACTCCGAATGAGGCACTTAAATCGATATTGTTGGAACTTCTACTTCACACCTTCCAAAAGAGATTCAAGAGATTTTATATACTATGCACTTATGTATCTTTTTCACTTGGGAGTCTTTGGAAAGTTTTTACTTTAAAAAGGGGTCAGTGCGCTCTAGTGGAAAGAGGGAACACAATTATTTTCAAATTTCTATACAATGATGACTAAACATGAAGTGCCAGACTTGTTGGTACAATGATTTAGTCCAAAAAAGCAATAAAAATTTACTTCTTTTCCAATACATAAATAGCCGCTTGTGAAGAGCGTAGCTTCCTCAATAACTTTTTAGGTGAATCAACTGGTTAGGAGGAGAACGTGGTGTTCGGGTGCTTTAGGAAGTAGCACAGAAAGGAGTGCCAGTTGATCATGAAGAAATCCACACAGAGCTCCTGACTGTGTACTACTTCTGTTAAGCGCGGCACAAAGTGACTCGTGTGAAAGGACTCTTAGCTCTATATCTTGCTTCATATAAAAATGACTATTAAGAATAAATTCTTTAGAAAAATTAGCGTATAGTATACCTTACAATATCTCTTCACACGTTCATTTTCCTCAATTAATTCGAGGTTATAAATTCAACATGAATATTTATTTGTTTTCTGATATCCCAAGTGGAATACTGCCCTAGATACTTGTTCCTGTTGGGGGATTCTTTACCTCTCTGATTTTGCCTAAAGGGTTTATGAACATTTCGGACATTATCCCAACTGTTATTGAGGTTAATTTTTGAGTTATTTTTACATATGACTTTAATTGATTTAACGGCAAATCAACAAGTTTGGTACTGATTTTATTATAGCATTAGTAAGACCCAAATATGACTTAAAAGTTCCATTTTATAAAATAAGAAGCCTGTACTATTTTATTTCAAACTTAGGGCTTATGAAATAAACATAAAATTATCACTGGTATATTTATCACTCTCAGTTTTTTTTTCATATGTAGTACTATACAGAGTAACATTTTAAAGTTGTCATTCCTTAAAAAAAACGTTTTAGGAATTTTCATATAAAACCTCAACATACAGAACGGCTTTTTGATTATAAGGGAACTAACTAGATTAGTAGTATTACGTAAAAAATGTATTAGCTTGAGTGAGGTAGCATTTAATGAACAGAGTGTTTTTTTTAGGTATGGAAGTTTAAGTTGGCATTACTTTCCAAGATGGTGACCGATTTAACACCTGTCAAGTGATTTATTCTCAGTTTGGTTTGGCAATTAATCATGAATAGACTCACGCCTGAACAACGCTTTCAAATTGTGCAATTTTATTTCGAAAATAATGGTCGATTTTTATAAGCGAATTTTGTTTAGCGATGAAGCGCACTTCTGGTTGAATGGCTACGTCAACAAACAAAACTGCCGCATTTGGAGTGACATCATCTGAGAGACATGAAATTCAGAAATGAGAGAGAGTACTATGTACGTAAAGGATGATGAAAGCATCGGCGCTGAAAAGGAATGTAATGCATACGATATGGAATCAAACAAAAACAAGCTTTATTGAACGCATAGCATCGTGACTCATGATGGTCTATCCAACAGGAAGAACAACAAGCAGATGTTCCCTTAATATGGTATATGCCTTCCCCTCACTGCAATGGTAGCTTCGCAACGTATCCGCATACTCAGAACCAGCTGGTGCAACATTTCTTGCGGTAGGAGTGCCCATTCTTCAATCAGCATCTGTATGAGTTGTTGGGTGTTCTCCGGATGATGTAAGCGTGCTGCAATACCTCTCTCAAAGCATCCCACACATGTTAGATGGGATTTAAATCTTGGAAATACGCTGGCCAATCTATTCGAGTGATATCTTAACTTTCCAGCAGCTCCTCAACAGCAAGAGTCCGATGTGGCCGTGCATTGTCATCCATAAAAATGAAGTCTGGGCCAATGGCACCTTGGAACAGACGCACATGGGGGAAGAAGTACCTCATCACAATAGCTATCCCCGATTACAGGCCCTCTATCGAAAATATGGAGCTCAGTTCACCCGTTCAGCATAATGCCTCCCCAGACAAGAACTCTAGGACAACCGTAATGGTGTCTTTCCTTGATGTTACTGGTATAAAACCATGTCCCGATCTCTCTCCAAATCAAAACGCGTTGAGAATCGCTTCTGGTACTGAACCGACTCTCATCCGTAAAAAGGACACGACTTCGTTGTCCAGTTTTTTGCTCTCTGCACCACTGTAAACGGTGGCGTCGGTGGTCAACTTTCAATCGGATTGCCGCAACCAATCAGAAGCTATCTACTCTCCAGCATGATAACTTCCACAGTCACTCTACATCTACCTGTCAGATACGGGATGGAGGCTCGCTTCGCGAGCCATATGCCCGGTACTGGCACCGTAGGCGGATCAACCCCCATTGTACAAACTATACAGCTGCCCATACCCATTGCTCAAACTGTAAAACTGTACTTTACATGTATTATGTAATTCTATTTTTTCCGTATATTGTAAGTTGTAAAAAATTCAAGTCTTCATCTAGATACAATTGTCCATGAGTATCTGTTGTCTCCTGCAATGTTGCACATATACCGAGTTTTTCAAAACTCTGTCCTTGCGATTTATTAAAAATCATGGCAAATGCCAGTATTACAGAGAATGGGCTCAATACATGTGACGTCATAGTCACATAATAGTAAAATCCACGTGATTCGAGCCATTCAGTTCAAAAACTCATGTGACGTCTTAGTAACACGATAAGAGCTATCTTGTGTTTTCAGCGAATCAGTTCACGCGCTTCGTTGTCTCACCAATTTTTACTCTTCGCAGATACTTTCTTTTAAAAACTACATATGTATACAAAATGCATTTTATTTAAAAAAATATGTGCGTAAAATAAGATTTTTTTTTCCTTTATTTTAAAAATCTTTTTGAATAATTTCTTTTATGACATTTAAACATCTTCATCCAATTATGAAATTTGAAATTTTATCTCAGTTTTACAAATAGATCAGTGAGTGCGATTATTTTAAAGTCTGTTTTGAATTTAATGGAGAACACGTGTTTGTCCTTATCATGTGACCGTCGTGAATTGAGCCCATTGCATATGTTTCAGTAGGAATGGCATATCCAAGACCCTCGTATCTTTGGTATAAGTACGCGATTTTGCCTTTCTTATATCCTGATAGAATTTCACACAGTAGTATAATCTTCTGAACATCTCTCACTACCAATCTAGTGCCATTACACAGTCCATCAGTAATAAATAATTTTTATAATAGCATGACGATACATTGTCTATAATTTCAAATTCAGTTTAACGGTTGGCATTCACGACAGAGCTACTGGTAATAGATAATCAATTGGATACTGAATCAAAACAATTTTATAGCCATAACATTGAACAGGACTTACTGCCTTTTTATTATTGTGCTCGTGTGTGAGATAAATAAATAAGTTTATTATATCCTCATGGAAAACGTTTTATACGTATAGAGAGATTTTTTTATTTCATAAGATAGGAAATGCTGCTTAAAATATTTAAGGCGGTCTTCAGCTAATGTTTAAGAATAGGACCCAAATTCAGAATATTTTTTCAGATATAAAAGTACTCAAACAATAATATTTTCTTCTGGCTTCACTATCCTGTAGAGAATCACTTATTTCATCATACTACTCACTTCTATCCGAGTTGACGCATTTTTTCTGTTATAAAATGTGTTTCGCATTTTTCTCCTATACCGTAATGCTAAATGAGCTATCTCTTTACATGTTAAAAAAACAGATTATTTATGAAATATTTTGAAATTTTAAAAACACTATATTGTGTAAACAATGCTTGAGTTATAATATAAGACTTGAGGCATTTTTTCTGTCTGAAAATGTGCTCCGCGTTAAGTCCACACTGTCACACATTTGACGAAAACAGCCTTAATTTTTATAATATAGTTTATCAGATTTCAAAAAGTATTCTTCAGGAGTTATAATCTACAGTGAGTAGATAAGAAAATTCATTTATTTGACTTAGTAAGAGCATATATAAGCATCCCATAAGATAAAATAATAATTCTGCTATAAAAGGTTTTAATTAGTTGTTAATTACGGTAATTGTTACCAGATATTTGAAACATTTTGTATGAAGGATTCATCGATTTTGTCAAAAAATAAATTTTTTAAAAAAAATCTTTTTTTTCATAAGATTTGTCTACAAACGCAAATGAATTTAAACCATTTAACTTGGAATTTTTCTACATGAAACAAAAAACTATTTCTTGATATTTTGACATAACTTTAAATATCATTTTATGTTCTACTCTCTTATTTATATTTTTAGATATAATATCTCATTAAACCTATATTGTTTGCTCAAGTAATTTTTATCAAGTATAGAATAATGGAAAGAAAAAATATATTACTTATACCTTTTCAAACAAAGTGGGAACCCATTTTAGTAAAACCTTTCTGCGATATAAACTTACAAATATGTAAAAACGTAAAAAAATATATACACATTTTAATTTGAAAAATATAAAAAAACACGTAGATCTAAAAAAATATATTCCTACATAAAAATGTCTCATTTATACTCATGAGCAGTCATTTTTCGTGTTAATATTCTTATTAACAAAATATTTGAACAGTTTTAACTGATTAAATACTTCGTTGATGAAAGTTTTAACAGAGATCAGAGATGTAAACAGCACAAGCGACTTTATTGAAAAAAATAAATCTTTCTTTTTAATATTACCTAAAATAAAAATCGTTTTGAAAACATTTGAGACTTATTAATCGGTTAAAATTATTTTATGTTGGAGAAACAGTAGGTTATATATTGGTTTTAAAAATTCATGTTATTCTTTCTATTTTAACTAAATAAGTAGAAAAATTCAATTAGATTTTTTTTTGCATTCTCTTTATATATTTGTATATATGTATGTATGTGTATATATATATATATATATATATATATATATATATATATATATATATATATATATATATATATATATATATATATATATAATTTTTCCTCTATGACTATCGTTTTAACAGTCCTTAAAAATATTAAGAGAATCATAAAAAAACTAATTTAAAAATTTTATGTGTGCAGAATTGCATACACAAAACTATTTTTTCACTAAATCAAAAAAATTTTTGTTTTTATTAATATTTTCTTCCCTTTGCCTTTTTAACTCTTCATGCAATTTTCTTTTATTATTCAAAAAGAGAGACATCTAATAGTTTCGATTTTTTTTTATTGTAGAATTTACGTTGAAGTTTAAGTGCTATATGTAATATTTTTATTTTATCATCATTAACTGTTTTTGTTCTTATAATTAGAGCAAAAATGTCCTACTTTTTGTAAATCTGATTAGATTGCTTATGTGTCTATAAAATATCATCTCAGAGGACAACATATTTTCCTTATATTTCTGTTTTTTATTCGGAAATATGTATCAAACGATTTTATTTTTTTTCTTTCATTTCAAAGTTATTTAGTTTATTTAGAAGTCTGTGATAAACGATTGAGGTTAAATTTATATTTAGCAGTGAGAATGTATTTGACTCTTTATTATAAGAGGATTATCGTAAAACCGTTATGAAAGCTAAATGATTTTCAAGAGGCCTTTCTTAATCATAAGAAATGTATGATAATTTTTATTTGGCGTTTATAATTTTAACAGCAGCTATTAATTGTTTATTTGTTTTCTCAACTACAGTAGCAGTTGTTATTAGTAAGAGCAAAAATGTTTTATCGTTTTTCTTTCTTTTTTTCTTGCAGCTATTTAGATTTTCTTATTTACAGTTTTCTGTTATTTTCCTATAAATTGCCTAAAAAATAACAATCGCCAGTTTCACGTCTTCGTATTTGTACCCTAAAAAAAAATTTTAATAAACAACTTTCGAATAAATTAAGGAACTCCTTACGCTTTCGTTTACTAATGAATAAAACATCTATAGTCCTTACAATTTTGTAGAAATGTAAACTCTAATCTCTGTTTCTCTTCGGAATTTTATTTATCGAGTTTAATGTTTTTACTAAAAAATACATACTCTTTGTTCATAAAAGACAATACTGCTTAGTGTTTTATTTTCGAAGTTTAGCTAGATTTTTAAGTTGCTCAAGAAATTATTA
This sequence comes from Trichonephila clavipes, assembly GCA_019973935.1. Classification (NCBI taxonomy): domain Eukaryota; kingdom Metazoa; phylum Arthropoda; class Arachnida; order Araneae; family Nephilidae; genus Trichonephila; species Trichonephila clavipes. The sequence continues at coordinate 74,927 of BMAU01000327.1, read as the reverse complement.
TAAAGATAAAATCAAATAAAATATATTAAGATAGTGTGGTACTTACATATTGTTGCAACGATATAGCCAACTCTATTAATAACTCGCCAAGTTGGCAACGACGATTTCATATGCAGCGTGCTCACTGAATTGGCAACCAGATGCTTCGTTCCATATAATGTCGCCAATAAGTTGCGATAATACGTAAGTATCGAAATTGTAAACTATTAATGTCTAAGAATTACTTCAGTTTAATTTTACTCTTATAATGAAAAATATTCCCCGTACACTTAATCTGGTCTATATTACTATACATCGAAATTTTGTCTTAAATAAAATTCGTGATTAAATGTGTTTAAACACTTTTTAAAAGATTAAGAAAACATGAAGCACCCTAAATATATACATATATTAACAAATGATTAAAAATGAGTAGATACAAATATTTATATATATAGAATGAATTTAAATGTAAATCACACGTACAATTAAATTCCATGCAACCTCTTATTAAAAACCATGGTACTAAAAAAACCGGTGCAAAATTTTAAAAAAATTGAGATTGTCTCATTTTTGAAAATTTAGAAAGTAACAGTGGAAGCAACAGTAAAATTTAGGAAGTAACATGTCGAAACTTCAAACATGAAATTATTGTTACGTAGATTGGGGTTTGAGGATTTTATAAAATTAGTCATAAAGAGAAAGGCAGTTCTTCAAGAGTGATGGAAATTTTCATTCGAAAAACAATCCTTGAAATACAGCGCCTATATTCACATAACAAATCTCAGAAGGTCTTCACACCTTCATCGGGGTTCAAACACAACTATCAGTGTCTAAGATACAACCACGTAAAATATTATTCACAAGCACTCACTCGTCCTTCTCAATAGCGGAAGTAATAACTAATCGCTGGTCGAATCTTTACCGTCAACCGTCAAATCAGTACTACTCTTTAAAGGTCAAAACAAGACTAAACTCTGTTTCAGCCAGTGACCCTTCATTTATAGACCTCGCGAATTTATCTCGAAAAGTCCTTTTGCGCTATAGATCGTGATGTTACTATATTTCTCCCGAAATTCCCAGAAGAATCCGTAGGGTCACGAACTTGCCAAAAATGGTCACCAACATCGTCGCCGAAAACGATGCCAACTTGGCTGTATCGCCAAAATTTCACCAAGATTCTATTCAATCGCCATTATAATGTACGCCGCGGCGTTGCTTGTGAATATTAAAATTTTAACATAAAATAAATAAAGCATAGAGTAATATAAACTTATTATATTACTCTACTTATATATAAACCACACATCCAGATGTAAATTATTTACACTTTTAAGTATTCTTTACACAAAAATGAAAATACTACACTGCTGGACAATTGCTAAGGACGGATCACAAATTGCTATGTAGCATAACATTATGCGAGACATGAGGCCTAGTAGGATAAAATATAGTTGCCACACTGTTCAGACAGTAGAATAAAGAATATTTATTGTTCTGGAAAGTGCAAAAGCTGTGAAAATCTGAAAGAAAAAAAATGTTCATTTGATCTGCGTACGGAGAAATGGAACAATGCATCTAAAAGTCAGCAGGCACCTTAAAGAAAGGTATCAGTACGGGATATGTCCACCGTGGAGTGTGATGCAACATTCCACACGTCGTACCATACTTTGCACAAAATTATCCAGCAGCTGTTGAGGCAATTTATCCCATTCCTCTGTGAGTGCACGGATGAGGGTGTTCTTGTTTGTCGGAGGATAGTTTCTACCAGCAACTTGCCTCCCCAAAGCATCCCACACATTTTCAATGGGGTTTAGATCTGGAGAACACGCTGGCCATACGAGACGTTTGAATACCCTCGCTGTCTAGACAATCCTAAACAGCGAGTGTTCGATGACATGTTGCGTTGTCGTCCATAAAAACAAATTTATCACCGACAGCACCACGGAAAAGACGAACGAGGGGGAAGTAGAACTTCATCAATGTATCGTTGGCCCGTCTTAGTCCCATTCGCAACCACATGTAGGCGCGTGCGGCCATTGATCAGGATGTCGGCCCAAACCATGATACTGCATGTCGGATATCGGTCCTTTCCTGGATATTTTCTGGACGATAAGCAGTTTCCACTCTCGCGCCAGATCAGTTGGCGTCTACAATCCGATGACAGACTGAACCTACTCTCATCTGAGAATAGTACGCATGCCCAGTCCTGATCAGTCAATTGTGATGCTCACGACACCATTGCAAACGGGCAGTACGGTGCTGTCTGGTCAATGGGACACACACAACAGGTCTGCGTGCGTATAGTCCTCCTCCCTCTCAAACGTCTGGCAACAGTTTTTCGGGAGATCTGCTTTCATGAGGCAGCAAGAAACTGATTTGCCATGTGCTGAGCTGTGGTGCGCCTGTTCCTTCTTGCTGATAGGACGATATATCTGTCTTCTGCAGGCGTCGTACTTCTAACACGACCTCCCCCGTGCCGTCTACTACCCATTCCAGTAGTTTTAAATGACTTCCACAGCCGTGAAACAACACTGTGAGCGATGTCGAACTCCCTGACAACATCTGTTATTTTTCGCCCTTCTTCGATCTTTCCAATAATTCGGCCACGCATAAAATCATCAATGTGATGCCGGAAAGCGACTTATGAATCCGTCATGGATTGGTGCCCTCTTGGCGAGGTTGGCACATCCTTGCAGCTTGGCGACAAAATACATTTTCGCGCATGCGCTCTGCCCCCGTATCGCAATACCGGTAGTTTGGAAACGAGACAAAAAGGAAATCGGGCAAGAAATAGTACAAAAAATTTTGTATCTCAATTGCAGGAATTTTATCCTTACTGTATTGAAGATACTGATAAATCCACACCCGAAAAGATTGTGCTAAGAATAAATCTGGAAAACGAAGAAGAAGCTGAAAATTTCAAAAACCATTATTCTGTTGTTTCAAACGACAATTGGATTTTTTAGGGCTGTACTCCAAATCCACAAAGGTAATTATAATTTTCTTACCCCTCATTTCTCTTCATAACGTGCTTTTATTCCATGCGAATATGCTGACTAAATATTTATAGATAGACAATACATAAAATCAAATTTAAATTTTCCATATGCTTTCACACATTGTTTAAATCTTTCATGCTTGGTACCACCAATTCTTATTCGTTTGTGTGGTGGTACATAAAAATTCGAGTTCATCAAAAAATAAGTATGACTAAAACACTTCTTATATTTATTAACTAATTAAAAACTATGTAAATTAAATAATGTATGGAATACAATATTTAAAATTTTAAAACTAACATTAGATAAATTAGGACTAAATTAAATTAGGCTTACAACCCATTTTTCCATCAGTGAGCGGACTTCGTCCGCTATTGTTTTTCAGCAGATTTGTTCTGCCCATCTTAATTATCTCATCCATTTATTAATTCTTTATGTCACCCCATTAATTCGGCTCTAAATTTATCAATTCTGATGAGGAGGTACATCCCCCATTTAGGGACAGGAACTCCGTAAGTTACATGCCATTTGCCATTAGGCTTACAACATTAGTTTAAGAAAAACTTAAAAATGTTTTAATATATAGGATGACTAACAGTATAAGATGAAGTAAATTTTTTTTGACAACTATAAAATAAGAGAATGGATGAGTTATATGTCTTCAAGTTGTGAGGCATCATCTTCAACAATAACCATCTTATTATCAGCGACAAAAAGTTGGAGCTTTGCCACTTTGCAGTTATGATTCATGCATCCCAATCTATTCAGAATTACATCAATGCGTTTCAGTTGTTGAAAATGAACTTTCCCCTAAGTTTTGGGGGACAAGATGTAAGGTAGGTTTTAGATTTAGTAGTATTATATAATATATTTATTTAAGTGAACAATATGTATTTATCATGTATATGCTAAGCTAAAATTATATTTATTTACATTTTATTAATTTGTGCACATGCACATTGTTAAAATTATATTTTCACAAATGATCTGCTTATGTATACTTACTATATTACATAGTGAAATAAATAGTTCTGCTTATAGCTTTTTATATTTTTCTATTGAATGAGATAAATTATTTTTTTTTATCTGGTTCAAAAAATTCTTAATGATGGTGGCCTTTTTATTTTATTTTTTAGTTTCTGCAACTTTGTAACAAATTGTGAAATTATTTATAAATATTGTATACTTTCTAATTTTCTAAATATTTTCAATATTTAAGGGCCATGTGTTTCATACAAATTATCTTTCTTATACATGTGTTTCTATATATGTATAAACTGCATCTTTTATTTAAAATATAGTATCCAGGGTATTTATGAGTGATGACTCTTCAGCAGAAAAAGGAGCATTGGCAGCAATTTGGCCTGAAGCAAAGCAATTGTTATGCCATTTTCACGTTGCCCAAGCAGAATGGCGCTGGCTTTTTCGCATAAGATGTTGGTTGCAAGAGGAAAATCTACGTTAATGAAACCATTTCAAGCTGTACAGTTTTTTTATTATATAATTTTTAATTCTATTTTATTATTTTTTAAATTAGTTAATTTCGAATGATCTTTTTTTAGTACCCTCTGGCGAATGATGTCATGTCAAACGCTTCTGCTAAAAAAAAAAAAAAAACCTTTTGTTTTAAGTACCCGCTATGGAGTTTTTTTGGTAACATTTTTCTATCACACATTTACAAATTGATTTTTATCACAATTAATCTTAATTTTGTTATTGTTGCAAAGTAATAAAAAAATAATTCATTTTAGTGACTTCAAGACCAATTCTTAATTTTTTGAGTTTTAATATTTGTTACTGGAAATGTTTAAAATTATACAATAAAAACATTATCTATGAAGTTTCACATTAAACAAAATATTTTTACAAACCTGAACTATTTAGAAAGCATTTAACATTGGAATTTTCTCAACACACAAGTTAATCTAGAGTTTGATGCTTACTTCAAATTATTACTTTAATTTCTACATTCTGCAAACATTTTTTGAATTACTGTTATTTTACAAAACTGATTCAGGAAAGAAACAAGGCTCTCAAAGCAATTTGCTTTTGGCGCGAAAAAATTTATTTTCATCGAAAAGAATGGATTTTATTTTTCAGGAACGAGCTCATCTTCACAAGAAATCATAACACAAACAATTTTTCGGAAGCGAGTATACGGATTTTGAAAAAGACGTCATTTTATGCCGCGCACGAGCTTTTAATGTCATCGCCTTATGTGAGTTTTTCATAGGAATTTGGGAAGAATATTTCACCAAAAAATTATTCGAATTTGCCTCTTCTAGAAGATTATCAGTAACTGTAGTTTATGATAAAATTAGAAAGAAGTCCGCTAATTTTATAGAACATGATGTGCAAGAGTTATCAAAAAACTTATTTCAAATTAAAAAAGTGGAGAAAACAAATACATCATTAAAACAATGCAGGTGTATGCTCGCAAATGCCCATCAGGATCAACTGGTGCATTTTTATAAACATCAATGTGCACTTATGGAGTTGAAAAAAAATACGTCTTCCAAATGCACCACCAGTTACTCCTGAAGATAAGCACGAGTTAGCTCTTTTAGCTTTAGGTTCAAAAATGCCCACCGAAAGATTTCTTCTGTTATTTTAAAAATAATGAACTTTCCTCTGATAGAATAGAATCTAGAGCTTTTTGAAATGCCAGTTGAACAGGGAGACAGACAATAATGCAAGCAGTACTAATGAAAAACAAATGATTAAAGCACAACAAATAACTAATTATAAAAGAAAGCAATATTAAATGAATTAAAAAAATTGAAGATGTTGTTAAAATAGCAGGATTTAACTGAAGAATCTGGGGATAGGTTATTAAAAACTCTTGGAAAATACAAGCATCACAAGATTTAAAAGTATTTATGTATTTAAAAACGGATTTTCAGAGGAAAAAAATTAAAGTTCAGCCAACCTCTATTGCTAGACGTAAAAGTCTTCGCCACGTTCTTAGCCGTAGAATACCTTCTGTTCTAAGCAAAAAAAAAATCTATCAAAAGAAAAAAAGAAATCTGAGCTCTAATATTAATTTAAATAGAGCGAATGCTATATCTCATGGGGAAAGGACACTGTTTTGTACACTCAATGTCACTTAACTGTAACTGAGTGCGTTTCCTCCTCACTTAACTGTAACTGAGTGCGCGAGATTTTAAAACGGAAACTCTACGGGGACTTTCCTGTAAGAAAACGGACAGAAATCTTGTCCGCAGTAATTTTCTTTAACCGCATTATCATTTATTAAACTTTAAATGTAAGTATTTATTTTCTTTAATATAAACATAAGTACTATCTCCATCTCTCTGGCTATTATTCGAACTCAACCAACGGCATCACACTAATAATGTTTCAAATTAATGTGTCCATTTTTTCTTCAGTTATAAATATAAAAAATTATCAAAAATACGGCATTGAAAATTTATTTCAAATAACTGTTTAACAAAGAATTTTAGTCGATAAATAAAAAACCATTAAACTATTGCTGATCTAATTTTTTGTTAAAAAATTGCTAAAAATGTTTTGTACCCATTTATGAAACATACTTTAAACTCAAAGTACAAAAAAAAAACAATTAAACATTCCTCTCAAGTATCTAAACACAGGGATTGGGTTTTAATGTAATTTAACCTTTAAGAGTTCTCAAACTTTCCTTGTATTAGTACTTTGATCCTCATTTGTACTGGTTGCTCTCAATATTGTACTCAAACATAGTGTCCACATGGGAAATCAGGGATGTTTGCAAAATGGAAAGAAAAAAAATTGCAGTAAAAACATGACAGTTCAGACAGCTCAAAAGCAAGAAATACTTCCATATATTATCTGGATTTCTTACCTGTGTAGTGACCGGGTAAAAAAAAGAATAGTTCCAATGTAGCTCATGCATGTCTTAAAAGGCGACTAAAATGGGTACCCAGCGTCCGGGGCTATAGCCGGGCACCCTGACCTTGATCATTGCATCAAAGGACTGGGCAACTAGTTGGGCTAAAAACCCAACCCCCAAAAAGCTACTTATTTTGCAGTCTGAACTAGAATGTACCCTGTGCTTTCTTGTGGACGAATTTAAGGCTTTGGCGTCAATAAAAATTTATTTTTCTATCAATAGTATCGTGATCCAAACCATGATTTGTTGACTACATATTTTTTCACAAAAACATTAAAATTTGTGCTTATTAAATCCATGTACTTGTGTAATAAAAATTTTTTGTGTCCATATCTGTTGTATGTAAAAAGTATGTTTTATAAATAAAATAATTTTGCAACTAAATGTCAGTAGTATAAATTTGTATATCAATAACTTATTTCACCAAAAATTAAAGTTTATTCTACTAAGAAATATAAAGGCACAATTGTAGAAACATTTCTTTTTAATGAATTCATTTATTACATGAAATACTTATAAGGAAACAATGTTATTAAGTTTAAACCAGTGCAATTTTTTCAAAGGAATTAGATTTGAATAACCCTTTGTAACGGAATTTAAGAATTTTCATTTAGGAAGCAGTTAGAAGGCTATCATCTTGACCATTATTAATTTGTAGACAAGTATTAATAATGAGTAAAGTAAAGTAAAATTTTTTAATATAAAAAATACAATATACCTTTTTTAATTTCTTTAATTAAAGTACCTGTAACATGTTGATATACTTTAAATATTACTTTAATGTATTTAGATTTATTCATATAAATGTGGAATGGGGTTCTCTGAAAACATCTTTTAGTTTTAAGGGTTCAATGAGTCAAAAAAGTTTAAGGTCTTCAACGTGGGATTCCTGGAACTTTAACAGGGGTTTCACAAATGATCACAATTTGCAGATTCAAAATTTTAATTTTTATTAAAGATTGAGTTCTTAAAGGCAATTCACTGGTAAAAATTAATAGAAATTATAACTTCAATTAGCTCCAAAATTACATGAAGCAGTTTGGATTTAGAGAGTTCTATATGTAGCAGGTATTTTTACCAATTTCACTTAGCTTAACACATTACTGCAATTGACGAGTATTATTATTTTCAAGGTACAAAGTAAAATTGAAATTTTGAAAGATTATATTGAACAGTTTCCTGATTTGCATAGTATTTTAATAAACATCACAACATTAATCTCAATAAAAATGTAAAAATCAGTTTGGTCCAACATTAACCAGAAATGCAAAAATCATTTCTTGAATACTTCCTGTTCAAAAACAAAAATTGTCTTGAATCCAAAATCCTTTCAAGACACATCTCTCCTGATAAAAGAAACAACAGCAAATTGATGTATCGAATGACACTCAATTGAAAATAAAATTTAGTGAAGTTGATATACACTTTTGGACTGACATTAGAAAAGAATATCCTTAAAGTACCAAGAGCTGCAAAACATCTAATGCCATTTGTTTCTCATTATATAGATGAAAAATGTTTCTCTTTGAATGCTACGACAAAAACAATACATGGAAATAGATTGGATGACATTAAGTCACAGACTTCAAAAATGATTCCAGGTGTAAAAATACCTTGCAATAAAAAACAAACGCTAAGTTATATAAATAATTTTTTTATTAATTATTATAGTTTAAAATATTGTTCATTATTTTGTAGAACATATATATGTATATTTTTTAGCCCACATGCAAAAACTCCATTAGCTACCTTACCATTCATTATCTTATGATCGGAGCTATGACAGATTTAAAGATTTAACATTCATTTTGTAGGATTCAATCAGTTCTCTAGGTGTAATTTTCAAGATTATGAAAAAAAAATGCTAATTTTTTAACAGACCCATTTTCACTTTCTCTACAAGAGGTTAATTGTTACTCCCCTTAAATCGAAATTATTGACCTACAGCACCATACTACACTGAAAAGCGAACATAAGGAACTTATTTCAACTGCACAAGTGATATGAATTACTTTGAATTTCAAAAATTAATTCCCCAAATTTACACAATTTGGCTGCCAGATATTGCTGTAGGTTTGGATCAACATATGTTTCTGAACAAATGTTTTCTATGAACATAATAAAAGCAAAAATGTGTTCAAAATTAGCGGATATATATGCACTTAAAACAACATCATTTTATTAGTATCTTCAAAAGTGAAGTAGCATTAACATAAATTACTTGGTAAAAAATTATTAACAATAAAACCCACAAGTTTGTACTTTTATCATATTTATTATATTTTAAAATTGGAAATGACATGTGCAAAACTATTTTTTTGTCAGAAAGTGGAACTCTTCCCAAAAAGGTTGGCCACACCTGATCTAGACTATTCACAAATAATTTGCATAGAAAAACAAATTTTGTTGTATATACTAATATGCAGTTTGTATATTTCAATATAAAATACTTTAAATATTCATTTTACCTTATTCATTTATATAAAAGTACACAAAAAGAATTAATAGCTTCCAGACTTACTATCTGATGTAGAACATTGATTTAAATGTTTTTAAAAGTTAAATTATAGAATATTTATAAAGGTTTAAACTTACTAAGGAACTATTGTGGAATATATTTTCTAATATGGTTCTAATATATTTTCAAATATGGTTTCTAATATTTTCAATAAATAATTTAAAATATATTATTCATATAAGAAGTTGTTGAACTATATCTATACAAAAAATCTTGGTGGACTACAGATGTATAGGGGTTTTATAGAAATACACAATGCACTGTGAGAAACATATTTAATTAAAAATAATTTTACATCTACCTTCAAAAATTCAACTACAAAAACAAAACAAAAAAACACTTCAAACCACGGTTAACTTAGAAAATAACTTGATAGCTAATTTATCTTCAGAACTTCATAAAATTACAGGACAATCAAGAAGCAAAACTTTATGATCTGGGATAATAGCCTTTGTTGCTCTAAATCCCCAATAAAGATATTAACTGTTCTATTAACTTGATCAGATTGTTGGATGACAATAAATTCAAAACAAAAATAGTTATCATGGGAAAGGAGTAAATGATACAAAAAATAATTCAACTTAATGGCAATGCGACTTATAGAGATTATCATGCATTTAGCTCATACACACACATATTCCGAATAAACCAAGTGCAAATGTAGGTAAATGTAAACATAAACATTACAGAGCGCATGCGCGGAAATGTATTTTGTCGCCAAGCTGCAAGGGTGTGCCAACCTCGCCAAGAGGACACCAATCCATGACGGATTCATAAGTCGCTGCCGGGAAGACATGCCAAAAATTTTAAGTTCGTCTATTAAATCTTTCCTGTAAAACTTTGACTTGAAACAACAACTATCCACACGTGTCAAAACCTTTAAAGCTCTTATGAACGCTATCACGTGATGAACAGACGTGGGGAAAAAATTTGCATACTTATACTTCTTCTTACTAATATCCCGCACTTATTCTAATTTTCCACATTTTGCTTCCTTTCATTTTGTGGTAGCTATGGATGATAGTGTTATCCGTCCTTAGCAATTGTCCAGCAGTGTATATTATCCAGTTTCAGTTCGAATAAGTTTATGGGCAAGATTTGAACAATTAACTAATGACTAAAATCACCTGCATTCTGAACAAGGTTTGGTTTTTCTGCGCGTAACAATGTGACAATCACGCGACTTTCAAAAATATTTTCTTTATATCAAAGAAGACTTTTATAGAGTTAAATAAAACTTTCAAAAAAATAAAAGATGGTTAATTAGATCTGATTTAATTACTGCAGGTGTTGATTTAAAGGAAAAATTCCTTTTTTTTATCTAATTACCCGAAATTATTGAGAGTATTAAATTCCTTTATCGTGATTACTTAAGTAACATTTATTGTTATTCCCGTGAGATAAAATAGGAGAAACGTCGAGATGTCATTTAACCACCACATGTGAATCAAACCATCTTCAGTGTTAAAATGGTGTTTTAATTATACGAACTAATTTGTTTATGTATTATTGTGCAATTAAAATTTTGTTAATGAGTATTTTGTAAAAAACTTTTGTAACCGATTTTTAGAGGTGACAAAGAGAGAGAGTGCTTACTAATATCACACTATAAACAAAAGCAAAGGCCATTCGTGAATGACGTGGTAATTTTAAACCACTGTTAATTGATGAAAATGAAATGAGCCAGCATCTTTCTCTTTAAGCTACCACATCACGCCAACGTGAGAACTTTTATCCTCGACAAATTTAACGTGAATCGACCTCTTTACAATGGCTGATTTTCTGTGGCATCGTGATTCAAACCTTTTTCAACCCTGAGATTGTCACGACCCTGTGGTAACTGGTGAAGTCGAAATCTCCAAATAATTAGACATTTTACTAAAATCAGCACCTTTATTTATCTTTCGATTTACTATCAAGGAATCTTTTAAACTGAGGGTCAACTTAATTATTAATATCTAAGTATATGTGATAAATAAATGGATCTCCTTACGATTCGATATAATGGTACTAGTCCTGGCTGTACAAAATAACTTCTTCATTACGTCAAAGGATCCCCTCTCTCTTTTCCTAAATTTGGAGGGGTTTTTGTGTGATTCTTAATTCTAAATATATCAATTATGTAGCCTCCTAACGAATATCTATTCTATCTCTCACTGCGCTGGAGTTTAAATAGCAACTTTAATTAATATAAATCACGGTTTTTGTATGGAAAGCGATTTCATAACCCTTTATCTACCGACGGTACTTATAAGGACCACTCATTTTAAAATTAAATAGAATAACCATTTTTAAGAATAATCTGACGCTACTTAACAAGGATTTTAATTTAAATCCACTCTTCCAAGAGATATGGCAGCACGGGTACTATGATGAGTATTTTAGCGGGGAAGGAGAATAGTTTTATAGCAGAAATTGCGTTTTCAGCTGACGACGTTTTCAGTGGATAGCGAAGATTGGCATTTTTAGTTGAAAAAAATAGTTAATGTCAAAAGATATGTGTCTTGTTTTTTATATGTTAATGAAAACAATAGAAAATGATTTGACCATTTATTTTAAGTAAAGAGTGTATATAATTAATTTTACAGTTCAATATCTTTAATTAATTAATTAGGTCTAACGGATTAAATTTCTTAAAGATGAATATTTTGTTTATGTATATCCCTTAATTTTCAATGTAGTGATGCAAAAAAAAATTTTGCATGAAAAATCTGCAGTAAATCATAATGCGGTAGATAAAGGTTTAAACATACAATAATTAGGAAAAACACTGCTGGCCACTGTAAATGCAACACCAAGAAAGACAAGAGATAGCACAACAAAATTTATTTTGTAGATAACTTGTTGACCAAGTATCAAATGATTAAATTTATAAACTTCTATGAAGTGTGGTTCCTGTCAGAATCTGTAGCCAGAGCAGCCGCCATTGTTGGAGATCACACCACTACCGCACGCCTCGCCATTGATTCAAAGAAATTTTGGATGTGTTATTGGGATACAGCAGACCAAACAGCTTCCACGCGTTGCCAAAGTTGATCTGGTGTGGCAGCTGGATGTGTAATCTGGGTCAATCGTTGAGCAATAATGGACCACATGTTTTCTATCAGCGAAATATCTAGAGAGTGAGCCAGCCAGGGAAGCAATTCAATCTGGTGATTGACAAAGAATCTTTGGACAATGCTTGCCACGTGTGGTCAAGCATTATCCTGTTGAAATATGGCTGTGGCCAAGTCCTGAAGGTAAGGAAGGACAACTGGTTCCAACACCTTCGAGATGTAGCGCTGGCTGTTTAAAGTACCGGCAATGCGTACTAGAGGAGTACGAGAGTGATATCCAATACCTCTTCATACCATAATACCCGATTCAGGACGAGTGTGGTGGTCCATAACGCAGCTGTTCAGCATCCTCTCTCCCCGGTGTCTTCAGACTCGAACCCGACCATCGTGGTGTTGCAGACAGATGCGTGACTCGTCAGTAAAGACAACTTCATTCCATTCTGCCACCCACATCCTTCTTTCATCACACCATTGGTGGCGGAGACAGCTGTGTTTCTGCGTCAAGGGTAGACCAAGCAATGGACGTCTTGCGGACAGACCACTGTGCTGTAAAGAGCGTCGAATGGTACGCGCAGACACTGAATGATGCGTTACAGACTCAATGCGCTGTGCTATGGTTCGTGATGCGACTAAGCGATCCGTCACTGCCATGCGCACAATTTTCCTGTCCTCACGTGAAGTGGTGCACTGAGGTGGATGCGATCGACCAGGTCAGTTCGTCGTACTCTCCTGTATCCAACGGTCACATATCCGCTTTACAGTTGTTTGGTTTCATCCAACACGACTGCCGATTTCCCTGAAAGATAATCAACAATTGCGGTAGGCCACTATCCTTCCTCTTTTGAACTCTGATACTTGATCAAAATCTGATCGCGGTTTTCTACGAGACATAACTGATGGTTTTTGAAAAAACCACAAGAAAAACACAATTGCCGAACTTGAAATCGTCGAAATCTCCAAGTTTTAAATTGCGCTTTGAGGTGGCGCCACAGGCACGCGTGATGTGAGCCTGCGCTGAAATTCTAATCATTTGCATATCTCACCTCCACTAATGCATGTTGTAAATTTCTTGTTATTTGTAGGAATCCTTCAGGGTGTTGCATTTACGGTGGTCAGCAGTGTATTTTCCCTCAGAGGAATCATGCAAGATACGGATAGGACCTTCTAGGAAAGAATTCAAATGGTTACTGAAACGTAATTTGTTAATTTTGGAAGCGATGATTTCTACACACAAATATATAGATATATAAGAGAGTGTTCCTAGTTATTAAACTGCATCGGAGTAAAGTATGTAGTTACTTACTGATTGCTGAAAGTATAGCCTTACGCCATTGGTAAGAGTTTTGCTCCAATTTAATCAAAAAAAATTAAGAAGAATATGCGAGAATAAAAAACAATATGTTTTACTTAATAGTTACTCATCGTTGTAATTTTGGTGCCATAAAATTTCTTAGATAACTTTTCATGAATTGGAAATAAGAGTCAAATCTTCAAATGAAGATATTTTTTTTAAAAAAATGTAATAAGTAAGAAATAATTTTATAAAATGTATATTTTATGTAGAATCTTGCTTAATTATTAATTTATCTGACATATGTTTTAACCGCAACCGCAAAGTATATGTTGGTAATCGCGAAAATTTCTGAAAATCCGCATTGAAACACCGCGAGGTTGTGAGTATCACAGCCGTATCAAAATACAAATACAAAAAATAACCAATCTAATCTCTAGTTCATCAAGTAACTTTGATTTGTTGTGGTAAAATCTGCGCATGCGACTTAATTATAATTAATTAACGAAATGCTTATATATTATATGCAAGAACTAACAGGGACGCAGACCAACTGAAACAATGATCATCCACGAGAACAGACCTTCTAATTCTTTTACTTATAGAACCTCTCAAGAAATCTTCAAAAAAAACATTGAAGTTTGATTAAAAAACACTTTAAATTTCAATGTCTTTTTTTAATTTTTAATGTCTTACTGCTGTCAACTATCCAGAATTGAATGATGTGCTCTCAACCACTGTCGTAGCTAGCTCTGAGGGTGCCATATATCAAAATTCCTTCGGTACTCTTTTTTAGATATGAGAGCCCTGTTAGTGGGACTGTGGTTACACATGTCGGGGCCCCTGTAGTTTGGGCGCCCCGTATCATTGATACTTCTGATGCGGCGGTAGCTACGCTCCTGCTCTCAACACTATACTTCAGTGAGTGAGTGAATGTCGCACTATTCAGCTACTCAAGGGCTTTTGGAGACGGACCTCGTAATGTTGAGCCATCGTCAAGTGACGAGAATGACACATGAGTTGACACTCCACCTCCTATTTTCCACAACAACGGGAGCCGTTTGAGCCTTGAAATATTTAACGTGCATCAGCCCCTTCTGCACGGTAGGTTTTCAGTGGTTCTACACGGCAGAGCTACGAGTTCGTTTCCTTGACGCCTAAGCTACCCCAACCACATTATCTGATTAAGCTCGTTTTATATAACCAGTCTCACGAAAGGAAGTGGAAGCAAAACTTATAATACAGCTATAATCCTTTATCTACCGCATTATGATATATAGTAGTTTTTTTCATGCAATGTTTTTTTTTAATCACTACATTGAAAATTAAGGGATATGCATAAAAAAATACTCAACTTTCGGAAATTTAATCCATTAGAGCTATTTAATTAATTACAGATATTCAACTGTAAAATTAATTATATACACTATTCATTCAAAACCAATAGTCAATTCGCTTTCTAAGGTCTTCATTAGCATAGAAAAAAAATAAGAGACTTGCCTTTTGACATTAACTACTTTTTCGGAACAAAAATGACAATCTTCACAATCCGCTGAAAACGCAGTCAGCTGAAAACGCAACTTCTGCTATAAAACTATTCGCCTTTCCCGCTAAAATACTCATCATAGAACCTATGCTGCTATATATATCTTGGAAGAGTGGATTTAAAAGAATATTTCTGCTAAGTATCGGCAGAGTATTCGTAAAATGGTTATTCTAAGGTTTGATTATTCTAAAATGGTTCCTGTATTATTCAAGTGGGTGGTACTCTTAAGTACTGTCGGTAGATAAAGGGTTAAAGAAAACCCTCAATTTTTCCTCTTAATAGGGAAACCTAGCTAGAAAATACGGTATAATATTTACGCATTGACGCTAAGTTTCTTTTTTTATTATTTCATTTAGATAGCGAACAATTATTTTTCTTTCTCAACTATTATTTATCCGTGTTTTTTAATCGATCATTTAATTTTGCAGGGCAGTGAATTCTGTGTAACTATTGTCTTCCAAAGTGCATGTTGTACAGTTATATAGTATGCATAATTACTTAAACATTGCAAGTCATCTATTTAACCCGGCACTTCTCGCGCAGGGTGTATCATACCCAACATCTAACTTTTTTCAATGCTCCTAAACCTTTTTTGGAAAATGGATAATTTCTCGAGTAGCTGACTTTAAGGTCATATTCTTTTGAGGGGCATTAACTTGTAGGTGAATTCTAAATGTATATTTCTGTGTACCGCCTCTTCGGGTATGTCATACCCTGCCCGTAAATCACCGTTACAGTTATGAATGTATGAACACGTTTTAAATCTTCCTTATGCTGAGGCGTATTATTGCAGCTATGATGAAGAAATGTGATACTTAAGTAATTTTATAGATGCAGTTGTGACGGGGCTTTCAGCGCGATTTCTATTAATGTCCTTTTGGGGTTTCTTTGGGGCCGAATTAGCAATTCTTTCCAACCAACTCGAGAAGAAGAACGTGTGTATGCAAATTAGGAATTATACATATAATAGAAGTTTAACGTTCGCGAGGTGGCTATGTGAGGTCCATATCTAAGTGGGGAAAAGATTCAGATAGCGTGTAGAAGAATACCAAGCCCGAGAATTAACCTACCCGTGCCTGTATATCCAAGCTAAAGATGGATACCACACGAAACCACAACGATTAGAGCCGATAAAAGCCACGTCAGTTAGTTTAAAGAAGGTAGCCGTTTACCTAGGATATAGCGGTAGGTGACTTTGATTAAGCTATAAGGAAAGTGCGTGTATTAGTGAGATTAGAATTAATCTGTTAAGTTAGACATAGTGGTCAATTACGCGATTATTTGATAATACGAGTTGTTTCTTCTCATTCCAGATCTGCTTACTTTAATTATTATTATTGTTGCACATAGTGATTAAGTTAAGATCTTAATAAACAGATATTAAGATGAACGATTTGCGTGATTCTTCGTTTTTCCCTACAGAAACAGGTCGCGTAGATGATGGAGAAAAGGGGCACCCGTGCCTCACACATTATTTAAGAGATGTAGTGCAACAGTACCTTCGGATGAAGAAATTCTCTTTGCGGTTATGACGAGAAAGAATCAAATGATGAAGAGTATAACAGCAAGTATGATTTCTCCACTTAAATCGATCCAGATTTAGAAGATGGAGACACTGTTGAAAATAAATGTTTTATATCTAGAGACGCAAAAACCTATGGGAAGAACGTAATTTTAAACGAGACAACTGGTACAAATCTCATCCACATTCAAATGAACTTTTGAAGAAAAATATTGCTGGAACAATAAAGAAAATAAAAAAGTAATTTCAAAATTTTTGAATTTAAAGAATAGAGAAGTTTACTCCTATATGTTTAGTTTTAAAATATACAGATTTAAAAAAATAATATCAAATGTAAACATCGCACTCACTCATCTAGAAAATAAATGTGTGTATAAACAATGCACTGAATGCCCTTATAAAAAAAACAGAAAAACTAAATTTACGTGTGAAAAATATAATAAAATATTGTATTGCCTATTTTTCTTCCTTTGTAACTTTTGTATACAAATTTTATGGTAAAAACAGAATGTAAGCACCCTTGGGTATAAGATACCCTTCGTGAGAACTTTTGGTCATTTTTTTTCGAGTGAGTGATAACGGGTCACAACCAAAAATTATATTGTACGTATTGAGATGTATCAATAACAAAATCAGAATCACATGTATTTTGTTATATACATATGATTTCTTTGGGTTTTCTTTTGATAAGAAACAGCTCAAAAATCAAAACGTTTACTAAGAGTTTATTGAGTTAATGGTCTGAAATAAATGTAACACTCGTTTGCATTCATAACAGAATTTAAATAAAATATTAATATTAGGGAGTTTTTTCGCATTTAACCCTTTATATTCCGCATTATGAGTTACTGCAATTTTTTTGGATGCAATATTCTTTTGAATCACTACATTAGAAATTAAGGGATATACATAATAAAATACTCCACTTGGGGATATTTAATCCTTTAGAGTTAATTATTTAAATGGGTACTTTAAAGTAACTTCAGTCCTCAAAGGTCTAAAATATTTTCATAATACGAAAAGACAAAATGACTTTTTTTAACGCAGTTTTAACTCCTAAAAATGCTAAATAACCAGAAAACACTAATATTTTACAGCACAAAATATTTATTTTGTTAAAGATTATTAATTTTTTAAAATTCCTTTACTTTTTTTACACATAAAAACAGCTTTTACATATAAACTTAATATCATAATATTAAAAAAAAACAGTTTTTCTTTTCATTAATACACAAAAATCCATTACACGTTATGTATTTTGAGTGAGGTTTCCACTGAATATTTTTTTTAAAAAAACACTGTAAACTGGGATCATAAATGCTGCATTTTCTTAACAAGAACTACTGCACGCGGAATCTTGTTCAGTCTCTTAAACGTCATCTTAAGAATCTAACGAAAATTCCAGCAAACTATTTGCTGGGACTTCTTCATCTGCTATTACATCACTGTATTCAGATGGTAGGTTCTGTAAAGAATTCAAAATCTCTTGAAGACTGGGCTTCTTTTTCCAGAGATTCTCATAAAAGGAAATAAGAATAATAATATCACCTTGAAAATCTCTAATTATCGTTAAATCTCAGTTACATATAAATAAATTAAAATGTTGCTGAATTTTGAAATAAGAATAGATATTTCATTTAATTGTGTGGCAACAAATCAAGCTCAGATTCTAAGGTCAATTTTTTTTTGCAAACCGTAAAATAAAACAATAAAAAAGAAAAATAGCATACGTGTATTGCACTATAGTGATGTGAATCTAAAATACAACAAAAAACTTCAATAAGCCAAGGACGAAAAAAAAAGCTAACATCTAGTCCACTGTCGATACTTATAAGTACCACAAAGTTATTCAAATGTAAAATTAATTATATACACTGTTCCCTTAAAATAAATAGTCAAATCATTATTTAACATACAAAAACAACCTTAACATACGAAAACAATAAGACTCTTACCTTTTGACATTAAATACTTTTCCGGAACAAGAATGATAATCTTCGCAATCAGATCGAATTGTCAGCTGAAAACGCAACTTCAGCAATAAAACTATTCGCATTTCCCGCTAAAATACTCATCATAGAACCCGTGCTGCAATATATCCTGGAAGAGTGGATATAAATTAAAATTCCTGCTTAGTATCGTCAGAGTTTTCGTAAAAATAGTTATTCTATGTGCTTTTAAAGTGAGTGGTACTTATAAGTACCTTGGGTTGTGTGTGTGTGTGTGATAAAGAATTGAACCGAAAAATGTTTACTTGAAAATTTATTTTATGTGATTAGTATGGCAACACAAATTGAAGGCTAATATACGTTTCTTGTACATAAATCAACCGAATAAGAATTATTACAGAAACTTCTCAATACATAAGTTTTCTCCATTATAACTGCAAGTTGATTCATGTTCCGAAGAATCCCTATCTTTAAACTTTGTCCTAATAAAAGTTCTCCCCATGTCTCAGGGATCTTGGAAAATTCTACCAATGCAGCACGTGCGGCTACTATTGTTCTCATAGACCAATAACCATCACTGCAGAAAAATAATTTTGAGTTTATTCAGTTAATTATATCAAAGTTCTTCAAAGTTGGAAAAGAGGAACACGCCAATAATTGAAAATATATGGCTGTGAAGCTTCCATTCTTCGCATAACATCATATGTGGTGGAGTTATGTATATATATATATATATATATATATATATATATATATATATATATATATATAATATAATATATGTATGTATATAAATATAATTCAAACATATAAGCTTACTATTAATTCAACTTTTCAAATTTATTCTCCTGTTCTGCTGACTGAATAAGCTTAGAGTTACATAAAATAATTAGAGAACATTATGTTTTCAATAACGGGATTTTTGTAAATATTTGTATAATTTTAAATAACCTGTAAATTAAGGAATGGTCAGCTTAAAAATTTCAACTTAGAGTAAATAGTTCAATCAGAATTTTTTTTATTGAAGGTATGGATACATTTTATGAAGACATTTATTTGTTAAGAATATTTTATAAGGAAGAATGCGAAACATTTTTTTTCCTCTTAACATAAAGTGTGAAAAAGGGTTGAACGATTTTTTGTTATTCGAAGGAATGTAAAAAAAAGGAAATAAAATGCAATTTAAAAAAAAACACAAAATCAAAATTAATATTATTTTTCTACGTATTTAAAAAATTGAGTTTCTAACAGCAAATACTTTTTTTTGTTCTTTAAAAATCCTTAAGTAATTTCTATTGTTTGTGCTTAATAATATATCACATTTATTCTATTCTTCACTTAATTTTTACCATTGTTTAATTCAATCATCTTTTTCTTTTTTTTAAAAAAAAAAAGAGTTATCTGTAAGAATCAGTTTTTACTTTTCGTTCTTTAATTATTTGTAAGTTAAGAAGGGCTCTGACTTCTTTTCATTCGGGGCCAGTCATAGCTATATCATGCAATCATGTACAACCAATTTGCAAAATCATCTTTCCTTACACATTCCTTACCAAATGATTTCTCACATACATAATCGCAGTTTTCAATGATATATGAAAAAATAAAAATTCGATTAATTATATACTGTTTCGAATTCATGTAAATTTCTGTTTTAATATATTGGATAAATATATACAAATATTCTCTTCAAGGAAACCTCTATGAAAACCTCAAATGTGAAACACAGTGTCTGAAAATTGATATTATGGTTTAATTTAAGCTTTTATAAGAAAAATTGACAAACTGATTATTTTTCAGTATTTTTAAGGAGCTCCGAAGCAATCAATTTAGAACTGAGAAAGATTTAAGGTATACGACTACGTTCAGAAACGTGATTTAAATTAAATTTTTTTACACTAAATATCATAAAAATTACCCATTTATGTATGAACTTTTGAAAGATCACTGTTTCAAACGTAGTCGGATACATTAAGTTTAAATCAAAAGGTATTGGTTACATATTAGTGATCTAATTCATTAATCTCCAAGCGTTTTGAAATTTTTCTTGAACCTGATAGTGTTTATTTTGTGAATTAATATTGAATATAGTAGCTTTTTTTTGCAGGAAAATCCTGTTCTTTTCTTATACAGGGTGTCCCCTAAATGCGTGTTCAAACTTGGAGAGGAGGTAAAGAACATCCCGAGGAGCCCTAATTGCATAGGAAAGCAAGAGCGGTAACGTAAACCTAATGAGATAAAGAGACACAAAGACAGTAAGGCCACAACACAGTAAGATACTTCCTTGCACGCAAAAAGAATAATGACAAATAAAAAGTAATATAAAAAAATGTTTCATCAATTCCTACTTAGATCAACAAAAAAATTTTTTATTTTAGCTATTTTTTATTAAATAGCATTAAAACTAATTATCATTAAAATATCGTATTGTCACCCAAAACAATCGTGTATATAAAATTTCCTTTCAACTGAATGCTTTAACACGTGAGAAAAAAACCTTTTCAAATTTTGATACAAGTCGCCAAAAGAGTCGCCCAAAAATTATGCCAACGTGGCTGTATTTGAAATTTCAGAAATAATTCGTTTTAATTAAGTAATTTTAATTAATTATAATTAAATAACTGTATTGTTATCCAAAATAATCTTGTATATAAAATTTCAGCTTAATTGAGCGCTTTAAAATGTATTTTATTAATGACTGAAAATTCCACCGAGATAAATAAATAAATATCTAGATAGAGTTTGAGCTAATAGTAGGAATTGAAAAAGTATGACATAAAAGCATCCCCGGAGGTGTTAGGAACTGCGGCCATTGATATGTATGCATGCACACAATGGATAGGAATTCTAGATCTTTCGGTTGTAGCAACAAGCGACCGTACACTAGTAACGGGATTTCGGTCCACAGCACGTAACACACCCTCTATGAATACGGGTGTTCGAGCTTTATGCAACCACCCAGTGCCTTCAATCGCGGCTTTGAAAGATCCGTGTTTTGCCAGGTTCTGATACACCTGAGTGAAAGTTTGATTATTTGTTTGCCACCTCATCGGATATCTTTCCCCATATAACCGAACAGCCGCACGTCTATTTTTTTGGGGCTATGCCATAGAAGGGGTAGATATTGAACAACTCGGCTTTCGTATAACGATTCATGTCCATCGCATGCTGTCCGTGTTTGAAATGAGAAAAGTAACACGTGCTGACCTTGCGAATTTGCGTACAACGCAACCCATGTCCATACACTCATGCTTTCCAATGTTAATATGGTTCCTCTCGATGCTTTGTACCGCCCCTCCAAGTTTGTACACGGCATTCGGGGACACCCTGTATATAAATTTATATTAATGAAAGAAACAGGATTCTTTCTTAACCTACAAATGAAACTAAAACGCTAGTAAAATTATGCATATATTCTTTAGCAGAATATATATATTCGTATAAAAATTTAATAAATAGTACAATAAAATGAAGTTCATTTATTTCAATTTTTTAACTTTCCTGGACTCTCAGAAAATATCTGTACATTCATTAATTTAATATAGTAATATATTCTGCTTTAGAGGAATTTCTAACACATTATTACAGTGCTCAAATCAATTAAAGATATTGAGGGTTTTGTGAATCTGGCGACTGAGGATTTATTTAGCTGATTGATACATGATCGACAGTCGTAGTAGACTATATGAGAAAAAACTGACACTTGTTTGGCAGATAAAAATGCATTTTATTGAGCATTTGGGATCAGAAGAAAAAACACGATATGTGCCTATGAGAAAAACGAACAAATGAAAAGGTTTTACTTGAAAAAAATTCATTTTTGGTAGAAAGTATGGCGCCCCTGGATCCTCAGCAACCTTAAACTCCTTTCTGGTATGGAGTTAGTTGGTCTATTAATGAAGAGCTGGGTATTCTGTTTCAGTCCTCCCAAGGAGCCCTTTACAGTTCTAAAAGAGTTTGCGGAGGTGGTATGCGGTTAGCAACTCCTCTGCTTAGAATATCCCAAACATGGTTTATTAGGCTCCTGTCCAGAAATCCTCCGCAAAATTAGCACGTGTTCGGCAACTGTTGGCCATTAACATGACGTCATCTTCAATTGCTGCAGTGCAAGGAACTATAATAGGTCTGAAACTCTCATCCCTATATCGGCGACTGGTCAAAGGTCCAATTTGAATGATGTGGAGATCGGTGCGTCTATCAATTGTGATTCCAGCATAGACTGTGACGGAGCTTTATCGGATTTTCCCACTAATCCTCTTGGGGAATCTTTGGGACCAGAATGGCGTTATTTCATATCCAATCCTCTCAAGAAGAAACCACGATATGCAGATTAGTTAATAGATATATAATGGAGCTTTAGTATTCGCGTGTTAGGATGGTAGAATGGAAGGAGAAAGAAAGCCGAGATGCTGATCGCCTTGAGCTGATGGTAAGACATTAAATATAGAAGCGTAGTTATTAGACTGGCTTTAGCGTGTTAAGGAATCTAAGGTAGATACAGATTCTTAGGATGACTTCTCATAAAGATAGTGGTAAGGATTTCAATCGCTATTTACTTAGAATTTAGTATTGCGTTATGTCACTCATGATAACATCTCTATAGTAAGACTTGTATTGTTTGGATCAATGTATTGGAATAGTAATGAATTAAATTTATTATGGCGAATTTGGGTGATCAATCATTTCCTAGTACAAATCTAGGACGCGTAGATGAAGAGATTATACGCCCGGGACGGAGGAGGGGGTAGCACAAGACCATCACTCCCCTTCGTCTGACACTTTCAAGCACGAACACAGGATTGTTCCTTGTGACATTTTCCCTTTAGATGAATATACGCCTATTATCAGGGTAAACAGAAAAATGGAACTCTACAGAGAAAAGAAATTTTTGCAATTCATTTCTCGTCCAGGTCGCAAGAACTGTTGGACTCTCCGTGCAGGAGTGACTTTTCTTTGCTGTTAATGTGTTGCATAACACTGATAGATGAGAATAGTGTGCTGAGTGGAGCCAGTTTTAACTGTTAGTGTCGAAACTATGGTGCCAGTAGCGGAAGGAAGGAGTTGTTGAAGAAGGTCTTCATATTTCGTTGTCTCCTAGACGTTAGTGTTAAACATCGATCTTTATTGAACGATGTTGCACGTTTACGACCTCTCATTGGTCTTTGACCGGCATTTCCAGTTTACAAAAAAGTTTCCATATCCTGCAAATCACACTTTGGGGGACTCCATTGACTGTACAATGTACCTACTGAGTGTCGATTATTTTTTTCAGCTTTCAGCCAAATTTTATTTTCTACCGCTAGATCGTCATTTTTGACACCAAACTCAGAATTTACATACTCCACAGTTTGAAAATGAGAAAAATTAGTATTTCTGACACTTCTTCCATTTTCGGCAGAAAAGATTTCGTCGATACCATTTTTTTATGTAAGATTTGCAATATTATTTAATTGTTTTGAGCAGTGTAAAGTTCCTTCGTGTTAAAAAGCTCCCAATATCCAAATCCATTTTAAGTAAAACTACAAAATTTGATCCGTATCGTAAAAGATACATTTTAAATTTAATCCCACTCAAATGCACAACAAAAATCCCTTGAAAAATTCTTCAAATCGTACATTGAGAACTGAGTTAACAACATTACAAATTCAATCCGAAGTTATAGTTTTCTATTGATCTTTAAATTTTTGTATGATAAAATATTTTTATTTTAAGAAACGTTAAGAAGTAATCTTTAACTTAAATTTGAAACAAATTTTTTTCTTCAGACTCTGAAGTCCTTTAAACCAAGAAAGTTTGCTGAAAATATAACTATTACTTAATACTTTTCCAAAGCTCGAAAATAAAAAAAAAATTTATTTGTTTTCCGTCATTTTAAGTCAGGTAATGTGCTCTTTCTATTGAAAGGGGCGTCGGAATTCTACGTTAAAAGTACTTGTAAGATGAAAAAAGAAACTAAATCTAATACAAATATGGGCTAGCGGAGAGATAAAAGGACGCCCGCAGGTGGTTTCCGGCAAACGGCAGGATTCAAATCCCATTTTTTCCTTGATTTTTCTCTTTTCGGGAGTTACCTTTTCTTCTTACAAGCAACAGGGCGTTGCTTGGTTTCCGGAGAAAAAATTAAAGGGACCGTTCAGAAACTGAGAGTTATTGTTTACAGATTAGAAAGTTTGGATGGATGTTATGAATTCATTAAGCATTTTGAGAAGCACCTTTACAGAAGATTGTTATTTGATTAAGGTGACTGCCCACCTTCGGACCCAATTTTTTTATAAGAACAAATTTTTGAAATAAATTTATTTTTTTTAGGAAGAAAAATTTTAAAAAATATATGAATACATAAAATTCTTTAATAAATTTTTGCTAAAACGGGTAACACTGTATAAAAATTTCTAATTCAATTATCATAATTTTCTTTATACACAATATACATATTATGGTGCTCTTTAAAATGAACCCAAATCTAACAGAAGTATTAAGGTATCCGACTACGTTCGGAACCGTGTCTTTTCAAAAGCATAAAAATGGATAATATTTATGATATTTAGTGTCACTTTGATTAGAAAATGTATATAAAATTGTTTTAAGAATAGTATTACAATAAAAAATTATTTAAGTAGAATATTTTGACAAAAAATGAACATAGAAAGACTTATTTTCAAAACTCCTTTTGTGAAAAATGCTTTTGTTATAACAATATTTTTCCTGTATATAGCTCAGACCTCAGTACAGAGGCTCAACTAGAATTTTTGAAATATAGAACTTAGAAGTGGGTTTATCCATGTTTTACGACAACAGAGAGGAGAAATGTTAAGAAAAAAAAACGCCGATAATTATTTCAATTGCTTGTAGCTCTGAAAATAATGTGAAATTTTCAAAAATCCTAGTTGAGCCTCTGTACAGAGTTCTGAGCTATTTACAGGTAAAATATTATTATAATAGAAGCATTTTTCACAAAAGAAAAATATTTTGAAAAAAGGTTATTGTAAGTTAATTTTTTACCTAAGTATTGTATAATTAAATCAATTGTTTTGTCAAACTGTCCTAAAAACAATTTTATACATGTATTCTAATCTAAGTGACACTAAATATGTAAATTATCCGTTTATGTGTTTTTTTAAATCACGGTTCCGAACGTAGTCGCATACCTTAAAATACAAAAAAAATTGCAGACAATTATACATAATAATATGAAAATTTTTATATTTTTTAAATTTTTTCTTTATAAAAACTACCCTAAATGAAAAAATATTTAACCTGCAATAAAAAGTACGGTCCATTTTTGAAAAATAGTATAATTAACATTCCCAAAAAATTTCAAAACGTTATCTTGTTTGGTTCTTAATATATCATGTGTATCTGATAAAGAGTTTCTCTTGAAAACATAATTTTGAGAAAAATTCATTCAAAATTATATCTTACTGCTCTTTTGCATAGAGTGACGTTTTTTAAAATAGCTATAACTTTATTTATATTTCAAGTAAAGGAAAAAAAACTGTTTCGGAAAGAAAAATATTCAAACTATATAAGATTTTAAAATTAAAAAAAAATATGTCTTATGTAGACGAAAAACGACATTTTCACAAGTTAGGCAGTCACCTTAACCTTGTGGTATTGGCAAAGGTATTTGATGCAAGAACTTTATCAATAACTCCCTCATAATTGATTTAATTGAATTATAATAGTTTATAAAAAATTCCTAGTGAGTCATAGAGAGTGTTTGTTAACGTCGCTCTATAAAGCAATACTAGGGCTATTGAGACGAATCTCGTTGTTTTGAACCACTAGCAAGTGGTAAGGACAACACCTGAGCTAGCAACTCATCTTCAAACTACTACACCATACCATAGGGACAACTTTGGGTAATGAAAGTTTTAACGTGCATCAATCCCTCTATACTGACGTTCTTCAGTGGTACTAGGTTCGAACTCATGACATGCTACCATGACCTCCCTAGTCACTCACAATAAATTCTAAAATCCAGGTAATGTCTGTTCTCTGTACCTTTGACTCCATTGTGAATTAACTTATGAATTCGTGTACACTATTTGTTATTATTACATTTCTGGTAGGTATCCTTCTTTTTATTTATTATGTGTTTTGTGTTTTTTCCTGATGTGTGTGCACGTATGCATGTATGTGTTTGCATGTATCGTACCATTGTATTTAAATATTCTCTAACCCCTTACCCTCTGATATCAAGTGGAACAATCCACATTGACGCAATAGTCCAACGCAATGCCACCATTCCTGATGAGGCATTACACTAGAAAATACGAATGTAGACTTTAAGAGAAGCTTACCACGCATAGTAGGAAGACGTTCTCTTTTAATGTCACTGTGTCCATCCATTTATTTACATTTAAGAAGTTATCATATAATATTATACGGCAGTATTTATTTTCCAATAGCATGTTTTATTTTCTATATTGTTACGTAGATCCGGGGCTCTAGGATTTTATGCCAATCAATCCGCAAAGAGCAAGACAGTTCGTAAAGAGCGATGATAATTTATTGTAGAAAATCCATTCCTTTAAATACAAGATTCAACAGCAATATTCACAAAATAAATCTCAGAAGGTCTTCACACCTTCAACAGAACTTAGACACAATTATCGGTGTCTAAAATACACGTATATAAAAGATAAATTCATAAGTAATCGCTCTTTCAACAGCCGATGTAATCACTAATCGCTTCAACAATCACAGCAATACTAACTGATCACTAGTCAAAACCAGACTGACTCACTTTTGGTGAGCTTTTTCTCTATTTATATCCCTTGCGGATAATTCGAGAAAAACACGCATGCGTCATAGATAGGTCTTGAAATTAGTGTATATTTCTCTACTAATTTCTGGAAGAATACAAATGGCTCCAAACTCGCCAAAAATGGTCGCCAACATGATCACCATGTCACCAAAATGGTCGTCAAATATGACGCCAACTTGGCTCTGTCGCCAAGATTTCGCCAAGATTTCGCCAAGTTCTCATTAAATTACCATGATAACTCAAGAGATGGCGTTCGCTAGTGAATATTACAATTTTTACGTAAATTAAATCTATTTATACTATTTTACACAAAATTCGTAACAATATATTTATACTGTAATGAAGCTTTTGTTTGGTGGGCTTTCAACCATCGCCCTCTTTTGCATATTTTGGTTTTGGCATTGGCATAACGTACACACCCGGATCCCCCTAATCGTGAGGGGGCCTTAGCCTGACTGATGCCAAGTACGTATTTAATCAATTTAAAAATATTAAAGACAAAACTTGACTTTTCAGGGGAGGGGATAACGTTCTGCGTTACGTCACTGGGTGGGGGTCTATCCGAGTGTCTTGGCTTACATACTAGGCAAGAACGTCTTAAGTTATGGGCCAACTGGGCTCAGGTCCAAGGCCTAGGTCACAATAGAGGCCTCGTGTCTTTTTCGACTCAATCTTAATAAGAGACCTTAATTTGAACGGTCAAATGCTATTTCCAGTGGTGTTCTCCGAAAAACCAAGAATTTTGGAGCATATGTCAACTGGCTACATGTGATGACCGTCGCCACGTACGGGCTTAGGCATACCGCCATACATCATCATTACTCATGCAGTCATGCACGTTTATTTGTTTCGGGTTATTATTTATATATTTGACAACGTATGCTATGCACTACCTACTTTTAAGATCATAGGTGGGGCCCTTAGAATTCAAGGAAATTTGGTCCAGGTTCTCAAGATGTCTAAAGACCTCTCTGTTACTAGGGCTTATAAAGTGTACTCGGTCTAATATGGGTTATAAATAAATAATAAATTAAGCATTCTTTTTCAAGGGCACTAGAAATTTTAAATGACAAAGTCCATGACTTTTATCTTGCTATGCAGAATAATAATTCTTTCTCTCAGGAGCTTTCACTTGCCATCTAAAATTTGAAGCATTCCCTCAGATATCATAGAGACATCTGTATCTGAATGATCACTGTAAATTAGTGGTGGCAAGTAGTGCCCCGCGTGCCACATGCAACCTTCAAACACATTTTTTGCTACCCACCTGAACAGAAAATCCACCTTGAACCGATATTTCTTTCTCGTGCGTTGATGATACTGACATACCACCTGAGAAGCTGTAGCTTGAACTTATTGACTTGAGGATTAAAAAGTGTGAAAGAAATTTTTAATACTATGACATTAATTGATTTTTACAAATTTTTATCTGCTCGGCCAACTTCTGTAAGTTCCTGCCTTAGTCCTTGTAAAACACGATCATCCGACATTATTCGACAAAGTTACAGGAATTTTTGAAATTTAATTTCAGTTTCTTGTTCCCCACTCTAAGACGCACCAAGGGCTTGACTTCAGTGTCTGTAAGCATTCAAGTTTGGTCGTTAGAGGGTTCCGGGGGCCGGACACGAAAACGAAGCCATTCGACCTAGTTCAGGAAAAGTTGCGGAGGTTTTCTGAAATCCGATGTCAGATTCTCTTTCCTCGCCCCGAGACGCACTCGGTTCCTTTCGCCCCTGCAGTTGTAAGTTCAGTCCCTGGAATTTAGGGAAAGGCACTAAGCTGGTCCAGCATTATTCGGCAAAGTTACTGGAATTTTTAGAATCCATTTTTGGATTCTTGTTCCCCGCCCCGAAACACATCAGGTACTCTCTTCTTGCGCCACAAGGTTTTTAAAATAAGTTCCTGTCACGATCCGCATAAAACATGGTCGTCCGGCATTATCCGGCAAAGTTACAGGAACATTTGAAACCTGGTTTCGGATTCTTGTCCCCCACCCCAATTTTGGTCCCCAAATCTTACAAAGGACTACAAAATCCTAACGTCAGTGGGGGTGTATATTACGCCACTGAACTTGGATAAAAACGTATAACTCATCTTAATAAGATACATTCTCCTCGATCTTTAACAAGACTAGAACAAAAACGTTTCTCTTTTTAAAAATAACATTTTATATAATCATGATACATTAAATTTTTTATTCCAAGCAAACATTTTCTGGGGAAATATTTATTTCAAATAATATTTACTTCCTTATAATTAAGATCTGAATCAACACTGGAGCAATAATCGATTATTTTTTCTTTAATGATTTATTTCACATATTTCACATTCAGCCACTCAACTGTTCTCTTTTCAAAATTCCGTAGCTAATTATGTACTACTGTTTTCTTTATTCTTTTTTCCCTTCAATTTCTTCGAATTTATGACTGCCCGAAAATTGCTTTTTCGAGAAATAGCAGATAATTATCTTCAGGGAGTAATTAGTAACGTGTTGCGTAATCTATAATTAGTTCATTTGACAAATTCACAAAAGTTCCATTTTTCTTTTTGGTAAAACAAATCCAAACTATTTTCCAAAATTTCAAGAAAAAAAAAGACTGCGGAAAAAAATACAAAAGTCTAGAGTACTGTTACTGTTCTTTGATTGTCGTTATTTTATTATTATCATACGCCTTATAATGATACTGATTAGCATTACTTTTAAAGATTTAAATTTCAAACGAAATCATTTGTTGTAGTTTTTGCAAAAACTCTTTACTTAAACGGGTGATGATAATTATAGAGTATAAAAATTGTAATAATAAAACTCGCTAAATATATTGTACGATTTTTTTTCACCGTTACATGTATATTGGAAATGGTGTACTTAATTTACTCTATGTTTTATTTTTTAGAAAAAGAACATAAAGTGTGTTTCCAAACAGAACTGAAAAGCAGCACCACTGATGATGTTCTAGTCAGGCTGGATTACTGATGCAAAGACTGTATTAGGACAACATGATGCTCATTCTGCTGGAGACTTCAAATTCCGATAGTACGTTTGAGAGAGTCCAGATGAATCTGGAAATGAATCGGATTGACAATGTGTTTCGTGAAGTTTGCAACCCCTTGTTATATTTTCAATCCCAGGATTTCGGGATTACATCATCCAAATCCCGGGATTAAAATTGAACTACTTATGAAAACTATTTACACATTAGCATGGTTGAAATTGAATAATAAAACTGAAAATATATTATTAAAAATTAGTTTAATATTAATTTTACTGAAACAAATCAAAACGAAACTTAATTCATCATTAAAAAAACAAATAAAAATAATGCATAGGGAAATTTAAAAAAACATTTCCTCATTTTTTTGAGTTTCTGTAAATAAGTTTCTAAAAGACACAGCTCGTCCAGCATTTCATCGTTTGAACGGCTTCTTATTTTTGTTACAAAGTGTCCTGTCGAAGAAAACGCTCGTTCGGATTCTATACTAGTAGATGTTATCGTCATTAAATAGAAGTATGTTCTTTTCAGGTGGTCACCACGTCTACCTCCATTTTTTTAAAAAAAAAGACAGTTCTTCTTGAATTTATGTGTTATTTCTTTTTCTACAGCTAATGATTCTTTTGTGTATAAACTAATCCAGTTATTGAATCAGAATGTGAATCAATTTCAAGTGTTACCTTATTTGAAATATAAGATCTAGTTGCATGAGATCTTAGTAATGCAATGGAATTCAAATTGGATCCAGTCTCTTAAGCAGGTCCACTATTAATTAATGGCGTTTAATTGAATAAACTGTGACAAAATCTTTTCTTCTGATGTTGCTTATATTGTTGTGTAAGTATAGTAGTGAGCCACTTAGATCTGTGCGACGTTTTCCCATACGAGAGATGAGAGCTGCATGTATATTTATATATATATATATTACATTTAGCACTTATAATTACACAAAAAAATTTTACGTACATAGCTCATAAAGAAACGTAAATATTCTAAGAAATAAATTGAAAGAATATTTTGATGGGAAAAAAATTTTTAATCTAATTCAGACAAAGATTAAATCCCAGGATTAGTTATTTTAATCCCGGGATTTCGGGATTGGAAAAAACACCGGGATCCCGAGATTCCAGGTTGCAAACCCTAGAGCAGTGTGATTCTCAACCTTTTTTTTTTGTTGCGGCACATATTTAAAGATTTCAAAATTTGGCGGCACACAAAGAAAAAGATAAAAATTATTTACTTACTACAACACACTGCATAAATAGTTTATGACAAAAATTTTAAATATACGAAATAAACTAATATATACTACAATAATAACTAAACGTTTATTAAGGGATTAATTACAAGCTAATAATAAAAATATTTTTAATGCGAAATTTGAGCTTGATGTTTTTTGATAATTTCATTTATATTTGGTCGTAAAAATGACAATGCTACTCTCATATCGTCTTCTACATTTAACAATCTCGATCGTTTTTTAGTTTTAATGTTGGCTAATGCTGAAAATCCGAATTCACACAAATAACATGTGGAAAATTGTAATAATATGTTTAAAGCTTTTTGGCTATCATTGGATAATCGTATCTAATGTTAATCCAAAATGAATTAATTGATTCTTCTGAATGTTTTAAAATTAAATCTCGATTACTGGAAAGCAAAATATGAGTTCTTCCTCTTCATTCAAAGTTAAGTCAAATACAGAAGTATACGTTATGAGAAATGGATTACGAACCCAATCAAATTTCTTAATATCTAATTTTGGGAAATAATGAATAATTCTCTCCTCTAATGTTGTCAAATGATCAACAACAATTAATTTAATAGTTTTATAACTGTCTTTAGGGACTGACTCAAACTTTTCTAAATTGCCTTCCTGAGCTTTATTTTTCCATAAAGTTATTTGTTTTTTGAATCCCACCAACTTATCGGTTGAGTTTAAGATATTTTCATTAGGCCCTTGCACACTTGAATTGATGTTGTTAAAAATAACAAAAATGTTTGATAAGTAAGCCAGTTTAGTACACCATATTTTATTTTCCAACAAATGAACAAATTCATAATTTTTTATTTTGCTCAAAAAATATTTTCATTTCGCCTTTTAATTTCAGCACACGAGATATAACTTTTCTTCTGGACAACCATCTTACTTCTGTATGGAGTAACAAGGATTCGTACTTGGCTTCCATAGCTTGGCATAATTTACTAAATAATCTACTTTTTAATGGTCTTGATTTGATATAATTAACCATTTTAACACATTGTTCCAGAACTATTTTCAAATCTGATGGCAAAAATTTTGTAACAAGTGCTTCTCGATGCAAAAAACAATGGGTAACTAATATATCCTCATTCAGTTCTTTAACATGTGCTACAAATCCTTTTAGATTTCCAGTCATAGCTGGAGCACCATCTGTGCAAATGCCAATACATGACTTCCAAGAAACTTTAATTTCTTCTAAATATGAACTAATTACTTGAAAAATATGTTTACCAGTTGTAAAATCAGGTAACTCCCGACAACATAAAAATTGATTAATGATATCATTTTCGTGAATAAATCTAACGAATGCAATTAATTGAGCATTTCCTGTAATATCTGTTGTTTCGTCGACTTGTAGAGCAAAATTCGAATTTTCAAGAGTTTTTGCAGTATTTTGCTCAATATTTTCTGACCTATCTTTAATTCTGCGATGGATTGTATCATTTGAAAGTGGTATTTTGTAAATATCAATATCAGCTGATCCACCAATCATTGTTTTTACAATTTTGCGACAAGCAGGTAATATAATTTCTGTAGCCAAATTGTGAGGTTTTAAGTTAACAGCAATCAATTCAGCTATTTCGTAAGAAGCTACTTGA
Source organism: Trichonephila clavipes (assembly GCA_019973935.1). NCBI lineage: Eukaryota > Metazoa > Arthropoda > Arachnida > Araneae > Nephilidae > Trichonephila > Trichonephila clavipes. The sequence continues at coordinate 41,553 of BMAU01000327.1, read as the reverse complement.
GCCTTTTCAGACACACATACTTGTTTTTCAAAAACTTTTACTTGCTTAATTTTTGATGATAAAGACCTTTCAAAGTAGCTTTTATCTTTGTTGAAAGCGAAGGATGATTAGTCACCAAGTGACGTTGGAGTTTGCTAGGAACCATAGCACTATTTGATAATTTAAAACCACAAAGCACACACTCGGGAACAACTATGTCATTTTCCATTGTAGAGGTAAATCCAAATTTCAAAAAATCATCATTATATTTCCGATGGACAACGTATTTTTTTTGAGCAAGAAGTATTTTTACTTGTGCCGGGGGTTGGCTCATTAACTTGGTCCCTAACGTTATCATTATCACTATTATCATCATTAAACTTTCTTCTTTTTATCCATTTTCAGAAGGATCTGCAAATAAATTAATGCAAAATATTACTACATGCAAATAAATTAATATTAAACCGAATCACATACATTTGCCAATTTTAACGAAAGAAAAGGTGCAGTAACTACTATGCAACACCTTGTGAATCCCAACTATCACTAAAACAACACGTTTTGTACGCAGAAGTGGCAAGTGTGCGCCGCGACTTGAGACATATTCCTATTGCTATGCACGCCGCTTCATCATAATTTGGCACTCAGAAAAAACGCGTTGCAAAGCAAATAATAAAATAATTTATTTTTTGTGGATTTAAATATATATTCATGTTAAAAATATTTTTTTAATGATATAATTTAATAATATTAACATTATTATATTTTTGCAAAATTTGGCGGCACACTTTTGAAATTTGGCGGCACACAAAAGTGCCGCGGCACAGTGGTTGAGAATCACTGCCCTAGTGTGTTGTAGCACCGTGTAGAGTGTCTGTTTTCCCTTTTTGTCTTTTGAAAGGTGGAATTTGTCCCGCCTACAAAAGAGCCACGTGACGCAGTTCATAACCGGGATTACTTGTCGTCGATTGGTCCTAGTGACCTTTCATGCGGTGGACTTCAAAGCCGGATTTCTTGGTCGCGGTAGCCTAGTGGTCAAGGAATCGGATCAAGGTTAGAATGTCACGAGTTGGAGTTTAGTACGTCTAAAGACCCGGCATTTAGGAGAGCGATGCACTTTAAATCTATCGAGAGCTCAATCGTCCTCCCGTTGGTGTGGTGTGGTAGTTAGAAGAAGGGTACTAGCTCAGGTGTCGTCGTCGTCACTTGACCATGATTCAAAATGACCATATCGCCAAAAGCCGTCGTCTAGCTGAACAGTGTACGACGTTAATATTCCCTCACTTACTCACTCATTGAAGCAGGAGATTATTGTGTTCTACGCCGGTTACTTTTCGGTCGGCCGAATAAAAGGATATCAAAGGATGACTTGCCCTAGATCTTAAGCTTCCACATCGTCCTATCTTGGGTACTATCCCACACGAACCGTTGTAAGGTCATAAGTTCCTTAAAAAAAATCGGTGTTTTGTTGGAGATATCCAAAGAATATATCACTTCGAGAGCGAACAAATTCTGATGGTGATGTGTATCTGAGATATATCTTTCTTCATTAATCTTCTCGATACTCCAATCAAGAAAGGCCAGGTTTACTTAAATGAGATATGCAGGAAAGTCCATATTGTACCATAAAATCATTCTTTGGAATCGAGCGTTTTATAGTTGTTTTACCACACCACATGCTCAGGAATTTTTTAAGATAATAGTGCTTTTCTAAAATAAATTTCTCTGTAACAGAAAAATGAAAAGAACAAAGGTTTAAAATGTTTTAGAGGCTGCAAGACTTAAGTTAGCCATATTTGGGAAAAATGTCAATTTACTATCCACAGAATTCATGAAGTGAATAAGTTGAGCATATTTATGTTTGTGTCCTAGTTGCAATGTTAAGGATTGTCAAAATCTTCCAGAGAAATTGCATTTGAAACTTTTCTTATTCAAAAATTTTATAAATATTTAGCTTTCTAGAAATACTTAACTTCAATGTACGGTATTTAGAAGCTTCAAAACCAAGTTAAAAACTACGCGTTGGTAACCTGGAACACGCGTGCGCCACATATGGAACTCTACAGCATTCTACAAAGTGATGAGATAAAATTAAATCGCTCTGTCTCTCCTCTCAGTTCCTAACGCATTTTTATTTGAAGATGATTTGTTATTTATAATTATTTGTTAATAAACGATTTTGCTGAATCCGCTTGCGTGATTTAGTAGTTTGTGTCATTTATGTAAAAACAACACCCTCTCTGCTTAAATTTGACTCATTCTTAGCATGAAATCAAAATGATTGTGTAATACCTGTAAAAAAACATTACTCATTACTGTGTCGTATAAATAAATCTTTAGAATTATTGGATGCAAAATTTACCGAAGTATAAAAAGAGAAAGATTTGGAAGATATATAACCCCATCAAAAAAAACAATAAATAAACTGACAATTATTTTAATTTGCTGTGTGTCATTTCCTGAGCAATTTAATCGTTTGAAGAAAAATGCATTTAATCTGCTTCCCGCTTTTGTTTCTTCATATCTATGTGAACAAATTTTTTCTCATCTAAAATATGTTTTGAGGTTACAAAGAAGTTGCTTAACAAGTGACCGTTCAGAATCATGTGTAAGCCGCTTATTGTATACCTGATAATACGACGAGATTCTCATAAAAAATTTAACTTTTTATTTCACTATTTTGTAGGAATAATTAAATTTCATGTTATTTATATATATTTCTTGTTTTAATTAATATTATTAAAAGATACTCAGTGCATAGTAAAATTCAAGTCCTTGTTTATGTTAAAATAATAGTTATATTTATATTGTTTAAAAGGTGTGGCTATATTAAATAATGAGACATGTTATAAAAATTTTTATTTTAATTTTTATATATTTACTAATTATATGTCACCCTCAATATACACTCAACCTCTATATGTATAACGCTCCATGCGAATTGTTGGAAACAGTGCTGGGAGTCTTCTTTTGTAAGTTCTTTCACGTGTGAATGACACTCCAGTCTGCCCTCTGTGTCTTGTGGAAAAAGCTATGAATTGTATTCACCTGACAGTTTGTGCTTCCCTGGCCAACAACACATGCGTGTGTGTTAACTTTTTTTCTGACAACTTTAATACAAAGGCTGGTTTACATTGGGCTGTTCGCAAATGGATGGCCCATACGGCTTATTCCTCGATGTAATAAAAAAAAAAGACGCGTGCCGCCTGCTCTCTCGCAGCTTTAACAGACTCCAATCATGTTCCTTTTAAAGTAGATTTTCCCTTAGGAAACATGACCTAATATCCAGAAAATAAATGATTGGTATCCAGCAAATAAATGATTGGTCTAATACTGGGATGCTGTAATTATCTAGAAACTTCTTGATAAACAACGCGGAATGAGCCAGAGCATTGCCTTGGTGGAGAAGCCATGACTTGTCCCTTAACAATTCTGGTCGTTTCTTCCTTATTCCTTCTGCCTCTGAAAATGAAAGTACACAATTCTATGAATATCAAGAAAACAATCATCATTGCTTGGAACTTTCGATTAGCTCATTCGAGATTTTTTGGCTGTCGGTGGATGGGCTCTGCCAGTGCATGGATTGATGCTTTGTGTGTTTCAGGATCCTAAGTTAAAGATACGATTCCTCACACATTATTATCCTTTTCAATAATTTTGGGTCATTTTCAATGTAATTCAAAATATCAGAGTAAACTTTTTTGCGAGCTCTTGTGGTGCAAATTTGAGAATTTTAGGCACCATTTTGGCACAGACTTTTTGCCTGCCCGAAATTGTTATATAAATTTGCCGTACGTAATCTTTGTCAATTCGTAATGTCTATGAGTATTTAACTGATGTCCAGATTGAAACAGATTACTGATTTTTTCGAAATTGTCATCAGTTTTTGACGTGAATGAGTGATAAGGACGTGAATCATCTTTTACGTCTGCTCGGCCATCTTGAAAAGTCCAAAACCGCTCAAAAACACGTGCACACGCTAAACCGATTTCCGGCAAAACTAAAAAAGAATTCTGATGCGAACGAAGGCTACAGCTTTGTGGATTTGTTTATAGAAACGAGAAGTAGTGCATATGAAAAACAAAGGTTTGAGGCTAAATAACCGTCAGTTGGGGGTGTTTGTCGCTTGCTTATTTCTGTAAAGGCATCAGTAAAGTTATTTAACAGCCACACCTTGTATTTTGTTGTTGTTGGAGGTGGTGATGCCCCTTTTCTGACATAGTCAGATCGAGTCTAACGAAATGTATCATAGCAAAGGATTTGACGGGCTCACGCGTTTTTTCATTAACATGTCCTTTGGGTTCTTTGGGGCCAGAATGGCAACTCTTTTCCAGCCAAATACAAGAAGTGAAGCGTGAAGGAAAGATGCAAATTAGGAAGCTCAATCGTGAAGAGGTCTTGGAAACGTTAAGTAACAGCAAACAGAAATTATACGTGATAGAGAGCCCTTAAGTCAAGGTACATATCATTGCATTCCAGTAAATACGTAACTTTATCTAGGATTATTGTGATCGCTCTACTTCAGACTACCTTAAAGGTAGGAGTGACTATTTAATATTCGGATCTGTGATAGTCTAGGAATAGAGCTTAGGCGAGTTAGTATTGATAGTGGTCCAGGTTACGTTATTTCGGTATTATATATATTGTGTGTTTGGCCACCATAGATTCTCTCACATATATTATTATTATCTAATTTGTTAGACGTTTAAGTTAAATATCTTAATAAAGTCATATTAAGATCATGTCTGCTTCTAGTTCTTCCGTTATTCCTACACCTCTAGCTCACGCTGATAATCAAGGAGAAGGGCACCCGAGGGGGCGTCCTCACAAAGACTAGATAGAACACCTGTCGTAAGCCGTAACTTTGAGCACCATGCAGATGGCAGTACGATTTGGCGAGTTTCCACCTAAATTTTAAGGGAGAGCAACACCCCCCCCACAACTCTTTTCACTACCTCACGAGAGGACTTGCAGTTCGACGACTATTTAGGATACCCCACCTGCCACGAAGGCACTATACATTTATAAACATCCATACCTTTTCCGGGATACGAACCCGGGCCGTATGGCACGACAATCAGTGGCACTAACCACTATTCCGGATGGGCGGTACCTTTTCTGTTCTAATTTTAATAAATATATTTAAATGAGATGCATAGTTAATGTAAGGATCATTTGCTTCAAAAGTGGTGTAAGTCTATTTTTAACAAAAAGTTAATAATTATAACATTGAATGCAATCTGCTATGAGTTTTTTTATCTAGGATAAAATCCCAAAAAATTTCTTCACAATTTTCATCGTTTTGTCAGTATATATTTACGCAGTTAATGAAGTTGCAAATATAATTATACATTCAAAAAGGTAAATGTCTAAATAAAATAAAAAATGAATATTTTCACCAAAGAAAAAAGCTCATATAACAAAATTCTTTTTTTTTACCTCTATTTCCTAATTAAACAAACATCGCCGTTGAAATAGAATTGTTTCAAAGATTTGCTATTGTGGGGTCATACTGGTAGGTTGACAAGGTACACCACAACTATAAGTTTGCCGACACCATAAGTCTATAAACCTGAAGAAATAAACTCAAACTCCATTAAATTAATATTTTCCTCTCGATTTTTAAACTCTAAGAGGCCATAATTTTGAAATTAATATGGAGTGTATAAAGACAGCACGCTCTTTTCTTAAATTTAAGATTAACGATATATAAAAACCTCCCTTTTTGATAGCGGCACGTAAAATACATTTATCTGAAAAAGAAATTTTCGAAGTAAATATTTACTCCAGTTAATTTTTACTTTCTGATAATTAAGAATCTGAGCTACTTCTTTTTTTTTATTTCGAATTTTTCGAATATTCCTCAACTGACGGCGCTGCCCTGTTCCACTTTATGTTTAGAGTTAATTAAGCCGCACATATATCTCATTTCTTTTTCCTTCAAGGTTGTTTTCTTGGAGAAAGTTAGTTTTCGAACAGTAGGAGATAATTATCTTTCCGGCTAATTATGCAGTCCATAATTAGTTCAGTTGACAGTTTTCAGATACATTTCATTTTTCTTAAATCGAAACGTGTTTAAAATATTCCTTAAAATTTTTAGAAGAATATTCTAATTGCATGAAATACGCGTAGCTATTTTTTATTCCGATTATATATTTTTCTACTAGCATTTATTTCTTTTATTCGTTGTTATTTTTTACAATAAGTCTCAATTTTTTATTCGTTTTCTTAAAGGCTCTCGGGGATGTTAACTTTGTGTCCAGGACTGAAAATATAAACAATTTTCAAACAGATACAATTCTTTGAAATTAAAATTAAATAATTCTATTGCTTTACGCATTATTTATAAATAAACGTAGCTTCAAAAAAGAGCAAAATGTTCAAAATATAATAAAAATTTTAAAAATTATATGCATATGAATATAAAAAAACATTTATCGAATAAATATTAATTAAGTTTATGTGTTGCACGTGATAATTTTTTAAATCGTAGTTCTAATTACTAGTAATAGGTTGATTTATAAAGTTAAATATATCAACTTATATTTTAAAAGCCTTTTTATAAAGATTTAAAACTTTTTCAAATACTTTAAAATACACAAGAGATATACAATTCTAAAATTAGGTAGAGTTTAAAGAGTATGATATATCTTATAATTATAAAAATTTATACATCAAAGGGGCAACTATTTTAGAAAATAGCATGCACAACGTAAAATTTACTTAATATCTATTGCAGAAATGTTTCTTATTTTCATATGCTTATAAATTTATAAATTATGATTATATAGTCAACATTTTACGCTTTTTTGAAACATCATTTCTTTATAAATAAAGTGTAAAGGAATCAAATTATTTAATTTCAATGAATTGTATCTATTCGAAAATTGTTTATATTTTCAGCCCTCGAGACACACTTTACATCTCTGAGACCCTTAAGGTTTCTGAAATCTTTCAATAATGTTTCAACCTCGAAATAAAGCTTTATGTTCTTTATATATAATATACCGAGTTTCTGAAACGTATTAAAATTACGCATTAAACGTTTCACGACGGACGGACGGACAGACAGATTATATATAATCGGCTGATATAATTTAAAAAACTATTCAACAATAAAAACACACACGCATGTGATCGTGCATAACACTTATCGAAGTCCGAAGGTATGAAACAGCAGTTGCAAAATAGAACCAAACAAATTCGTTAGTAGAGTCCCCTTTTTCAGATACACAAACCTCACACCCTGATTTTATATTGGAAAATCAAGAATTTATGAGTTCATGTGGCTCTTAGTCCCTCCCAGCAACTCTGGATTCAGGACTGGTATGGTTCTTGGAGGGGGTTTGCGAGTTGCAATTACCCTCCTCAAAGTCCTTCAGGGATGAGGTGTGGAGATCTAACTAGGCAATCCATTCGGCGAATATACTCACCTTACAGAAATTCGTCGACCAACGGGCCTCGGGCTGTCATTCAATAAAATAAAGTCACAACCAACTGCACGCATGAAAAGGTGAACATATACCTCCAAGACCTCAACCCTATACATCACAGCAGTTCCAGGACCTATTTCAAAGACATGAAGGAGTGTGCGTCCATCCAGAGTGATGCCTGCCCACGCCAACAAGCCTCTTCCGTTTTTTGTAAAAAATTGAATTCTTGGATAAAAAATGACACATTTCAAAAATTTCAAAAGTATTACAAATATTATAGTTCTAAGCACAGATAATGATCGTATTTATTTACTGTATAAATATATATTATTAGAATATATTAATTGGAATTTCCAATACAAGAGGTTTACCGTAACTGCAATTTTTCAACAAAATTTCACTCAAAATTCCCGATATATCCAAACTTATTTTTAATTTCCTGGAAATTGCACTTGAATTCCTAGTTTTATGTCCCATTTCAAATACAAAAAAGTGTTTTTTTTTAGTTGAAAATATACACACATATTTCAAAAAAATTGCTCCAAAGGTAGTCACATACTTTAAAGTGATTTCCAGCAACGTAAGGCAGGGATTCTGAACCACTGTGCCGCCAAATTCTCGATTGATTGATTGAATATTAACGTCACACTGTTCAGCTACACGTGGGCTTTTGGCGATGGACCACGTAATTTTGAACCAAGGTCAAGTGACGTGGATGACATCTGAGCTGGCACCCCCTCTCCTATTTACCAAACCACACAAACGGGAGGACGTTTCAGCTCTCGACAGATTTAACGTGCATCGCTGCCCTACACGGCGGGTCTTTAGTGGTACTGAGCTCGAACTCGTGACAAGGCACGACATGATCCGATATCTATACCACTCGGCTACCGTGGCCACCAAATTCTCGAAGTGCGTCATCAAAAGTTCTTAAAATTCTTAATTGCAGACTTAATATTATTTCCCAACTTTAGATAAAAAAAGAATTTTTTTGTTGGTTTCGTAATATATCTGTGATTACGGATATATCTGGACATGAAGTAACCTTGAATGAAGAGGAAGAACTAATTTCGCTCTGTAATGATCGAGATTTAATTCCAAAACATTCGGAAGAGTCAATTAATTCATTTTTTTTAAACTTAGTTATTACCCCATAGTAGCCACCAAAAAGCTTTTAAAATATTCCTACAATTTTCTATATCTTATTTGAGTGAGTAGGGGTTTTCAGTATTATCAAATATAAACAGGAAAAAAAGATCCAGACTTTTAAATGAAGATGACGAAACGAAAATTGCATTATCGCTCTTATGTCCCAATATAGACGAAGATATCAAAAGTCATCAAGATGAAATTTCGCACATTAAAAGTACTCTTATAATTAATTTGTAATTAATTACTCATTAAACATTTTGCTGTAATTTTCATACATCTTCTTCTATTTAACAATGAAATTAGTATCATGAACAATTTTCTACAGATATTACAGATAAGTAAAATTTTGTAAGGTGTCCGAATACGTTGAAATGATGACATTTGGTCAAAAGCACACATTTCTTGGTTTTTTATTTTATTGAATAGAGTTACTATTTGACTTTACAAAGCATACCTTGTTTTGTTTCAGTGCTACCTAGAGGCCAAGTTACAATCAATTTTATAAAATTAGAAAAACCGGAAGTGGATCTTTAATCTACACGAAGTGGGCATTAGTCAAACTAAATCTAGATGGGATGTTGGATATTGTTCAAAATCTATCATGGCGAGTCTGATAGCTCAAAATGCTACGAAGATAGTTCTATAAACCTTTTTGATCGTGATATTTATATTATTTTCTAGAGAGTAAACTAAAATATTTTTATCGTATGAATATTTTTCTAGTTATAGCCTGTTATTTAAATAATGGTCTCGAAAAGAATGTCACATTTCTTATAATATTTACTCGATTAGCTCTAAATTTTTTTAATTTTACGAAAATATTAAAATTTTTGAACACTTTCGAGAAAAATACTTCTAATTTGCTTTAGTAATACTTTTACTGATATCCGTGAATTGCTAATTGCATTGAAGTATTTCAAAAATATTGCTAAAATTACACTTGTGTAATTGTGACTTTTGTAGAATTAAGATATCTTTTGTTAGTTACATAAAAATGAGTATTTGTTGGTATAGATTCTTAGAAAAGCACTTATAATGTTTTAGTATGCTGTTTTTTTAGAAAAGTACTCCGAAGGTGTGATCGGATACCTTAAACTTATTTTACCGTTAGTGCGTCGCCAAGTTTCGAAATTGTTCAAAGTATACTGTTGCAGAAAAAAGTTTCAGATTCACTGCTTCAAGGATCATAAAAACATGTTGAAATGACTTTTGTTTAATGAATAACCAAAATTAGTTTTAACTATCAACGTAAGCTTTAAATTGTTCTATATGTTAAAGCACGTGCTGTATGATTGGTACAGAATTTATTTCACAAAGTTTGAAATTAAAATCCACAACCTTATGAAATTATCATAATGGTTGCTCTTGCCTTGAGCCATAGAAATATAAGTTCTTAGTTTTGGAAAAAATGTGATACATCACTTTGGTTATAATTGTATTCAAGCATAATAAAAAAATATTTAGAGTATGAGAGTCATGATCGCGACCTCTACTAGTGCCCTTCCCCCTCCAGGGCAAGCGTATGCATATAAATAGTTTAGCCTCTTTGATAGTTAAGCTCTCCCTTTTTTAGGCTGGTTGATAGTTTTAGGGGTGTTGGAAAGCTAACATCTTATATTTTTTTCATAATTTGAGATTTTACATTCTCAAATTGTGTAGAGATTTTAACTTTTCCAAACATACCTTACTTAAACCTCTAGGGTAACTGGAAGCCCTTAAAACCTATTTTTAAACAATTTTTGAAACTGGGCCACGCCCATTTAAATGACGAAAAGTGTAAACAAACTACTTCGTTTTTGCTTAAAAGTTGAACGTCTGATATAAACCAAAACATTTATCTTTTCTTGTCAACTGAGCCTTTTTTTTTTTTGTTTCCAAGCCGATTAAGAGTCTCACTGTATACACTAAAATCAATTTATCTCAAAAATGTAAATTTTGAGGTTCGGTGTATCTTTTCTAAGAAACTACTGTTCACGAGTATGTAAATTTTTTATGATATATTTATAATGATGGCTAATATACACTAAAATGAGCTCTTTGTAAAAAACTAAAAAAAATTATTTTTTACAAATTTTTTATATGAAAAATGGGTCAAATTTCGCAATGTTTGATAAAATATTTCATAAATTATTAAAGTATTCAAAATTAGCTAAAAGCTCATTTCAGTGTAATGAGAAAGGTGTACTTTAATTGTATGAAAAATGTCAAGTATGTACATATAACAGATTTTGAGAAAAGGTACATCCTTCGACAGCCAATTTAACATTTTCAGTATATATAGAGAGAGAGGTTTCCAACTCCCTTTAATTGTCTTGCTAAACTTACAAATCAGCCCTTCTGTCTCAAAAGTTTGTTAACCTTTGTTTTAGATGGCGTTAGAGGTAATACTAAAACCCAGAGAAGTCAATTATTTAAAGATGCATCCGTATATTATAAATTTAAACGCATAACTTTATTTGTATCTCATTTGACGATGAACATTTCTTGCAGCGCCTCTCTGGAAACGTACGACCCAACGGACCCAAACATAAATATTGATTACATTGTAATAAATATTTACGACCGAATTGAAACAAATGGTTCATATATTTCGTGCTCCCAGGTCGTAGCTCGTAATAGAAATCTTAAATTGTGCAGAGTCAGTTTTGTTTCATGTATGATTTTATAAAAGCATAGAATATTAAATTAGCATAATTACCTTCATTTGCATTTATATGAAATTTTATAACAGAGTTATTCAACGAATAAATTCTGAAAAGTAATGAAGCGAAATATTTATTGTGTTCGAAAAATTGATGTTCGTAACCACAATAAATCAATTTCTTTGGATGCCAGTTCTTAGATACTTTTTTAATGAAGAAAGGAGAAAACGAACAGCAAAAATTACTTTGATATAAATATATGATATGATATTTTCGTTTGAGTGTTTTGAAAGTGGAATAGTTTTTATTTCAGATAGAACTGCGAGTGATATACAGTAAAATACATTTAACATGAAAACGCTTCAGACGAAATATAGGTTAACCTGAAATAATACAAGTGTCTCGACAAACTAATATGTTTTTTCATGCAATTTTTTTCTCTTAAAACGAAACGAATATCGCTTAACACGAAAAAATTTCACTTCTGGGAATGAATACTTAATGAAATGTTTGAGAAAGTTTCTGCATTATTAGACTATCCTACTGTACCATCGAAAGAATTCATTGCGGTAGATGATGATACAGTAGATGATGTGTACGGCCCTAATTATGGAAAACAAAGACATTTTAGAGTTTTTTTTTGAAGCTCAAAAAATATCATTGATGCAGATTCCGACAGCAGAAATTAAATGAATAAGGCAGCTCCTGTTCTCACGTCATCCGAAATGAGGAATATGATGAAAGTTTTGTGCAATTATTTAGACTCCCATTCCAATGATGAACAGAGTAACAAAATAGACGCCATCGAACAGTTTGTTGCTAATTTGACGCTAAAAAAGACAATGCAAATATATATATATATATATATATATATATATATATATATATATATATATATATATATCAGATCACCTTCCAAAAATTTAACAAATGTTATGTTTTTTCAAAACATTGCACTAAATTTCATTGTGAATATTTTGGTTCATTATTTTTTATTAAATAAATACATACATACGTACCTTTGAAAATAAAATACATTCTAATAAACTTAATTTTGTGGAATATATGACTTTTTTTGCAATATCCTTTTCCTTGATTTTTTTTTGCATGAGAAAATATTTCAGTTCCTTCTGTTTCGAGCCAAGCGATTTTCATTGTACATTATATTCATGAAACACTACTGAAATTTAACTCTGATAATTCTTGACGTTCTCTTAAACAAAAACTTTCAACAACGTTAAATGATTTTATAGTAAAAGTGTGCACACACAAAAACTTTAAGGTTAATTAATTTAAATGTTTTTTTCAAAAAATACTCTTATTTTTTTCAAAATTAAATTTTTTATGTTTATTATACAAATACATCATTGCTAGTTAGTAAAAGTATAAAATTAATGCGCCCTCACAAGAGGCACTTTTCACAATTTTTTAGACATTTCATACGTTCACTTATTTATAATTACTCTATTCTTATAATAATAATAATACCACGTTGAAAGTACATCACATATGATGAAGGCATATTTTTTCTGGAACCTGATAAAAAGAAAATAGTGACACTAATTGTTTTCGAAACTTTTTAAGATATATATTCAGGTGTCCCTCATATAGCACGGTTATTTGTACCGTGGGGAAACGAAAAGATGTTCTAAGAGACTTTTATTTATTTATTTATTTAAGCTATTAGTGTAAGTATTTATTTATTTCAATTATTATTTTATGTAGTTATTTATTTAAATTATTATTATGTTTATTTTTTTATAAACTAGTATTTTATTTATTTAAATTATTATAATATTTATTTATTTATTTAAGTTATTCTTTTACTTATTTATTTAATTAATTATTATGAACATAATATAAATCAAGGTAATATATACCATGTTGTATCGAAACTGTATTTCATATTGTATCGAAACCGTGCTTTGTGAAACTTTGGGAAAATATAAATCAAGGCAATGTGTACCGAGTTATATCAGAATCATGTCTTAATGTGTTAAATTTTATTGGTAGCCAAAATTTCATTCCAATAAAAATTACAAAAAGAAAAGTAAGTTAACTTCTAGTTTTCAATAAAAAAAAGAAATATGAAATATAAAAATTAAAAATACTACATAAATATATTTAAGTAAGAATAATTATTACAAAATAAATAATAACGGCTTATGAGGATCCAAAAAATTTATTTTCGTCATCCCCCTCATCAGAAATTTCCGCTAATCTATTTTCTTTTCTCGAAGTTACGTATTCCTTTATAGAACGCAATTGACAACAAATCCGGTTTGGAATTCCCCTTATTGCACAAAAAAATAATATTCAATTTATTTCAAATTATTTTATATTGAAACCGTAAACTGATAAATTCCATTTTTGTGGCATGTAATATTGAATCCATGTTTCAATAATCGCAAATTTAGTACCACGTAATATTGGATCCGTGTTTCAATAATCAAATTTTGTGCCACGTATTATTGAATACGTGTTTCAATACTTGTAAATTTTGCACCACGTAAAATTGAATCCGTGTTTCAATAATCGCAAATTTCGTGTTATGTAATATTAAATCCGTGGTACAACAATCGCAAATTTTGTACCATGTAATATATCAAAACCTTGTATAATAAGTACCGCGTAATATGACGGGGACTCCTGTAATCCATGTAACGTGAAATTAATTTTTAATACAGGAAGTAATATTGCCCCCTCCCCTTAAAAAATAGAATATATTTGATATCAATACTAAGCCAGAAAATTTCATTTTTATGTAAAGGAATTTTATAGGGAGAACAATTTTAATTTTTTATATTAGAATGCATATCAACGTAATTATTGCAGCGTTAAATTTTACACTTAATTTGCACACATAAAAAGAATTAGTAGTAATTTTATTTAGCAGTGTGTTATTTTATACACATGTAACATTAAATTTACATTGTTCTTTTTATTTGCAAAATACACTTTATTTATTCAAAATATACTTTATTTGATTTAATAATACAGACTTTAAAGCGTTGTTAGAGTCTGTTTACTTATTTCATTGTTATGATTATAAAAACTCACGGATTTCACTTAAAAGTAAAATGCAAAGTAAAACACACAAGTAATACAGAAAAAAACTTAAGTCAATTGCTACTTAGGGCAACAAAGAAAATTTTTTATTTTAGTTACTTTGTATTAAATAATTACAATTAATGTAAACATGTATAGACATATGTGAGAATCACAATATTAAATGGCAATTAATTTTGATTAATTATCATTAAAGTATCGCATTGTCATCCAAAACAATAATGCATGTTACATTTCAGTTCAAATGAATGCTTTAAAACGTAAGAAAAAAAAATTTTTTAAGGTTTTGACCCAAGTCGCTAAAAATGACGCCAACATGGTTGTATCTGTAATTCATTAAATATTTAGTTTCAGTCAAATAATTTTAATTAATTTTTATTAAATTATCGTATTGTCACCCAAAAAACAATGTATGGAAAGTTTCAGCTCAAATGAGGTCTTTAAAATGTGAAAAAAAGAAAAATCTTTTAAAGTTTTGACACAAGTCACCAAAAGGGTCGCTAAGTCGCCAAAAATGATGTCAACGTGGCTGTGTCTGTAATTCTTTTAATTGCTAGTTTTAATCAATTAATTTTTATTAATTACATTTAATCAACGTGTTGTCATCTTAAAAATAATCGTATATATAAAATTTCATCTCAATTTAGCGCCTTAAATTGTATTTTTTTAACGATTGAAAATTTTAACAAGACATATTGAAGTTGGGAACTAGTACTAAGAATTGAATTATTCTTGAAAATTATGTGTGTCTTACTAAATTCATTAAAATCAGTTTCAAGAAGTAAAGTTTAATTATAAATTAATTATTCTATGTTCATAAAAAAGCGTACTTTTTCAAATTAAAAAATAGGATTTGTCATCTGAAATATTATTCAATTTCTACAACCGAAATCTCCAACACTAAATACCAAATTTATCTTAATTCCAAAATTAAACTGCCCTTAGTTTTTCCCATTTCACTGCTTTCCTACTTTCCTTTGGTGTTATCTTAAAGATAAACTCCATGTAAACAAAACCGAAATGCTCCAGGGAGATGAAGAATAACATCTTAAGTAAAAATTAGAATGTTTGAGCCAAAATCGAAATGGAACAAAGCCAAGAGACTTAACAGTTTGAAACATTAAAAGATCATTACGCTTCGCAATGACATCAAAGTGATTCCCAAGAGACAAAATGTGTAATTTGGCTTAAATATTTATTTAGATTTTTGAAAGCAAAACCGGCCTTGCTTTGAAAAAATAAGGAGGAACATTTCCACAATTGAGAGAGTTAAAAATAGAGAAGAAATGAAATAATATAAGTTTGAGAGAATCCTACACTCTCTTGATAGAAGACTGCAAGCTTACTTAAAATTGAAGACACATACGTAAAAACCATTTTCAGGAATAAGCTCCAATTTCCCTTCCCTCTCAAATTATCGTATAATATCCGTAAAATCCGGCGTATAACCCTCACTTTAACACTAAAAATAAGATTCAAATTCACAGGTGCGTGTTATACGCAAGGTATAAAAATGATAACTTCAAAAATAAAAAAAAATAGCTGAATATGAAAAAATTAGACTTCTCCATCGATCGAAATACTGTTTATTTAAAAGAAAAGACATATCTAATGAACTGCAAGAGTTCAAGTTTTAGAATACCTCGAATAAATGACTTCAAAACACAATAGCATAGCACACGTAGATTTCAAGTTATTTCTCTGAAAAGGGGTGCACGTTATACGGCGAATATACCGAAAAATTTAAAAATTGCAGCTTGAAAGTACAGGTGCGTGATATACATCAGTGCGCGTTACACGTCAGATTTAACGGTAATAAATTTGCTAACCAGAACTAATAACACTAAATGATCTTAAATCGGATGAATATCCTAAATCCAAGTAGCACTTTTTCTATTCCAACTATTAGTTCACTCTCCCCCATATATATTTATTTGTATATATCTTGTTTATATTTTCTATCGTTAATAAAATGCTTTATATTCCTCCATTCAAGTTCAAACACATATTTTTAAACTTGTAGTGGATGACACTTGTGGCGTTAATACAGTTTTTTCAAATATTAATTCATCAATTAAATTTTGCTTTTAAATTTATTCTGAGTTATTTCTGTCGACGTTACAACTGGCTACAACAGATAGTGCTAACAAAGTAAGAATCGACTTTAAAAATAACTTTTTACATTACTTGTTAAGATATTTTTTTATTTCTTTTCCTCGCCCATTCAAGGTAGACAGGTGGCCGCGGTAGCCGAGTGGTATGGGTATCGGATCGTGGCTTGTCTAGTCACGAGTTCGACCCCAGTACCACTAAAGACCCGCCGTGTAGGGCAGCGATGCACGTTAAATCTGTCGAGAGCTGAAACGTCCTCCCGTTGGTGTGGTGTGGTAGTTTGGAGAGGGGGTGCCAGCTCAGGTGTCGTCCACGTCACTTGACCATGGTTCAAAATTACGTGGTCCGTCACCAAAAGCCCTGGTGTAGCTGAACAGTGCGACGTTAATATTCAATCAATCAATCAATCATTAAGTTTCATCATCAATTAAAGTATCCGACTACGTTCGGAACCGTGATTTTCCAAAAGCGCATAAATGGATAATTTTCATGATATTTAGTGTCACTTAGATTAGAATATATGCATAAAATTGTTTTAAGGACATTTTGACAAAAGAATTTATTTAAATATATTATTTTGGCAAAAAAATTAACTTGGAATAATATTTTTTTCCAAATGTTCTCCTTTTGTGAAAATGCTTCTATTACAATAATATTTTGCCTGTATATAGCTCAGACCTCTCTACAGAGGGTCAACCTGTAAATCTGGTTCAAAATGGTATTTAGCCAATTACTATTAAAATACTTTGAGGTCATCTTATTGATAAATAACAAGACGGGTTTATCTGTATAAATGACTGCTCCGCTCGCGTGTAAACTGCGTTTTTCAAAAGTTTTGAACTTTCTTTTCTTTATTTAAAAAAAATCGTCTTGGGGAAAAGAGGGTCACATACTGAAAATCTCTTTACTTTTATCTTAAATTTTGAAAATGTTTTTAATACATGCGATTGTTTTAAAGTTTTGAAATTATTTATTATATATATATATATATATATATATATATAGTTATATATATAGTTACTTTTTCTGTGGTGTGTACGTATTCATTTATCATACCCAGTCTTAAAGTAAGAGATTGGCTTATATTCATGTTTTGATTCAAATACGATCTTAAGTTCTGATGTCGAATGTTTACTTTTAATATATTCAATTGTTTGAAGACTTATTTACAATAATTTACAATGTATCGCCATCGTGAGCTTATCTCTGAAACATTCACTCTTAAAAAAACATAAGATTCATGAACTTTCTGAAAGTTGAATTCAAGATTAATCGAAATTCTAAATACGATTATACTTTCTAACAGAAAGCTGTCAAAACACAAGATAGTAACTTTAAAGTATGTTGTTGTTTTCAAAGTTTTTTGACTAGAAAAAAAAATCCTATAGAATTTTAGTGGGCTTTCTTCTAAACGACTATAGATGAAAGTCGGGTATTATAGAATAGTCGGGTGTTGTGCAATAGTTGGGTAATATTGAATAGTCGGATATTATTGAATAGTCGGGTAATATGGAATAGTCGGGTAATATGGAATAGTCGGGTATTGTGGAATAGTTGGGTAATATGAAATAGTCGGGTAATATGGAATAGTCGAGTAATATGTAAATAGTTGGGTATATGGAATAGTCGGGTATTATGGACTAGTTGGGTAATATGGAATAGTCGGGTATTATGGAATAGTTGGGTAAATTAGAATAGTCGGGTAATATAGAATATCAAGTTTTTTGGCTCTGTTTGCAGTTGCTAATGCGTGGGAAAACCTTGAACTATTGGAGAAAGACTCTGACAGTGAGAGTTGACCACTTATTGTTGCCATACCACATGCTACAGAACACGGTATGTTTTGCAATTTTCAAAAGTTTTTGTGATTGATTGATTGATTGATTGAATAGCAACGTCGCACTGTTCAGCTACACGAGGGCTTTTGGCGACGGACCACGTAATTTTGAACCATGGTCAAGTGACGTGGACGACACCTGAGCCAAAAGTTTTTGTGAGTAAGTTTCCAAGCATTTTATCCTACCAGTACGCATGTGACTTGAACATTAAAGATAAGTATAATGTTCACTAAAAGTATTGTAGTTTGTAATACTGTGGTCATGTTTTAGCTGACAATGTTTTGTCCTTCAATTTATAGGTTCATTTTCCAAGATGGCACATAGGGTATTATCGAATACTAAGTATTCCATATAACCCGACAAAATACACTGTATAAAAATTAAGTTAAAAATGAGTTTTGAGTATAATATTGATGACTAAACTATACATACTTATTAATTGTATAAATAGCAATATAGCATCGTTTAAAACTAAAGTACATTTTTAAAAGTTCAATGCATTGGAAAGGAAAAGAAACATAATTTTTCTGTTATTTGAAAATTATTCTATAGTCTAGACCAGGACATAGCAGTAAAAAGCTTCAAAGCATTTGGTATTTAGCTTGTCAACAGAAATGTCTTAAGTTGTGAAACTTTTTTTCTCTCTGATGCTTGGTCTCATTTTATGTGACCACCAAATGACAATTTTCCGTATTTGTCTATGTGCTCTGATTCACCTCAGCCCTGTTTTTTCAAGAGCCTTGGTATGGTTATCTCCGATACAACAAATGTTGTTCTTCCCTTACAGATATCATCACCACTTCCAAAGAGAAGCAGAAAATCTGGATCTTCTTCCATAATAATGTATTACCTATGTAAAAAAATGCTTTAGAGGATCAACTAAAAGAAAAGGATAAAAAGAAGGACCGGATGCTTCAAAGCTTCAAAGGAACACTCAAAAACCTTGTTACGAATTTAAACTTAAACCGACCTTCCGGACATAAACCTACTAGAGATGACTCCAGTATTAGCAGCAGCAATGAATCGTTCCATTCTGATGTATCATTTGTGATAGACTTCATGCCATCAACCAAGGAGCTGTAACTTCGCTCATTATCAGAACTCAATCAATCCCTATATTTCAAGATTGTCGTATGGAGGGTCAGTTGTCCAGATACGCCCTTTTGTCTTCATAAAAAGGCACCGGTGGTTCAACTCTTACGCTGGGAACATAACTAGTGCGAACTGTCTCGTAGAGTGTTTTAGAAGTAGCCGCTCCCTGCCTTTCTTCATGACTTATAGACGCCTGTTTGCCCGAACACTCAATAGAAAGGATGCTACGAGAAATAGTTCTTTTTTGTTGGGGTTCCTTATTCTATTGACGCAGCCAATTTGTGTAGAAAGTTCTGGCGCCAAGGAGAGTCACAGAAGCACACCCGGCGAAAGTATGACAGGATGAATTATGCCTCCAGATTTTGGACACAAGCTCTTGTAGGGGAGATATAAGAAGAGCACACCAATGGTTCGCCCATACCAGTCGAGGGAGAATAAAGTCGGGGGAGAATAAAGTCGGGGGAGCCTTGAGAAAATGTGGCCCGCCAGTGAGAGATGGCGAGAAGCGTGAAGGTGGTCCGCACCCGGAATTTAAAGGGGTGCGTTCGGTACTAGAAGGGAAGACTTTTTCTCACTTTCTTGATCTCAATGGACTAACTAATTATTCCACCCTGAAAAATTTTTGTGTTTGTGGGGGCAAGCGCCCGAAGGACTGTTTTACTTGACTTCTGGATCTCAAGGACCGACGAACGAAAGCTGATAAAAGAAAGTGGTTGCATTTATTAATTGATGAAGTTGGGAGGCAGCGGCGCAACGGCTTGGCAGACCCGGACTGACCTGTCAACGAGTATTTTTTCACAGTGAACTGTTGTATGTTTAAAAGTATAATATTAAACTATAGTGAGTGAATATTTAATTATTCTATTAATAATTTTAACACTACCCGGTCGAGAAGTCACATACAAAAAAAAGGCTCAATCTTTCTTCTGTAACGCAAAATTCACCCAACATCAACGAGAGGAAATTTGGATCCAATGCTTGAACTGTTTTATGTGGATTCACTTCGATTATATTGGAGCAGAGAAAAATTATTTTTGTGAATTTTGTTAGACTCGAAAGAGAAATTATTTTCCCGTATTCATAAAAATATGGTTTTTATAGATAAAAATACCTACATATTAAGAAGTCTCAATTAATTGTCCCCAATTGTTTAAATCATTTCTTCCATATTATCCAACTATTCTAAAATACCTTCCATTTATCAATTGTTTTTTAAATAAAACTTTTATAACAAAATAAATATTTTTTTGAGAAGTTGATAATTCCTTACAACCGTTTATAGTATATATTGATGGGAGGCGCGGATTCATTCAGGAATGTTCAACAGAACTTCAAAATTGCGAACTCAGTTTGGTGGAATGCGTTTTTTCCCCATCGCTGAGGGGTGAATTCCTCGGCAAAGGGTGCTTACATTCCCACGCCAAGGAAGAAAAATTGCACTCATAAATATCAGGGTGTGTCATTGGATTTTCCCGCGCTTCCAAATGCCATTGAACTTTCTGCAGTAACTCTGCGCTGGTTCCGGACCAATCAGAGGCAATTAAGTGGACAAGGCAAATAATCCGCTCTAGAAGATTGTAGTAAAAAGGCATCGAACAAAAAGGGGATGCACCCCGATTTAGAGACACTCGGACACGGAGAGACGGAGACAGACTAATCAGATCCAGACCTTGAATCTAGACTCCGCAGGACTCCGGGTGGCAACTATGTCCCCACTCCATCCCACCTTCTCTCTCACTCAAAGCTAAGTTAAATTCTCAATCTTGTTATGCAGTATATGTACAGTTACTTAAATTTAAATATGTTTATTCAATAAAATTAATGGTTACTTTACGATCGGTCTTTTAATTTAGTGTACAGTAATTTGTCTATAGATTATTAGTGTTTAATTTTAACTTAAGTCATGATGCGATGTAACTTAAGAGCCTGGAAAGTTAAGAAATTAGTATTTTGATTAAGAAAAAGAAAGTAATTAAATAAGTTATCATCGGCGTCGCATCAATATCTATAATGATTTTGGAGATTTTTATCAAAAACGAGTAAAATAATTCTTAGAAATGCATGTATATATAATTAGTATTCCATAATACCCAACTCTCATCTAAATTTAGAATCCTTGGGAAAAGTTAGGCTATTTCTTTCTGAAAATATTCCTTTTAACACCTAGCCGTGTAGAGATGTGTTTATGATGCATTGTAGTTTTTGTGATCACTTAAGTGATTGAAATTTATGTTATTATTCCAACAATTGTTTAAAATTTAACAAATACAATTATCAATGCAACATACACTGCTGGACAATTGCTAAGGACAGATCACAAATTGCTATGTAGCATAACATTAAGCGAGACCTGAGGCCTAGTAGGATAAAATATAGTTGCCACACTGTTCAGACATTAGAATAAAGAATATTTATTGTTCTGGAAAGTTCAAAAGCTGGGAAACATCTGAAAGAAAAAAATGTTCATTTGATCTGCGTACGGAGAAATGGAACAATGCATCTAAAAGTCAGCAGGCACCTTAAAGAAAGGTATCAGTACGGGATATGTCCACCATGGAGTGTGATGCAACATTCCACACGTAGTACCATACTTTGCACAACATTATCCAGCAGCTGTTGAGGCAATTTATCCCATTCCTCTGTGAGTGCACGGATGAGAGTGTTCTTGTTTGTCGGAGGATAGTTTCGACCAGCAACTTGCCTCCCCAAAGCATCCCACACATTTTCAATGGGGTTTAGATCTGGAAAACGCGCTGGCCATACGAGACGTTGAATACCCTCGCTATCTAGACAATCCTGAACAGCGAGTGTTCGATGACATGTTGCGTTGTCGTCCATAAAAACAAATTTATCACCAACAGCACCACGGAAAAGACGAACATGAGGAAGTAGAACTTCATCAATGTATCGTTGGCCAGTCATAGTCCCATTCGCAACCACATGTAGGCGCGTGCGGCCATTGAGCATGATGCCGGCCCACACCATGATACTGCAGGTCGGATATCGGTCCTTTTCCTGGATATTTTCTGGACGATAAGCAGTACCACTCTCGCGCCAGATCAGTTGGCGTCTACAATCCGATGACAGACTGAACTTACTCTCATCTGAGAATAGTACGCATGCCCAGTCTTGTTCAGTCCAATTGTGATGCTCACGACACCATTGCAAACGGGCAGTACGGTGCTGTCTGGTCAATGGGACACACACAACAGGTCAGCGTGCGTATAGTCCTCCTCCCCTCAAACGTCTGGCAACAGTTTTTCGGGAGATCTGCTTTCCTGAGGCAGCAAGGAACTGATTTGCCACCTGCTGAGCTGTGGTGCGCCTGTTCCTTTTTGCTGATAGGACGATATATCTGTCTTCTGCAGGCGTCGTACTTCTAACACGACCTCCCCCGAGCCATCTACTACACATTCCAGTAGTTTTAAATGACTTCCACAGCCATGAAACAACGCTGTGAGCGATGTCGAACTCCCTGGCAACATCTGTTATTTTTCGCCCTTCTTCGATCTTTCCAATAATTCGGCCACGCATAAAATCATCTATGTGATGTCGGGAAGACATGCCAAAAATTTTGAGTTCGTCTATTAAATATTTCCTGTAAAACTTTGACTTGAAACAACAACTGTCCACACGCGTCAAAACCTTTAAAGCTCTTATGAACGCTATCACGTGATGAACAGACGTGGGAAAAAAACTTGCATATTCATACTTCTTCTTACTAATATCCCGCACTTATTCTAATTTTCCACATTTTGCTTCCTTTCATTTTGTTGTTGCTATGGATGATAGTGTTATCCGTCCTTAGCAATTGTCCAGCAGTGTATATTCAGGGTCTAGAATTAAGATTTTATCACAGAAATATCTAAATAAATTATCGTAATTTGTGTAATTATTTTGTGTATTTTGTATAGCTTGGTATCTATCTGTGTGTGGCCGCGGTAGCCAAATAGTTATGACCGGCGTATTACGGGCTGGTGTCCTGAAGCAACTGAAGTACCACAGTGTAGATAGAGCTGATACATGTTAAATGTGTCGAGAGCTAGTAGTTTGGACAGGGAGGTGTCATGTCAAGGGTGGTCCTCACCACATGACCGAGATTCAAGATTACGAGGTCCGTCATTCTCAGCCCACGTATTGCTTTATAATATGCGACGTTAATGTAACTCTCTTTCTCTTGTTTTACTTTTTAAAATAACATGTTTTATAAGATTTGTTTCTTTTTTCTTTACCATTCTGTGAAAAAGTAAATCAGCTGACATTTCCTACTGCTATTTTTTAAAAAGGGAAGATTCATGTTCTTGCGAATAATAGTTTCTATTGCTCCGTAAAGCTCATTATTCAATCAAGTGATGCTCGAATTTTTAATTTTTTTCAAAAGTTAAATGTAGGAATTTAATTTTTCTTACGAAATTTTCAATATCAATATAATAGTTTAATATACAAATAAAACTTGATAAAATTTCTATAGCATTTTTTAATTATCTAAACATATTTTATGAAAAGCTTATTAATTAATGAAATTTTTTTTATCTTTACGTGATCTTAATTTTAACTCAGTTTTTCATCAATTATGCATTAAGTTCAAAACAGTGAAAACTCTTTTTAACTACTATATAATTTCTTACAAATTATCGCAATAAAATCACCTACACATAAATTACCTCTAACATATGTGTAATATTACACATAGGCAAGGTGATTACCTAACATATACAACGGCTCTCCAGTAAATTTCATTGGTAAAATCAAATACGCATACCAAGGCTTTTAGCTAATTCACTTTCAAGGAAAAAAAACGCAAAACTTAAATTTCGGGTTTTACTTCTTAAAGCTGTGCGAAAAGTTCGCATAAGAAGCAACAGCTATAAAACTAGTTTTACTATCGCTCTTATAATTGCATGCTCATTCAAAACTTTCTCCTAAAAAAATAAATCCCATCTAAAAAGCAACTCATACGACGAAATAGGAAACTTCCAGGCTTCAGATTTGGTGAAGCAAAACACGAGTCATCAGGTTTAGATTGTAAAAAGCATTTACGGGGCGAAATAATCGTTTGGTTGTCTTTTTGGTTTTTCAATTAAATTAGTTAATACATTATAGAGTTAATGCAAGGTTTAGAATACGAGCTAAAGCATGTTCACAGATGTAGTTGCTGAAAAAAAAAGAGAATTTTAGTACGTTCTAATTCTTAGCGATCAATATGCTCGTAATGAATAATACGGTATTTTAAAATTGTATGAAATTAATAATTAATTCAATATAATTTACACTGCTAATTACGTATATTACTCAATTTTTAAAAAATTAAGCACTCATATTCATTTTGTTTAATGCTCTTGAAGGAACGCCTTATGTCAGGAATGTCAATCTCAAAGCTAACTTAGGTCAAACAAACAAGTTGTAACTCGAAATGTTTTACAAAAAAATATCAATATTAATTGAAACGTAAGTTTAAGTCGAATGATACATTATAATAAACAAAAAAAGATTAAGAAAAATTTAATGTTTATGTCCTGACTCTTGACATCTCTTCTCTGCTACTATCTTTTCTATTTCAAGAGAAATTTTTACATTTTTGTTACGTAGATCCGGGGTTCGAGGATTTCGTGCCAATAAGTCGCAAAGAACAAGACAGTCCTTTAAGAGAAATGAGAATTTATTGTCGAAAATTCAATCCTTGAAATCAAGATTCAGCAGCAATATTCGCAGAATAAATCTCATAAGATCTTTATATCTTCAACAGTCCTCAGACACAATTATCGGTGTCTAAAATACACGTATATAAAAGATAAATTCATAAGCAATCGCTCTTTCAACAGCCGAAGTAATCACTATTCGCTTCAACAATCACAGCAATACTAACTGATCACTAGTCAAAACCAGACTGACTGACTTTCGGTGGACATCTCTCTATTTCTATCCCTCGCAAATAATTCGAGAAAAGACCCGCTTGCGTTCATAGGTCTTGAAGTTAGTCGATTTCTCTACAAATCTCCAGAAGAATCCAGAGGGTTCCGAACTCGCCGAAAATGGTCGCAAACATGATCGCCAAGTCGCCAACTTGGTCGCCAAAAATGACGCTAAGATTTCGCCAAGTTCCTATTGAATCACCATTATAACGTAAAGGACGGCGTTTGCTTGTGAATGTTACAATTTTAACGTAACTTAAATCTAATTTAGAGTAAGATAAAGGGGTTATACATCCACAAATATAATTTATGTACCCTATTTGACACAAAATTCGTAACAATATTATTGTATACCTGTATACTGTCCGGGTCGCAAGAAAGCTCATTGTGGGCCTCCAGTTTGACACTCCCGCCTAATGTAATGCGATTTCTGTTTACAGTGGAACTTCCGTACTTGTCCACCTAGTCCCACTGAAAACCCTTCCCCCACTTTTGCTGAGGGGCTGATATATGTTAAATTTGTCGAGGCTCAAAGTCGTGTAATGTGGAAGTTTAGAGCAAGGCTGTGGGGTCGGACCGAATTTTGTGTAATAAGAGTTGGAATCGCTAAAAAGGCATCGACTCTCCAGGTTTTGTTGGAAAATTTGAATTTGAAAAGAAATTTAAGGGAATTAAAAAAAATAGTGACAAACTGAGAGAGTATATTTATTTTTTCGTTATGAATTCCATTTTGAGAGAAAAATTAACATAATATTGAAAAGGCCGAAGCAAAGAGAATGATAAAACAACAAAGAGCCTTTAGATGTAAGAATTAAAAAAAAATTTTAATAAGTTTTCAACATGGATTTGATCACTCTTGCTAAACAGCTAGCTTCTAGTAGAGCCTGTACAATCTACCTTGAAAAAATCAAAGAAGTAACGCTAAGAGTGAGAACTCTTCCTCCTACTTAAGTTAGTGTGAAAAGACTATTCTCAGCTCTTCAAGTTCATCAAATGGGATCTACGGTCCTCTATGAAAAAAAGCTTTGCCGAAGCTATACTGTTGTTTAGAAATTACTAATGTCATTTTTTCCATTTCATAATAAGTGCTGATTAATATAAATAATCTGACAATGCCATACATTTTTGTAGCATCTATTATTCTTTTATATTCAAAATGTAAGCTGTAACGCATGTGTTTATTTTTATACATATATGAGGGAAACGAATTGTTAGTCTGAGTGGTTACGTTTAAAATTCCAGGAGGCAGAATCGGAATCGGTCATCTTCTCTACCAACTCCAATGCCCTGCTTTGAAGATGGGAATACCAGCTCAGGTATCATCCTCGTCACTTGATCATGGTTCAAAATTACGAGGTCCATCACCAACAGCCCTCGTTCTGTTTCAGAGTATGAGGTAAATTCAAAGAAAATCAAATACACAGTTTACCTTATATATTGTAACATCGGGACCCCAGGTTTACATAAATTTCTAGGTAGCGAAATGAATCACACACTGTTTTAGTAAATTTATTTTTTATTTACCAATTTTATCATATATAACTATCGTATTTATAGAAAAATACTATCTTTACACATATGGCTTCTTCCCTAGAAGAAGGAAACCAGTCACACACCCAACCCTCTATTCCACACAACTACACTGGTCTCAGAGCACGAAGTACCTAGGAGTACTCTTAGACAAAAATTTATCATGGAAACAACACATCTTATACGCGCGGGAAAAATTCCGGGACGCCTTGTACTCAATTTACCCCTTAATTTGCCGGAATTCTCGAATGAATATTTACAACAAAGTACTTCTCTACACTGCTGTTTCGCGACCCATCTTAACGTACGCTTGCCCTGTGTGGGGCTATGCAGCTAATGCAAACATTAAACTTTTAGAAAATGCCCAAAATGCTTTAATCAGGAATATAACTAAGGCATGTAGATACACTAAAAATAGAGATATTTACAAAGCTATTAACATTTATCCTTTTAAAAAATATATTCAAAAAATAGCAATTAAGGTTTTTGATAATCTTCCAAATTCAAATACTTTAAATGTCTTAAATCTTGAAAATTACAATCCCAATGTCAATACTAAGAGACCCAAAAGACTCCTTCTGGACTCGTATAATCCCCCATAGTAATTAATTGCGTCACTCCCCTCGTGGCGAATGACCATTTTCTAATTTGTCATTTTACTTTTACGTTTCCTTTCTTAATTTTAAAATATTTTCAATCTGCAACCCACACAGGCAAGCACTTTTTCCAACTCAACTTCTGTTCCATAACTTCAAGGCAGCGAACAGTGTTAACTCACTGATTCTTTTAGTCCACTAATCAGGAAGCTCCCTCTCAATCCAGGACTATCCACTTCAAGGCCCGAATACCTTTCGAAATGGGATGGAGGAACATTTCACGTTCCGTTTCCCAAAGCTTCTGTCAAGCTTCTCTTTACACATATAGCTGACGGACACTTTGTAGTATCGTCGTCTGGTAGGCTCCTTACGCCTGATTGCGTACATCCAAGATTCGCCGAAAGGATCAAGCAACTGCTCACTTTTATTTTAACGCTTGTGTCTCGCTGGTCTTCCTCGTCACATACCAATCCGTATCTTTAAACCAACTGGGCAGAATTCACTCACGATCCTTTAGTTTCTGTTTGGAAAGAACATGGGCATGCCCATGGCAACCTCGGATTCAATCCCAAACTCCATTGCTTCTTTCGAAACTAAGTCCCGTCTGGCCCTCTACCATTTTGTCGACGGATGTTGAAAGTCATATAGATAGACCATAAATCGATATGTTCCACCGCTGCATAGAACACAGTTCCTAACATTTTCTCCTCCACAATACCGGACCATTTTTTCTACACCTGTGTGGCTTGGTATCGTGTTACAGGAAACGAATGGATATTGCAGCTGACAACAGAAGCTGTCTATTTATCGCTCTCTTTGAAGGAAGATGTCGTATTGTGCGTCTTTTCGTCGAAGGTTCCAGAAAAAAAGGAGAGTTATATACATACAGACAGCTGGATAATGAGAAGTGACGTTACAATATATATATATATATATATATATATATATATATATATATATATATATATATATTAATCAGAAGTAAAAATGTGTGTGTGTGTGTAATATTGGTTTCTCTTCCCAAGGACCAAATTGTGAAAGGCAAAATTATGCATCTAATTGAACATTGATACATTACATTCCTTTAAAGTGAAATTGCAGCACCTTTAAAAAATGCGCTTAATTAAATTCAAATAAGCAAATTACTAGATGGGCAAAAGGAAAAAAAATATGCAAATGATTAAATTTGCGGGTGAGTGAATGAGTGAATATTAACGTCGCACTGTTCAGCTACAAGAGGGTTTTTGGCGACGAACCACATAGCTTTGAACCATGGTCAAGTAACGTGGACGACACCTGAGCTGGCACCTCCCTCTCCGAACTACCACACCACAACAACGAGAAAACGTTTGAGCTGTCGACAGATTTAACGTGCATCGCTCCTCTACACGGCGGTTCTTTAGTGGTACTGGGCACGAACTGATGACACGAGTCCATTGCCTTGACCACTAGGCTACCTTTGCCCTCACCATTTAACGCGACGGAATTTTTAGTATCCCGAGTATACATTCTAAGCAAAACAAAAACAAAAATTCAAGTGTAAGAAAAAGGAAACACATTGCAAACATGGGGAAATAAAGAGTCCTTAAACCTTATTTAAAAATCCAGCGTTCTACATAAACACTTTGTTCACCGACCTGAAAACAAGAGTACAGGAAGGTTTAAACTTAAAATGTCCTCCGGTAGGTGGGGTGTGATGTAGAAGTGAGGAGACACTTGACCTTATATATATACATGTATTGCAAAATGTACAAGAATGTACTACTTGATGATCACGTATTGAATGTTTTTCGAAAAAAGCTTTTGGAAAAAAATATATGTACGAAGCAAATTCTTGTTTTAAATTAATGATCTGTTTAATGATTTATTGTTTAATAAAAGGGGTAAAACTTATTTATGAAGATAAACAATTACTATAAATATTTTCTTTTGTAAACATAGATCATTAATTTAAAACAAGAATTTGTTTCGTACATATATTTTTTTCCAAAAGCTTTTTTCGAAAAAACATTCAATACGTGATCATCAAGTAGTACATTCTTGTACATTTTGCAATACATGTTTTTATATAAGGTCAAGTGTCTCCTCACTTCCACACCACACACCACCTACCGGAGGACATTTTAAGTTTAAACCTCAACAAATGTATCGTACATCAGCACATTCTGTACGGCGGGTCTTCAGTGTGGAACTAGGCTCGAACTCATGATATGGTAGCCAATAATCCCTCACCTGGCGTACTAAGCTACCGCGTTCAAATAATATTACGAAGAAAATATATTGC
The DNA here is from genome assembly GCA_019973935.1 of Trichonephila clavipes. Taxonomy (NCBI): domain Eukaryota; kingdom Metazoa; phylum Arthropoda; class Arachnida; order Araneae; family Nephilidae; genus Trichonephila; species Trichonephila clavipes. Next base: position 11,914 of record BMAU01000327.1, on the reverse strand, counting down.
ACATATCGGAACTCTTGGTCACAACGCTCATATTATTTTGTTTCAGTGTGAGAAATGTTTAACATTAAAAAACGAAAAAAAATATTTTTAAACCTCGCAGTATCCTCCTGTTCCTCTGTGTTTATTTATTCTAAACTAAATTTTCAGTAATTAAAAAAAATTCTGCATCGAATCTCGAAAAAAAAAAACCGTCCTCGTTGGAGAAAGAAGTGCTAGAACATTTTCTATTATTATGTATGAAGCCTGTTAGAGACTGGTGGTTTGAACAAACTGCCCTTTTAACTGTAAACATCTGGTCCAAACAGGTATAATTTGTGACCATCATTTTCGCAAAATATATTTCACATGAGAAAAAAAGTTCTATTTATGAAGAATAAAAAGCGGAAAAGCAAAGCACATTTAGCACTGGTGAAATAAAGAACAATGGTATCGCCATCTAGTAGCAGCGAGAAGAAACAAAGGTTTGAGAACAGAAAAATTAGATTTAAGAATCGCAAACAGATTCTGAAAATTTCCCAAAGGCTAATAAATTCCGCTACAGAAAAATTTGATCTGCGAGAGCTCTAGGTCTCTTTTTTTTTTCATAGGAAGCAACTACCATGTCGTAATTTGGGGAATTTTGTCAAATAATGTTTGTGAGATTACTTTTTAATGATAGGATTTCGGTGAGGGTATACCAGAGAGAATTTTAAGAAATTAAAGAAATTCTAATAAAGCAATTACTGCGAGAAGTTAAATTCATTATGCATAACTTTTTTAATATTCACGCTTTATATCGGAAAGTTGTCTTACGTATTAACAATTGAGTTCAGTTTATCAAATGTTCTTAAATGTAAAGTTAACAAACACTACAAAACATGTACAGTTTGCTTTAATATCCGTATTTGCAATTTTAAGTAGTAGATTAAAAAAAGCATCGATGTGAAGCCTTCCTGTTACTTTCTGAGAATAGGAAGATGGTCACATTACCGTTTTTAATAATAAATCCCAGGAATATATGAATTCGATTTTCATGTAAGATGTGATCCTTACGAAAAATATTAATTATCACAAATATATATATATATATATATATATATATATATATATATATATATATATATATATATATATATATACAGCAGGATGTGCACGTATTGCTTGCCATTAAAATTGCAGCACTGGGATGGATAGAAAATAATTTTATTTGTCACGGGCAGACGGAAAAGAAACGATTTAATTTGTAGGAAATTCGGGAGTGTACGGTGTCCTAAATTGCCACACGCACTGCATCGGACTTTCACACGACGCACAGGGGGGACACTGACCCTGGACAGATTTAACATGCCTTCGAAGGATTCAAGGTCAATTTATAACTTGTTGAGAAATTTTCAAATTTTATTTTTGATTTTAAAATCTTAGTTTTAAAATTTTTTATCGCTGTTATTCCCATCAGATGGCGACACGAAAGGTCGCTTTTAGCACAGACGCCAATTTGCAGTCTCCTTTCTTTGACCTTTTCCACGGATTCTTCCCCCTTCCTCCACACCGAAATCAGGTTCGATGATTATAACTGCCCTTCCCTTCATTAATTTGTTTGGGTTTGAGTCAAAATGTTCCCGAATTTCAGGTGCAATATGGTTTTTCCGGACATAGCGATGCTGTTTGCCTAACAATCTTACATTCCATTTAGTTTTTTCGCTCGAGGGATCCGTGCAAATTTGTCCCAAAATCTTAGTTTAAATTAAATTTCTTTTCCCTCTCTTTTTGGGTTTAAATTCTGTTTAAAACCCTCCCTCCCTCCGTTCGCTCGACCCATCAGAGAGCGTGCCTGCATTCGATCCGAATAAAAATTCTTCCGCTTCGCGTTATGCTCTTTCTCTCCTCCAAATGCCTTTTCTTACGAACGATCGAATTGTGACGCAAAATTTGTTTTGTCTTGACCGTATCAATGAGACATATAGGCAAAACATGTGTAAACAAAAGAAATCTCGAAATTTTAAGGGGGCACCTAAGAAATTTTTGATACACTTAGTACTAGCTATGCCAGAAGATAGAACTCCGTGATTAAAACACAGGAGCGTAATTCTTTCGGCAGAAGCTCTGGTCCGCGGAACAACACGCGAAAATAGAAAAGATTTCGAGAGAGGGTTTTTAATTTGAAAGAAAAAATATTACTGCTGTGCTCGCGTCACCTTTCAAATGAACTCTGCGATTTTTGTCGAATTTGAAGTTAGAAAAAAACGTCACTATTACTGCTCACCAAAAGCCCTGCTCGACGTTAATATTCAATCAATCAATCAATTCAAATGAACTCGATTACTTCGATCAATCAAATGGGATTTTAATAACCCCCGTCTCGTGGTGCCATCTATGATAGGTGAAATGAACAATTAAAGTTAACCCAGAACTTCGCAATTTTTTAAATTTCTCTGAAAAAATTATATCAGCTAGTACTCAAGTAAAAATAAAAGGGGAAAATATGAAGAAAAAAATAAGCAGTTTTAAATTAAATTTCAGTCACTTTTTGTTGAACATAGCGCAGTGAATTACCAATTTTTTTAAAATGAGAATGTTAATCATCATAAAATGTTTAAATTTTTAACCTGGTAATTTATTTCGTCAATAAACAAGAGGAAGCATAAAATACAATGGATTCTTTTTATAGCAAAAACACAGTTCTTGAGGCATCAGATATTTTTATAACTGTTGTGATTTCTGGAAAAAATGTACTTCCATCTAGTGACAAAATTAACATGTATTTCGTTGCAGTAATCTTTTTTTCTCAGAAAAGTGATTTGTTGGTAATTAAAAAATAATTGAGTGGGCTAAATTAAAATAATATTTTATATTTTCTTAAAAAGCAACGCGTTTATATAATTGCTCATTTCTATTTTCCAGAAACACTTTCAAAATCATATACCTTTCAATGACATTTTACAGTAATTCGAATAACCTTACACACAAATAAATAGTGTAAATTTTTTTATATCGTTATACTTTCTTTTTGAAAGGAGATCTCTCAATACATTCCATAATCTATCTTAATTTCAATTTTGAAACAAAAGCAATTAATAAATTAGTAATGATTATTTTAAAACAAGCATTCGTAATTTATGATATTTTTAGGAATTTTTTTTTTATTTCAACGACAAAGGCAGTAAATAGAAATATGTGCAGTAATATTTTTTTTCTAAATATTTAAATAATAAAGGAATGCTTCTGAACTAAAAAATATTTCTAAATAATCCTTTTTTTAACTTTATTTATCGTACTGCCGATAAATTTTTGTGCAATTTGTAACAAAACATGTATTTTTTCACTTGTCCTATAGAGTACTTTTTCTCTGAGCTAAACTTATTCAATAATCTAATTGATTTTCTCGCAAGCATTCCATGAAATTAAAAAAAGAGAAATATTTTTGAGTAGTGCTGCCATCTAGTGCTGAAAAGCTGTACAGCGAATTTTTTGAGGACCTGCACGTGTTTGCCCCTGCAAGCCAATCATAATTGAATCAACAATTTCGTTACGCTTTTCCAATACAACAGCAGGTCGATGACCAATGCATTAATATGGAGGACAATGAGTCCTTCCCCCTTTACTCACTGATGAAAGCCGTTGCTTGAACATCCATGCGATTGAGAAAGAAATCCGCATTTTTACTGCAAGGAAAAGCTACGTAACCACTATGCTTGAGATTGAAAGGAGCTCACCCAGCCCTATGGAGGAGACGACGAAGAAGCTCGAGGAAGAATTGCTTAACCTCGAGACGAGAGACCTCGAGACCTTGTTGAGATACGCGATTTCATTGATAAGCACTCCCCTGATATCTTTTTATTACAAGAAACACACCTGAGAGAGACCAGAGCATTCTTTTAAAATCCCTAACTATATTTGTTATAGGAACGACAGGACCCACCCAGCCCCTGGCAGAGGTGGAACTGCGATCCTAATTAAAAATTTTATTTCCCACTATCATGTCCCCACCCCGCCCCTTTTTACAGGTGTCGAGGCAACTCTGATTACTATCACCCCCATTGACTACGACCCCATTCTCATTGGCTCAATTTATATCCCGCCTACCTCAATAATTATTTCAGAAACCTTGGTGCCACCCTCTCTCTCGACACCATTTTTAATTTTAACAGTAAGACTATACTTGTGGGATATTTTAACGCCAAGCATACCTCGTGGGGTTGCCACTGTAGCGACACCAGAGGAAATAGACTGTATAACTATATTGTAAAAAATAGCATTGATGTACTTGCACCTCTGACCCCTACAAGATATGGAATAAATTCTGCATCTATCATTGATTACGCACTAATTAAAAATCTTAACTGGCCGTGTACCATAAATTCTATTCCCGAGCTCAGCTCGGACCATAATCCGATAAAACTGCACTTCCCAAGAACCTCAAAATTTGAACTCCCCCCCTCAACTGAATACAATCTGGAGAAATTTTACTAAAAATCTTGCGAGCACTGAAAATCTCTATCTACACACGGCTTGCTCCACCATCGAGATAGAGAATCAAGTCAGAGATCTCACTAGTGAGATTCTCACCGCACACGGAAATGCCTCAAAACCAGTGACCCATTCGGAAGTTCAATTTGTACAGGGTGAGCTTAAACACCTCTTCAGGGAGAGGAACCGAGCCAGAAAGATTTGGCAATTCACCAGACACCCACACGACAAAACTACACTAAACAGATTACAAAACGCCATTAAAAGAAAAGTAAACCTATACAGACAACAAGTATGGGAGGATCACCTTACCTCTCTGGACACTGAAGATGGCTCCCTTTGGGGAACCTCTAAAGCGTTCAGAAGGAAGGCCGCCCCGATTTCAGCCCTTAACGGCCCGACCGGTACTGCTTTCAGCGATACACACAAAATAGAATTAATTGTTCAATCGCTAGAGAGTCAATTCCAATTAAATGACATACAGAACCCACACAAAGACGAATACATTACAAACACTGTTGATGCATACTTCACTGCAAATACTAATAATACTGATCATCTACCTCCCGCTCTTCCATCGAAAATTATTTCTTACATTAAAAAGATCAAAATTCGAAAAAGTCCTGGAAGAGACGCGGTATTACTAATAAAATGCTTAAATTTCTCCCACTCATAACTATTTTCAAAATTACTAACATAATAAATAATATGCTTAATCTAAGATACTTTCCAAGTGCCTGGAAGACTGCAGTGGTGGTCCCGATTCTTAAACCTGGGAAAGATCCCACGTTAGCGGAATCCCATCGACCTATTTCATTACTTCCTATCCTTAGTAAACTGGCTGAAAAATCATTTCTGCCAGACTAAATGATTACCTTGAAACCAATAAGATCCTTATACCGGAGCAGCACGAGTTCCGTCCTCGTCTCTCCACTACTCATCAACTACTCTGTGTTGTCGAGTATATTAAGGAAGGAAATAATAGGGGTCAATGCACACAGCTGCAGTATTCCTAGACATTCAGAAAGCCTTTGATAGAGTATGGCACACTGGCCTACTCTTCAAACTAATTAACTATAATATTCCTACTCCACTAATCCTTATCATTAAATCCTACATCAGTAATAGAACATTCTCTGTTAAAATTAATCGCACTTATTCTCAAACTAGACCTATTAGTGCCGGAATTTCCCAAGGGTCAATTCTAGGCCCAGTTTTATTTAATCTCTATGTTAATGATATATTAAAAAGCACTAACACTATGCTCTGTATGTATGCAGATGATACAGCTATATTAAGCAGACACAAAAACCTCAACACTCTTAAGAACATCAATGAACACCTAGTTCACCTTGAGATCTGGTTCTCCGTTTGGAAGATCACACTCAACAACTCAAAAACAGAGGCAGTATTTTTCTCGCAAAAAGAGTCCCACCCCCTGAAATCACTCTCCCAAACCAAAGAATCCCCTGGTCTCATCACACCAAATATCTTGGTATCTACCTTGATAAAACTCTCACTTTCCGACAACACATCACACAAATTAGAACTAAGTTTAAAAACGTAATGCATAAATATTACTCCCTTATCTGTCGCAAGTCTAAATTAAGTAGACGTAATAAACTGCTTATCTACACTCTGATCTTAAAACCTCTCTTAACTTATGCCGCACCAGTCTGGGGTCATGCAGCAAGAACCAATATTAGTTTACTCGAAAGCTCTCAGTATTTAATCATAAGACAAATTATCGATGCCCATTGGTATATGAGAAATGTCGAGATCTTAGAAGAAACTTTAATATTCCCACTATTAGACAGACTATTCCTAAAATCTCCACTAACTTCTTTAATACTGTAGATGAGCATGACTGCCCATCTAATCAAGATATTCCAAATTATTTCTCCCACTTTTCTGTAAAAAGACCAAGAGATGTCTTGATCAACCCCGATTTCGATTAATTTTTATTTTTAAATTATTTACTTATTTAATTTTTCGTATTATTTAATTTTTCTAAATTTTTCATTCACTGCGATCCAACTCTGTTGAATCGTAGAAGCGCTCTGTGTGTGATTGTCTACCACCTTCATGATAATACTTATACCATATTAGCTGAACTTTTGGCTCGGCCAATAGGAATGCTCCCTTTCATTCTCTGTTCCTTTTTCCATTTCACGATAACTTTTTCCCGCACTTTCTGATCATAGTTCTTCGCTGCAACCCGATTGGCCAGCTTTGCTCCGCCCACTTTGGGCTCTTATTGGTTCAGAGATTTGATAGCTCTTAAAAGAGCTTTTGCTTTAATTTTATTGAATTATTTTAATTTATAAAAGTCATACACAAATTTAATTCTTAATTATAGTACTATCTTTTTAAAATGGGCAATGGTAAATTTTTACAGTCACTTACATTCCAGGATAGGAGGTTAGAGTCCGGAAGGACTAAGAACTCCAACAAACGTGCAACGAACATATAATACAACTTGAAATTTTTGCTGACACAGAGCCCGCGATTCTTTTTGAAATTGGTTTGAAATAATTGGTCACAAGCTGCGCAGAAATCATAATATTCTATGCGCGGGACATTTCTGGGAGTCAGTTGTACGAAAGTCTTTGTGAGGAGAATTTGTCGAAGCGCGGGTTCTCTTTTCGGAACTAAAGCTACCTGTAAGTAAATTCTACTTAAACATTATCTGTTTTAATCACCAATTTATACTTGAAATAAAAAATAAGAATTTTTTATTGTGTTTATAAAGCACCCAAATGCCATCAATGGGTGGATATATTAAAAAAATATAAAGGAAACTTAAGTATTTTTTTAGAAATGTTTCTAACGCTTCGCCAGAGGTGCACCTCGTTAAGATACATTTTGTTTTCTATTATTTCTTGGAAAATGTTCTATTTCCGATCCTTGACGAGCTCTTTACAAATATACGTATAAAGTATTTGTTGTTCTTTTGTGAAATCAATTCTACTACGGTATCTTGGGACATCACATTTATTTATATACATACGAAAATATTGATCGCGGATACTGCACACAGCAAGTCTGACCCAAAAGCACACAGCGAACGGTCAGCTCGTCAACCCCGTAGAAGGAATGCGCGGGGAGTAAAGGCGGGAAAAAGAGCGCGTGGGCGGATCACTCAGTTATCCTTCCGCCAGAAAAATAGTTCACTCGCCTCACCCCAACATACCCCTCCTGCGAGTGATACATTTTTTCAAACAATACAAACATTATAGACATATACACAATACACATAAAATATAACAATAAACACAGTGACATAAAATCAAGAGAGAGTAAATGCAATTTTTTGCATTGAATATTCCAACTTTTCTACATTCATGGCTTTCGTAAGGAAATCTGCAATTAAAAATTCTCTGTTTGGACATATTCTAATTTAATTACAGTATCTTCAATTAAATCCTTTATAAAATGAAAACGTAAGTTCATATGCCTTGATTTATTTGAAGAACGGGTACCCTTAATCCACTGAATTGCTGCTTGGCTATCTGAATTTAAAGTTACATCATTATTTATAAATTGTTCATATTTGAATTCAGTTAACAAATTTACAGTCCAAATTATATCTTTACAAATTTCAGAAATAGAAAATAACTCTGCTTCACATGTTAATAAACTAACACTCTTTTGTTTACGACATTTCCATAAAATTAATGAATTACCTAGTAAAACTACACCTCCAGAAAAGGATTTTCCATTTTCTGCATTTCCCCAACTAGCATATCTGAACTAGCATTTAAAATACCACACAAATTCATTTTCATAAAACAATTTTTTATCTTTTGAGCCCATCAAATATCTTAACACTCGTTTAGCCAAATTATAATGTCTCTTCTCTGGATTATGATTAAATTGGGATAAATAAGACATTACAAAAGAAATATCAGGTCGAGTTCTATTAGCTGTTCTAAAGTTCTAAAGTTCACCAATTAATTCCTGATACATAGTAATATCAATAAATTCATTTGTAGAGGGAAAAAATTTGTCTTCCCCCTTCACAATTGGAGTTTTCACACTTTTACAATTTTCTAAATTATGTTTGACTAATAATGAATTAATGTAGTCACACTGGGATAAATAAATACCATTTTCACATTTTTCAATTTCCATGCCTAAAAACTTATTAGTCTTGTTTTCAACCACTTCAAATACATTTTTAATCTTACTAACAATATCTTCATACATTTTATCATTGTTACAAAAAATAGCTAAATCATCTACATACATACATAATATAAGAACACTTTTGATTAACAGATTTAATAAAAACACAATTATCAGAAGCTAATTGTTTTAAACCAAAATTTTTTAATTCACCCTTTATTTTCATATACCAGTTTCTACCAGACTGTGGCAAACCATAAATACTCTTTTTCAATTTACAAACTTTATCATCTCCAATTAATTTTTCATAACCAGGGAGGGTAACACATACACCGTCTCCTCTAAATCACCATATAAGTATGCAGTTTTTACATCAAAGAAATTAACATTTAACTTTAATTTAGCTGCAAGTGCAATTAACAATCGAAAAGATTCAATGTTTACAACTGGTGAATACGACTCTGAATAATCTGTGTTTTTAATTTGATTAAAACCAGCTGCTACAAGCCTTGCTTTGTATTTTATATTTTTCCCACATCTTGTTTTTAAGCTATATATCCATTTAGTTTTTATTAATTTTGATTTCGCAGGTTTTTGTACAATTTCCCAAACTTTATGTTTATCTAACGAATCTAATTCATTCTCCATTGCTAATTTCCAATTTTTCCAATTAGCACTATTTTCTGCCTCAAAATAAGAGTTTGGTACATTATTCACCAAATGGACAGACATCAGCTTAGATTTTAGTCTTTCCGATCTTCTAACAGGGATTTGATTTTGCACATCATTCAATTTAAGTACCGGAATTTCGATTCTGCCTGTCCGAGGTGATGACGTGGTCTGAAGGGGAATTGAGTTATCATTCTCAATTGCTCCAGGTCCATTATTTATATCAAAATTATACAACATCCATTCTCTTTATTTTGATTAATTTCGTTTCTTTCGAAAAACGAGTCAATATCCCATGTTTCATTTTTTATCTCACCTAAATAATTACTACCTTTTAAATATACATTAAATTTAACTGATCTCTCCTCAATTACTTTTTGATTTTTAATATCATAAATTCGATATCCCCTCCTTTCTCTAGCATATCCTAGCATAATTCCACGTCTTCCTGGAACTTCAAATTTATTTCTCAATACTTTCGGAACGTGAAAATAGGCCACACAGCCAAATTTTTTCAGATAATTTAATTTTGGTTTATTACCTGTCCAAATTTCTAATGGGATTTTTTCTTTCCCATTTCGTGGTGTAACATTAGATACTTGAGTACTACAATTAATAGCTTCAGCCCAAAATTTTAAAGGAAGTTTACTTTCATATAATGAAGATCTAGCTCTTTCTAGAAGAACACGGTTGGCTCTTTCTTCCTTGCCATTTGATTCACTATTGTATGGAATAGTTTTTTCATGAAATATTCCTGAATTAGCCAGGTAAGTATCTAGTTGTTCATTTACAAATTCTAACCCATTATCAGTTCTTATCTTTTTAATCCTTTTATCAGTTAAATTTTCATAGTTGGCTTTAAATTGAGAAAATATATCAAACACACTTCATATTTATTTTTAAGAAATAAGTAAAGTACATGCCAGAAAAATCATCTACAATTACCATAACATATTTTTGCACCACCATGCGATTCGATATTAATTGGACCACACAGGTCGGCATGGAGCAACTCAAGAATTTGTGAGCTTTGATATATATCAATACTATGATGAGTTTTTCTGGTTACCTTACTTATATCACAAGTTTCACATGTGAAATTATTTACATTATCAATATCAATATAATCTTTCATTTTAAGCATATATTTACAATTTAAATGACATAACCTGTTATGCCAAATTTCATAATTATTAGTAGATGGTCAGAAATAAAACACTCAGAAATTATACATAGGTTCTAATTTAATTTCTAATCTACCATTATTTTTAAATGCTTTAGTTATTAACTTATCATTTTTATCATATATCAATACACAATTATTTTCTGATTTAATCTTACAACCTTTATCCATTAAACATGTTACAGACAGTAAATTACATCTTAATGAGGAACATAACTGACATCAGTAATTGTTAGATTAATAGAATTACAATGTTTTTGTACTCACAGTTTTAGCTGAAACGTTTCCAGTTCCCTTGGCTCATCATTTTAGAATTTTTATCGGCTAAGTAAATGTCCATCACTTCTGGACTAATATTTTTGAACCACACAGGTTCTTTAGCCATATGACAGGATGTACCACTATCCAGAATCCAGATATTGTCACAAAGTTTTTCTTCTCGATGGGAAGCTGTAAATACGTGTCCATTTCTAGACGAATTGTTTCTTTGGCTTGTACTTGGAGAGTGTTCTTGTTTCTATAATAACAGTCCTTAGCTAGATGATTTGATTTTCTGCAAATATAACACAGTCTCGTTTGCTTTTCATTTTTTTCTCTTACAATAAAAATACTTCATTAATTCCATCCATGCGAGTTTTAATTGGCAAGTTTAAAGTTGCTTCTTCTTCCCTTAAAATTTGTAATATTTTGTGCATGCTTTTCCTCTTTGTGTTTTCAGAATATCGCGCACTTTGGAGAATTTTCCATTTAATCCCTCTAACGGTATGGTAGACCAATTCCCTCGGCGACACGTCCAGTCAAGGGGTGACACTTAGTCGAAATCCCCCGCGCTCTTGCAATATAATCTGCTACAGTTTCTCCATTTTCATTCTGATGTTCTTGAGTTCATTGCCGCGTCAATTTTTCGGTCTTCACCTTCGCCGATGTAAGTCACTCTAATTTTTTATCCCACAGCACTTTCGCGTTGTCTTCCGCCGCGAACTGTAAGGCTTGCTCATCTGCGAGCGATAACTTAATGTATGCTATTGCATCTGAGTTTTTCGTAATCCAGTCCATTTCATCTTTACGGGTAAAGGTCTTCAGGTTTCTCCTCAAGATTAGAGGGACTAATATTTTTTAAGCTAAGGGCAGATTTCATCTTAAGCTCCCAAATAAAATAGTTCGTTCCGTTTAAATCGGGAATAGTTATCTTATCCATTGTAGGTAGAAAATTTTAAACGTTCACAAAGTCAACTAACTCGTCACACAGATTAACCACGGACTGCTACCACTTGTTGTTCTTTTGTGAAATCACTTCTACTACGGTATCTTGGGACATCAAATTTATTTATATACATACGAAAATATTGATCGCGAATACTGCACACAGCAAGTCTGACCCAAAAAGCACACAGCGAACGGTCAGCTCGTCAACCCCGTAGAAGGAATGCGCGGGAGTAAGGCGGGAAAAAAGAGCGCGTGGGCGGATCACTCAGTTATCCTTCCGCC